>OZ010571.1:140972264-141044764 GCA_963932145.1 Acanthosepion lycidas | reverse complement strand
TTGATAGAATAATGGAGAAGTTTTTGCCATCCTATATCCTGATCCATCAGCTAAATTTGCAAATGGCAATTTCAATATTTAAGATGAGGAATATTTTGTCCATTGAAACTAAGCAGCTTGATTGGTTAAACATTATCTTGCCAATTCCTTTGTACACTACATACTGCAGATTAATGATAAGTCTATCATATTATTTACTATTAGAGACACTCATTAGACGTATTTTCAACCTCTTGTTTTGACAAATGTTTCGTTGTTGTGTTACAGCCCATGGTCTCTTCAGATTAATCTCTGTTCATTACTAACATCCAAACCAAAAACACATTCTTATGTACCACTTGAGACCATACTACTTCGATACTCGAAAGTTTATTGAATAGCTTCACATCTGAAATTGTGGAAGCACTTATTACACCATTCTTCGAAGCTAGAACTTTCTGCACAGCGTCCTTCAGATGTGATATTTATACCAAACAAAATATACCAAAATGAAATAATAGACAGTCATTGTTTCAGTTTTGGATAAAGTATTAATGCTTAAGCCACTACTCACTTTAAACACTACCACTATCATTAATTCAGGGAACAGAACTGCAGAATCCCTGCCGCTTTCAGAAAAGTCTGGAATATGATAAAGAAAAATATCCGACAAGTTAAAAGTTGGAGAATTATTTTAAATTGCTTCTGCTAACGCTGAACATATTTACACGTGTTTTTCACACAATTTTTATTTATCTGAACAACGATGATGCAAAAAATAAATTAGCTTGTTTTATATCTGATAGTTTTTATATTTATTGTACTAATCACGGAATTTAAGTACTTCGACTTTATCGATTTCTAATATTGATGTTTTCTTTTCCGCTTGAGAATTGATTAAATTTTGATTATTCAGTAATAGATTGAATTTCGTCCTAATCGACAAAATAATATTGTTGAATTTATTTCATTGTAATGAAAATTAGCGTATGCGTAATCGAAAGTCCAATCCAATATTCAATATTAATGTATTTAAGATATCAACAATAGTTCAGACATAATGACATTATCAAATTTATTCTCTGTTTATAAACTCGAGCAGCGAATCTTTGTTTATTGAAAATTATTTTACTTAGATTGGCTCAAGTTCAATATGGGTAAAATATATTTATTTGCAATGATTTATGATATATTCTTGAAAAGATTTGCTTTCGGTGTTCTAAGACGAACATAATCGTTTTACATCTTTTTACGTAGGAGCACCCACCCACCGAAAGAAACCTACTGTCCAGATAATTTCATAAATTCATAAACAATTATTATGAAACTCCTCCAGAAGATCTTTCCTCCGGAAGATCAGAAGATCTAACGCTAACCCTAACTCCTCCAGAAGATCTTTCATAAATCGATGTACGTTTTCAACTTTGTCAATCGTTTTCAGATAAATGCGATCATATCTCGCCACAAATTCTTATTGTTTGCAGTTTTAGCATCTTTTGTTCCACTGCCACGATTTCTAACCTCGCTACGACATTCATTCATACAAGTTCATCAAACATGTGGCACTCTGCTTTTCCCTGTCATTTATGACCTCGATAGTCCATGTGATTGTGAAATTGTCCAAGATAGCATTCCTAATATAGTGTCTCAGATATTTCCACAGTTTTTTTGGTTTCAAATATGCTTAAGGATTGTTCGTTGCTTGCGCTAAATTAAGGGAATTTGCAGCATCTTTTTGTACATGTGATTTCCGTTGCCTCCAATTATAGATTTTAATGTTAAAAGCTTTTTTAGCATCCACTGGCATAGAACATGATTGATTCTACAGGACAGTTCCGCAATATAATCATTGTTTCAAACGAAACTTTCCTGTTACTCTATATAAAACGTTTAATTTTTGGAATTGAACTTTCGCTAATCTAATATACGTTCTGATATCCGTGTCGCATTTAGCATCCTTTTTAGTAGATATTTAAACTTCTGCACTAAGTTGAAGTTTACATATCCATCCAATTCGTAGATCCTATCCTGACTTCTCTAATTAAAGCCATACAGTCTTCCATCTTTCTTTTGCTGGTTACCGACTACTTGTAAGTTTCTTTCGCTGTCTGACATCATCAAAGTGGTATATGCATATATGTTATTGTTATGCTTATGCCTACTAATAATACTTCAATGTAGGATTGCCTGCTCTGCTAAAGTTGAGAAGGAGCATACATGCCATACGTCACTCATTGACCTGTGCGTTCATTTGTCTAATGTTCATCATGTAATAATTGATAAAGACACTACGATGAAGTTAAGGTACACTATGTAGTTAAATGGTATTTGTATGGAGGCATATATATATATATATATACACACATATATACACACACACACACATATATATATATATATATATATATATATATATGTGTGTGTGTGTGTGTGCGCGCATGTTTTGCTTCATTTTATATTAGCATTTAGTCAGATTAACTTCAGTACCTGACCAACATACTGGTGCTCCATATAGAAAAGATGTTAAGTATTGAATATCATTCAAGGCTACTGAAAATGGTCGCTCATTCTGAGTGGATGTAAAGAAAGACGCGTAGACTTGAACATCATTTATCTTCCAACTAATAATATTTCCTTATAAATTTTAGCATTAAGAAATATTGTTTCTCCATACCTATCTTTCTTTCTCTCTCAATATACATAAATATATACATATATATATATATATATATATATATATATATATATATATATATATATATATATATATATATATATATATATATTGTATAACATTCAGATATGAATGAAATATATCACTAAAGACAATAGTAAATAGCAGCAAAAAGGAAAACTTTTTTTGCTACGCGTTTTATCCCCTGACGAATTTTATCAAATAATTCTGATGGTTTCATTTTGTAGCTTGTGTCTATTCACAGAAGTAAAATGGAGTAACATATCGTTAAGTTAAATTTATTTTCCTCCACTTCACTTCTGTTTATAACTAAAAGGTTACGAAATAAATTCTCCATTTTTACCTCGAGGGAAATTGTTAAAATCTCTCATTTTGTCTTTTATTATGCATTGAATACACATACGCACTAATGTACACACACACACACAAACACATACAGACACACACATATATATATATATATATATATATATATATATATATATATATATATATATATATATATATATATACTTAGTGATACAGTACGCAGTTTATTTCGAAAAAATAGATCTTTAACATGCGTAGAGTAGCAAAAATAAAGAATCATGAAGCAATAATTTTCGGAATATAATATTGTATATGTTAAAAGGTCATCAAACATGTGATGTTGGGAAGAGGCCAATCTTAGAGACGGATGCAAAATAGAGATTTTTTTCTAATGCGAGATAATATATAAGAATAACTATGTGAGAATGATGCAATAAAATTATACACCACAAAACCTTTAGAATTTGAAAATCAGAAACTTAATACCGGGTGCTGCATCAAAATCTATTTATAAAGAAATTTCTAAAATTTAACGGAAAAGATTATAATGAAATCTGCTTTAGTTTACTGCAGTTTAATGTCCTTGCGAATATGATCAGCTTTCCTCAGAGTATGTGCCAAAGTGATGTTAGCTGATGATGTTCAACATTTGGAAGTCGGACCAGTAAAATATTCTGATCTCAATGTTATTGTGTTGAAAAATGAAAAACAAACACGTGCTCACAGAGGACAACGCAATATTCAAGAGGGTCTTCCAAGACGAATAGGGAAAAATGTCGAATGACAGTATGTGGGAATTGAATGGAGTGAATATTTGAGTCAAATGGAACAACATTACTAACTCTATAATTTGGCTTATTTTACATTCTATGATAATAATGATCACTTTTCCAGAAAGATCCTTTTAAGAAAAAAGCTGAAATGTGACATTTCCACTGGTGGCTCAATAAGTTTCTTTACTTTTATTCATCGTTATTGATATTCATTCACGATGTACGCGTAAGATAAACAAAAGTAATAAATTTGCCAAGATGGCCGAAAATCGTATACATCACTATATATATATATATATATATATATATATATATATATATATATATATATATATATATGTGTGTGTGTGTGTGTGTGTGTGTGTGATGTGAGAGAGATTGTGTGTGTGCGTTCGCGCGCGCGTGAGAGACAGATTATGTGTGTATTTGCGTGAGATAGAGATTATGTGTGAGTGTGGACTTATATGTGCATGTTTTTTGTGTGTGTATGTTTGTGTGTGTGAGTGAGTGAGTGAAAGAGTGAGAGAGAGAGAGAGAGAGAGAGAGAGAGCCCGCACGCACGTAACGTGCATTAGAAACCCCTGTTTAAAATTAGGTTTCGTCCAATTTCGTGAAACATAGCCCAAGATCAAGTGTTTTTAAATGTTTTTGCTAAGTATTATACTGTTGCTAAGTCTTTAAATTTTATCTAACCATTGATATACATTCGATATTTTTTATATAGACGATGATTCTTAAAGATGATAATATTTTCTGAGTGCTTTACTTCTATTAGCCGAAAGATCTAGTCTTATTTTACGTTCTAGTATTCGCTTCTTGATGCAGTTATTTTACTCTAAAGTAAATATTTTCTCCTGTTTCTATTATCATTACTCTACAAAGTGTCGTCAAATTGATCGATTCTAACACGCAATAAACTCCAATCCCGATCAACGAGTAAACTTTAATTAACACCGACACGTCTTGAAAGTTGACCATCGTTAACTCATAAGCTAAACTTTCCTTACGTAATCTTTCAGCCTGGAGTTGGGTGTTATCGATATTTACTAAAGTCTTGTTACTATAGCAGCTGAGTAATTTTAAGACATATGCTTAAGAAGAGTGCCTTGTATCATGCTTTGATTTTTGTAGCGATTTCCAGCCTTCAAAATCAGTCTTTGATTTCCTGTTTTACGTTGACATAAAAGATGTCATATTCTTTTTTCAACAATTACAACGCCTGATTGACACTCAAGATAGAGGGTTACTCAATTTGTTTGTATAAACGTAATATATTAAGAAATTAAAATTATGATTAAAGGATGGAAACATAACGAAGAGGTTAAGATGGTAATTGTCGGATCGCCTCGTGGGAGTGTTTTTCAGATATTAACGGTTCTTGAGGGTGTAGTGGATTGGTTAATGATGTGGTAATATTTGCTGAGAATAAGTTGCGTGTCATTTAACTATTTTCACTAACATCAAAATAAAATACAAAATTCAACTGAATTGTTTTAAAAAGTAACAATTAGATTTATTTAGGTTGGTGTACAACATGCAAAGAAAAGGTAGGACAGAGTCGTGTCTCTTTGATTTGGAAATATTTGTACTAGAGTCTTATATTACGAACAAGACATATTTAATTAGAAACTAATAAAAAATTCAAAACAATGTACAAGCAGAATATTTGGTATATGTTATGTTGGCAAATATGTATGATGTTTTAAGTTTCAGAATTTCTTTCTTGTAATCGTTCATAATGTTGATATTAAAGTTGTTAATATTAAGTGTCTTTTAAACAGAAAGTTCTTAAGAAGTAATTTACCTTTTACTGTAATATTGAACTTATAATTCAGAAGAATAAGGTTTGGAATTGTGAGTTCTTAAATTGGTAAAATTTCAGGAGTAATTTCAGAGGTAGGTGACTGATTGTATTGGAGTTGTTTCGTGTTAAATAAATTTAACTTAGTAACTTCAAAAGTATGAGTGACGTAGAGTTGTTTGGGAGTTGGTTATCCGCCACGAAGCTCACTGGTAAACTTGTGTTCGTGCATCGTATTTATTTACATTCCTGGTCACATGCGTTTCAAGATTTTTGGCGGTATTTTGTGTTTAAACACGTGTGCGTAGGCGTTGTTATTAGGTTGGTGCAAAAATAATGACGTAATAATGTCGTTTTTCGACGTTAGAAAATACGTCAAAAACGACATTATTACGTCATTATTTTTGCACCAACCTAATATTACTTTGAGATATATTGGCCAATCAGAAGCAATTATTGTAAAACTTGCGTCTGGAGCCTGGATTGTGTTTAGCTTGCACAAAAATCTATAACTAACATGAAAATGTAAATTAGAAATGTTTTTAGCCATTTCTTGTCCAATGAGGATGTAGTGCACTCAGTAATTGGTTCTGATCCACTGGCATATGGAGGTTAAGCTCTATAAGGGAAAGCTGTTAAAACTGAACTGCTTTATTATTAATGGAGTAGAAAGTGAATAGTGATGATTCGTTCCATCGTGAGTGACATGACACATCTACTTTCTAAAATGGTTGAACTAATGGATGAACCATTGTAATGAAAAGTAGCGATAAAATAGTGATATTTCGTTTCGTCTGTGGAAAAAGTGCTTCGAGATTTGGAAATAATTCATCATCTCACAAGATGGCGTAGCCACCTATGGTAGAAGAGGGAATTATGCAGTCTCGATCCATTTCCAGCCGGGATAAATCTATTAATCGAACTCATTCTATTACTTTAATTATTTTAATTTTAATCGGACAAACAATATAACTCAGTTCATTCATTTCTTTCTAGCTCTGTCCGGGCTTATCACCGATTCTAGATATTCAACTAGACGACCTATCGTTCTCTATATTTATTCAATCGCTGTCTGTGAAAAAATTGTCTCTCTGTCTATATGATTGAACTTATAAGGTTCTTTAACGTGTCTAAAATTACTATTTTTAGGACGTCTGAAAAAATATATTTATTTTTGAAGTAAATTATTTGAATATAATGCTTCATTGTAGACGTATAAGAAAAAAATTATTTTGACCTGATATAGTTTCCCCCTCCAACTATCATTTAATATATATAAGTAAATTATTATGATTATTTTTAACTTCGAATTACATCATAAAACACTAAATAACTAATACAGATGGATTTTGTTTCCCCATTCTACGGACAATGGATTTTTAAGCATTTAACTTTGGTTTAGATTTCAATATTTACTCTCATAATTTTTCAGTTGAAACGTTACCGTCCTTATAAAATAATTTTTACATTATTACCCAAACGGCAGCCTCCATCCATATTAATAATAATGGTATTGATAATATTAACCTTTTTTTAAAGGAAACATAGGACTTCATTTAGTGGACACCCAGTACTACTTTCGGTCGAACTTTTAAAAATCCATGTTATTAAAAAATCAGGAAACTTTACCTCTCGTCAACAACTTTATTTTGTAATTAATTTCACTTCTAGTTATATGTTCTATTTCTAACTCTTGTTGTTGTGGAAATCTCAAACGTGATGCACTTTTATTTGATGTAATTTTTATTTGTGATTCTGTCCGCAACATTCGAAGAATTATCCTAGTTAACAGCTACAAATCGTTCATTAATATATTATATATAATTTATATTCATATATTTACGGGTATAAATCCAATTTATATAATTAATTTTAAAGAGATTTTTCATTCAAATGTTATTATTAATAAGCTTAGATTAAAATATCTAGCGAATAAAAAGGCTCCTTTTAGTTTCAGAAATGATAACGTAGTTTCAGATATGATAACGTAGTTTCAGAAATAATTCATCAGTGAAAGTTGGTGATAAAAAAGATATAAATTATGTTATAATAACAAGCACCGCTTGAAAATGAGTATTAATTTTAAGCATCTAATGATTTTTTTCTTTTTCTTTCCGATATGGGGGATAATTGGAGATATTATTTTTCACATATTATTGACATGTCTTAAATAACATGACCCAGTAGAAAAATGATGTCACCAATAACACTGATTTGTTTACTGCGGACTTCGATCCGTTTTAATGCAACATTCTTATATATAATCCGTCTTAATGAAACACCATTTATATTGCAATTAATAATAGATGTTTTGCGTTCAGGATCCGATCATGAGTTTGATCCATTAAATTATCAATAGATTCGAGTTTCTTATACAGCAATAAGTGTAAATTGTTCTTCTATTTTGAGCTCTATCCATTCTGAAGATGAATCAACATAACTATTCACATCTTCCTCCTCAATGCTAGTGACGTCTAGTCCCTTCTATTGATGCCATTCAGAAAGTCATTACAAAAGTTTTCTCGTTCAATATTTGAAATTTTTATTTTTTTATCTAAAAATATCCTGTTATTATTAGACTTTCCAATCAACCATTCTTCATAATAAAACTCAGAAATAACATTTTTAATATAAGTGTTTCCTATGTCCCGTTCTATTTTGATCTCCCTCGTTATTAACATATCAAATTCATGCTATTTAAACCATCTATCTGTAAAACTGCATTCACGTCTCGTCTTCACATAAAATGACATTGTTCACCTTTCACACCTACATAGAATGATAATTATGACATAGTACATAATTTTTTCTTTTTGTCTAGCGAATTATACTATTTATATTTATTCTTCTTATGGGAGTCATTTCTTGTACATTTTGCTCGGTTTTATTCGTGTCTCATTTTCTATCGTCTGTTAGTACTCTGCAGTTATATTTGTTACAAATATCTTCAAATACAAATGTTTGCGAAGATTAACTGATCGTAATTAACCTAATAAAAACGCTTACAATGTCACAGGCATTATTATTACTTATAGACTAATACGTGCTTATACGTGTTACAGAAATAGCAGAAAGTTAGAAATACGTTGTCTAATTTAAACTTTTGTTATAAACAAATATCTTCTGTTATCAAATATAGGCATTTAAGAATGTTTGTAGAGATTTGGTAGTTTATTTTGTTCAGGTTAGGTTTGAACAGATTTATGTATATAGCTTCAAGAATTTTTAGTTTTTGTTTATTGTTTTCATGTTTAAGTATAGTTGTATTTTCAACAAGGATTTTCCGGAAATGTGTACGCAGCCAGGCATGTTGCTTTAAATGCCTAAATATTTTATCATTCAAATGTGGAGACAAGCGTCGTGAAAGCGAGGTTGTGGTGTGACCAACATAGATATTATATAATGCATTGGGGATTCAATCTCTAAAAGGGCACTTGAATTTGTAAACTGTGTTGTTTTTTTTTTGGCAAATTTTAACGGAGAGGGAGTGAAAAATCATTGCGAATAATTAAGTTGGATATACTATATTTGGTGTAGTATATGATTAACCTAAGCATTGATTGGATTTAAACATGTATCAATATAGTGATTTCCTTTCGTCTTTCAATGATAATATTATTAAGCTTATCAGACAATATGAAAGGAATCTACTTAAAATAATTAGACAAAAATAAGACAAAATTTGTCAATATTATCTAAGGAATATATATATATATATATATATATATATATATATATATATATATATATATACATATATATATATATCGCAAATATTCTCAGTTTAGTATTTGTCTTCGTTCGAAATGAAATATGAGCGAACTTAAGTTGTTTAGCTCGTGTTAGTTCGCCATTCGCGAGATAACGCACGAGAAAAAAATCTATCAACATCAGTAATTCAAATGATACGTGACTTAGATTTAACGACCTACAAAAGTGGCACCCGGTGTTTGCAAGATATCAGTGTTTTACTCAATTTTCAATGGATAATTTGAGAGTGATGAATTCTGATTGGATGAATATCGTTTCTTTCCACAAATACAGGAAACTGAATAGCAATAGAAGGCGAAGATGGTGCAGGTAATTTCTGGAAAGAGAGATTTTAGCCAAATTAAAATTCCCGGTCCATTCTCTTGAGCAAACAGAAGCTAATTTAAAACAAAATATATTGTTCACTTTCTGTAAAGGTGCCATATATTATGTTCGAGAGAGAGAGAGAGATAGAGAGAGAGAGAGAGAGAGAGACAGACAGAGACAGCGACAAACAGATGTAGATATTCTGATATATATGCTAATAAATTCTCACATATATTTATTCATATATTCAATCATTCATTCATTTCGTTGAGTAATGTTCTGTTTAGCGCCTCAACTCTGAGATTTCGTAGACGCGCTATTTGGTAATTGGTCAGTCCATTCGTTGGGAGATTTCAGCAATAGACTGCCATTTTTCCTTATGTAAATGTAAGCAAGCAGTCATCTTTTACGTATATAAGCTGTAGGGGTCCACTGGCATCAATATATGAAATTCATGTCAACGTGATCGAGGCTATTCACGCCACATCCTCTATGCACACATACAATTACTGCAGATGTACACGTGGCGTAATAACAATGTTCTAGAATTATTCAAGGACTTAATCAGTGTACAATGTGAAACATCGAGCAAAAAGTTTGTTAGGACCAGAGAAACTAAGTTCCGTTTTTACATGGAAGGTGATCGCCATGTGAAGAAATCAAAATAGCACCCAAGATGAGGTTATTGAGTGGAACCAGCGATCGGAGGATGCTAGTGGATCTTTCAACACCTCTGAAATTTATAGTACACATCATACAAACAACACATGCCCTGGCATTGTAGCGTGGTCTGTTTCAAAGAAGTGTGTTCTCATACTAGAATTAAGGGTCCCATGTGAGAAGAACATTGAGAATGCGCAAGGGCGAAAGAAATACGCTACGAATTGATGATCTCTCACTGCGAAGAAAAGTTGTGGATATTCCGAAATCCTACCTTTTAATGTTGCGTAGCGTAGATTCTTGGATATTCAATCGTTACCTTCCTTTTTATCGTCAGTAGACCAAAGTTCAAAATGCAACGATTTAGACCTGTTCAAGATACAAAACAAAGTCAATTAAACCTATGATTGCCGGGCAATACTATTTCGACGTGAAACACATCCGTTTATCTTACATTATACCTCATTGATAACGGTCACTAAGAGAGCGTTGAGATTTGCATTGCGATCTAAAGCAAACGATGTGATTGCAGACGGTGTCGTCTGCACTAAAAAAATATAAACAATAGGGTGTCAAAATCGACTGGTGGGACCAAGAGTGAGAGTCAAATCCAGCAAGAGAATATATATATATATATATATATGTGTGTGTGTGTGTGTGTGTGCGTATATATATATATATATGTCCATATATACAAACACAAAAAAATTCAAAACTAATATACATGCATATATGTAAATAAATATAAATTAAACTGCAACTAAATCATATACATATATGCATACATACGTAAACGTATAAATAGGCACATAATATATATATACAAACAATACACATACGTATAAATGTATGTACATACTATATATATATATATATATATATATATATATATATATATATATATATATATATATATATATATATATACAAATTCACACACCCAAATCCCACACATAAAAATTATATATTCCCATACACATAAACAAATATGTAAATCTATGATATACCTAATTACATACTTATATTTACATAAATAAAGTATTTTCCGGAATATATATATATATATATATATATATATATATATATATATATATATATATATATATATATATATATATATATATGTATATATATATATATGTGTGTGTGTGTGTGTGTGTGTTTAAATATATATATATATGTGTGTTTAAATATATATATATATATATATATATATATATATATATATATATATATATATATATATTTAAACACGTATATAATAGATAATAACCCGAAAATTAAGGGTATAGATGGTTGAAGTTGTGGAGCCACATGAATGATCATACATGAATACTTTTACTCTGATTTCCTATATATAATATTATCTAAATCATCCAAACGTTCAAGTGTGAGGTTCTTAAATATAGATGTTATTAAAGAAGTTTATTAAATTTTCTATGTCTTCACTAGAAGACATTCTCTTAGTATTCGTTTAGTATCTCAACGTTGTTTTCGTATTTAATTCTGATAATCTCCATATGATGCAAAAATTGCATCTGTCTTTGAAGTTGTTGAGAGTTCAAGACTTACAGATGATCTTCCATTTTACTTACTGTGTGATGGATGCCATCAGTGAGATTGCAGTAATATTTTGATAGAGCTGTTTCGTATCTCAAAGATTCGTCAATGAAGCAATGTTGTTTATTGTAAAAATATTTTTTCTCAGATCTAGCTGAAATTACTAAATAAACATTTTCTTCGGAAAAATAGTAGATTAATATACTATATTTTCGAATTTCAAAAACCTCCAACTGTAAAAATTATTATTTGTACTGTTCTTACAATAAACTCTCTTTGGAATTATACATATAAATTATCAAATATTATATATATATATATATATATATATATATATATATATATATATATATATATATATATATATATGTATATATATATATATCTCCAACGCGTTTGGTAGGGTTTGGCATGAATATATATATATATATATATATATATATATCCAACGCGTTTGATAGGGTTTGGCATGTAGGCCTCCTTCGCAAGCTCCAGAGTTATCGTGTTACAGGTCGATAGTTTGGCCTAATACAATCATTCCTGTCAAACTGTGAATTGAAGGTCGTTCTCAGCGGATTCTCCTCCAGTTCTCATCCCACGAACGCAGGTGTTCCTCAAAGCTCCATCCTGGGCCCTACCCTATTCCTTATCTTCATAAATGATCTTCCTGACGCCATAGATCCTCAAGTTGGCATCTATGCGGATGACACCACAATTTACTACTGCCTCAAAATCCAAATCTAGTGTCGCTGACAAAACAAACCTGGCCTTGCTTCTCGAAAAGATCTTCCAATCGGTTGTGAACTGGGGCAGGATTTGGCTGGTCAACTTTAATGCCTCAAAAATAAAACTACTCTCTATTAATCACCACAAAGATCCTTTCCTGCCCTCTATTAGAATGTCTGACGCTCAACTTCTCGAGAGCACCTCTCTGCGTCTGCTCGGTCTCACGTTGATTGCTGACCTGAGATGGAGTAAATACATTGAGTCAATTGCTTCGTGCACTGCAATGAAAGTTGGTTCCCTTAGCCGCGCCACGAAATGATTCTCCCCGGAATCGATCCTTCAGATCTACATATCAATAATTCGCCCTTGCATGGAGTATTGCTACCATATATGGCCTGGAGCCCCTTTTATTTGCCTCGGCGTTCTTGATAAGTTCAAGAAGCGGATATGCAATATGATTGGCCCTGTTCTGGCATCTCGTCTACAATCGCTCTCTCACAGACGCAGCGTCGCCTCTCTGTCTGTTTTACAAATATTTTCATGGTAATTGCTGCAAGGTGCTGCATTCGCTGGTTCCAAGACTTCATGAATTAAAGCGCCCTACGAGGCTGGCATCCCGCACTCATCATTTCACTGTCGAAACTATTAAATGTAGCCGGCTCTTCTACTCCAATAGCTTCATATCTCGTACATCTCGCCTGTGGAACTCCTTTCCCCTTTTCCTGTTTCCCTGAAAGCTATAATCTCCAACTATTCAAATATAATGTCAATCGATATCTCCAGTTGCCTTGATCTATCCACTATCCTCCTTCTCATCCTTTACTCTATCACTCCTATCTGATCTTGCTCCAAATCTTCTGTAACCGCCTTGCTTGGGGTGAAACGCTTAAAAAAAACTCTCTTGCTCATATTTAACGATTAGTTCTCTCCAGAAGTTTGAATTCTTGCATTTCCCTCTATACAGTAAATAAAGAGAGTATTTTCTCTGAGTTTTGATGATGTTTCACTCGATTACAATTGCATAAAAATTTCTCTCAAGACAAGTACATTTTATGTGTGTCTAGATTGTTCGAAACTAGTGAATAATTGTCTCGCTCTGTCTATCGTGATTTCCTTGCTTCCTATCGTAGGAGTGTTCATTATCGGACCATCGAATACCTAAAATCTAGGAGTGCTCTCTCTCTCTCTCTCTCTCTCTCTCTCTCTATATATATATATATATATATATATATATATATATATATATATATATATATATATAGGTGTGTGTGCGTGTACCAATAATTCAGCTAAAGTTTCCGGCCTGGTTATTTTAGATCGACAGGACTATGTCGATAAAAATGAATCCCTTGTACATGACTCCACATTGAAGAGGATAGCTCCAGTAAGTACATGTAATATAACCAACACGATAGAAGCAAAATTACAAATATGTTTACTCTCAGAGTATCTTAATGCACAAGGAAGTGCATAACCGAATCACACCTGTTTGGTCTAAATATCCAAATTGTATGGATTGCCTTAAGTGCATAGAAACAATGTGCCTCTTCGACATATCCTTTCTTTCTACTACATCAAATTGCCAATTTGTTGGCAGAAATATTGCAACCGTTTTCCGATTCGTTCTCCACCGACTGCATTTCTGACTCTTTCAAGTTTTTAATTATTTTAGAAACCATTAAATACGTTGAACTAACATCGTTATAATGTCTTTCAACATTCTAATCTTGTACATGAACTTGCCCTGTTAAGTTACCCTGCAGATCTATAGATATTTTCTTTATAGGGGTCACATGTGTATACCAGCATTTTCTGAAGCTTTGTTTCTAGAATGTATGCTCTTAGCAACAGATGAGGTGGAGTTTAGTTTGATGAGATTATGTACACCTAAATCGATATTACTCCGTCCCAACTAGACAAGGTGACAGCCATTGGACGAAAGACCCAAACTCAACTAGTCAAACGCATTATGCATATATCTGTCCGTAGCTGAATACCAATTCATGTGTGGAAGATATGTAAGGCAATGAATCAAGACTTTCAGGTGGGTTTTGTCTAAGCACCTAGAAGATCTTCAATAGCGTTTTAAGTGCCGTAGTGTGCATATAATTCTATTAAAACCCGTGGTTTTCTGAGCAGATGCGAAATACACAGATATAGTCGGAAAGATTCTGAGCTAATGTATCTAGGCTATGAAAGGGAAAATATTAACAAAGACAATTAACTAAGAATTGTTTGTTTGTTTTTTTTTATTTTTAACAATATGATTAACCAATATTTATTGAAATTTGAAAACGAAATAAATAAAGCAAACAGAGACAATGTATTAAAAATTGGGCAAAACAAAACTTCCAAATAAGATAAACTCAAAGATAACACAAAAGAAATTTCCTGGTCATCAAAAACGCTTTGCCTCAATAATGCAATCCTAACCCTACTAAAATAAAGACGTCCGCGCAAATAGAAAATATGCCAGTATAAATCCAATAATTAGAAATTCCGTCTTCAAACATAATAACGAACATCCTGAGGAGGAAATAAAGAAAAGAACTAAGGAATTCTAGATATTGAGGTTGGACCTTTTGAAAATAGCTTAAATCCTCCATGAATTCAACGTATTTATTTATTTTATGAAAGGATTAAGGAATCAGTAAAACATCGAAAAAATGTCGAGGTTATCACGCATTCATTCACGGTTGAATCAGAAACATAACCCCTGAAACCCATAGTCATGAAGAGATGTTTCACTTGGATCCATTTTCGTGAATGTATTAATGGATATTATATGGACTTGCGACAAAATCTTTTATGAAAGTAAACTCCTCACAACGCATTTTATTTTTCCTCCAGGCAAGATATGTAATGTAAAATATGTAAAGATATGTTATAAACCAGCAACTGTAGGAAATTGCATTCTTCTGGAATAAGAAATTATGTACCTGTTTCGTTGACCTCACAGCATCATATCACTGCATCGATAGAGGCTTATTCTTCTTATGCATTAGAAACTGCCTTCCTAGTTCCAGATTCATTGAATGCATCAACCTAATAGAGGAATTTTATTCGTTCTCAAAATCTAACATGGCTAGGCAATACCCCAATACGGAAACATTACAAGCCTCATTAAGATTGCGACAAGGAAGAAAAGAGCGTTACTCTCTAAATAGATATTGGAAGCCAATGTGTAACTTTATATGTATGTTATATCTTATGTATATTTCTGATGAAATCTTTCAAAAGGGGAAAATTAGGATATTTACAAAAATATCAGATGGAGTGTTATATAATTTTCAAATATGAAATAATATATGATGTTTTGCCTTTGAAAATTATTTTAATCCATAAAAGAACCTCGTTGTACTAATGCCTCTAAAGTAACCACTAAACAACATCATAGGATTTAGAAGTAGAGAAGTAAATCAGGCAGTAAAATATTTGGCACCCGTTTCCTTTTTTTGCACTGACTTTCGCTTTCATTCGAAACTGTTGGATATATAAAAAAAAAAACATAAACATATCAGTTCAAATAATGACGTTTACATTTGGACAAAGATGGAAAGTTTTATTAATTTTATGAACGAGAAACCGGATCTACTTATGTTGACATAATTGATGTTGATATTTATTAAACCTCATCGTTTTGAACAAATAAATGTTCACATTTTTATTTCTAGGTTAAAAAGTAATATCCTAATATCTGCCAAAATAAGCAGCTGCATTTTGAAAATTGTTTTTCTAAAATGATTTATCTCCGAATTCATACGAATAAAATTCAGTTAAACCTACCTATTTATCCCTCTCTCTCTCTCTCTCTCTCTCTCTCTCTCTATATATATATATATATATATATATATATATATATATATATATATATATATATATATATATATATATATATATGAATAGTGGCGAAACGTTAGATAAATTCCAACTATTAACTTCCTCTTAAGAGAAAGGTATTTGTCCACAATCCAATTATATAAATTGCATTACCATTTTCAACAAGTACATAATTAAATTATATGAATTTTCTTTAGATTATTACAGATTATCCCCAATCAGAAAAGTTTCTGCATATACCAGATTCCTTGAACCTAGCTCGGCTTGAATTTTCTATTCCATAGTAATCTCTAATTTAATATTTCTTCAATGGAAAAAATACAATTTATTATAAATCTATTTATTATTTGGCATTTCTGTGATTTGCCTTTAATTCATTGACATATATTACATCTGGATCTGTATAACGAGTAGACGTAATTTAATATGACTGGTAGACAGGGTCACTATGAAAAATGTGAAAGTAAAAGATTAGAATTCTGTAATATTTGCACATAGACATGCACGTGTCTTTTTGCCACTAGTACGCAAATGATTGATTAATATGTATTGAGATTTGGCCATACTAGCATTTTGTAAAATTACAAAAAAGTAACTTAGTAATAAGGATTCAATTATTCATGAACTATAATAAGTTTATCTTAGAAAATTAATTCGACGGCTTTATTATAAAATCTCAACCGAGATCACTGAAACTACAAGCAAACAACGAAATCTCCAATCAGGTTATGCTACACAACAATTAATTGTATTTGTAGGAGTCAGTGGTTTAATATTAAAAATTATTTTTTCTGAAATCAAAGTTGAAATATTTTAGATTTCAGCTGAAAATGTGTGAATAATATATATGTATTACTAACATCTTACAGCATATTTTATAGCCCTACACTGATCTATTTACCTGGCCAAGTAACATCAAAACGTGTAATCATTTTCTCCAGCGCTCTATTTATAAAAAGGAGATATACCTCAAAGATGGAAAATAAAAAAGTGGCATCATCCATAATGACACAGGAGGTAAACGGACAATGCAGAAAAATTGGAAGAACAGTTAATTATATAAACTGAGGTTAGATTTGCAGTGGTCGAGTTGAAATAATGAAAGGAAATGCGACAGTAAAACATATACCGTCAAAAAAAGAAGATATAAGCCTCAAGAAAATTACAGAATTACTGGAAGAAAATAAAACAGTGTATGTAAATTAGAAAACATTAGAAACTATAACGATGCCAAAGTAATCAGGTGCAGATTTATGTGAGCTCTCATGGTGTTGTGGATTCCGGGATGAAATCCGGTACCAATAAATAATAACGCCAAGAATGAATATAGGAAAATAATTTATTAACGTAATAATGCAAATTGGTAATGCAGGTTAGTAGTTCCAGGAATACGGGTTAGTAACAAAATATCTGTACAATCTTTGGTATTGAAATATTGCTGTATGACTTCTTACTGTGTCTACGTGCTAGCCCACGATGTCTCTTGCTCGCTACGTTCGTTCTGTCTGCCTCTTACCTTCACCCTTTGTTACTCTCGTATATATGTATATACTGGGTGAGTCCATTTGTGTAAAAAGGGGAGGAACCCTCGTCACATGGTCAGTGTGTTTTAAGCAGGATTGAAATTAGTTCTTTCCTATTTCGTAAGAATTCAATGTTATTTCTACAAGAAATTGGAAAGTACTATCTTTATTATAAGAATGTGATAAGAGCGAGCAAAATGACGTATCTATTTTTTATAGATGTCTTAAAAATATTTCATAGGTTTAGAAAGAAAAACCTTTTGGCATGTTAGAAAAACGAGAATTATATGGGAAAGATAACCGCATGATTTAATAGGTACGAAAAACTTAGCGCATAGCAAATAACTTAAACACTTACGCAAAAATATGATGTGTAGTAAGATATGTATGACTTTGCTCAGGGAATTTATTACAAATATACACACAAAAGTCGGAAAATAGCACTGTAATCCAAACGTGTCAGAGGATATCTAAAAGGACAAAAGCTTTATGATATAAGGAAAAATTGCTTAGAAACAAATAAAAGACTACTAACATGCATTATCTATATCAGCACCTATTTTGAAGTTTAATGTCAAACAATTTCTTGACAGATAATGCAGGGACTAGAAACGACGTTCATCCACAACTTTGTCGAGATTTTTAAAAGTGAAACTACTTTATTTGAGAATTCAAAAATTTCCTATAATTTAATAAGAAAAACGTTAAACATATATATCGATGATTTGTCTTAGGACTTGGGTTTGAATTAAATCCAAAACTTTATGCTAGACCTCCCCATGAGTCAAACGAATTACTGAGCCAATGCTTACTACATTTATGTGTCAAAACGTAATCATTAGCTAACAACAATTCGATGTAGGTTATCAACCCGTTTCGAATATTAAATAGATTTTCACAAAGTCTGGAAGGCATTCCTTGAATTCTTCAATTGATCATTTGTTTAAGATTGTCGTGCTTAAACCCGACTTCATTAGATAAACTCCATCTATCAAGATAAGTTTTCTTTTGACCGGCAACCTCTATATAAGTTTACTCTTTACTTTTCCTTAAACTCCTAAACTTTTCAGGATAGCCCTTTGTGACTAACTCATAATTTTTTCAAAAGCTAATTTAACAATACTATGATCATTAAATTCAGATGACGATCAAGCAGAATAGTAATTACCTGGCTGGTTATTTAGAGCAATCTGTAATTATATGGACCAAACTATAGAAAGTTTTTCGAAGTTTAGGAAATATTCATCTACGTTTTGTTTAAAAATTGGTACTAGTCTAACTAGCTTGGCTATATGAGATCCTTCTCTTTGTTCTTTATTTACGTGTCGTTCTTCGATTATTCGAAAACGAGTTTCTTGTGCAATCATCTCGATATCAGTACGGGAACTAAGTCTTATCTTCTCCAATTGAAACAAGTGGGTAGACAATAATTCCGGAGTATCCGGCTTCATTCGCAATCAAATATCCTCATCCAAAATATCATTATCCAACATATATTTGGCAATAATTTTAATTAACTTGGCCATAACGCGTATTTTTCCTGAACTCGATTTCAAGTCTTTCACCGATTTCAAACAGCGTCTTTTTTAAATAATAGCAATTGGTTAAACGTAAGGGATTCTAAAAAATTTCAATAACCGTCATCTCAATTTGTTCTCTATATAGAGTATCCCAGAAGAGACCCCAATTATTTAATATTACGAATTTTATCACTATAAAATTCAAACATATAGCTGCGAACACGTTTCGCTTAAAAGGAAATAAAAATAGATGTTCTACTCAGTTAAGAAACAATAAAAGTACAGATAACGTATAGACAAATATCCTCATTTTAAAATAATAAAGTTATAGAAAGGGAGAAGAAAGAAACGATAAGCAAAGAATAAGTGAATTGAAAAACAATATAAAAATTGTCATCAGAAAAATGTGCAATGATTTCCTTATCTGTCGAATAATCGAATCAACGAATTTTTATCATTATTTATTTTACTTTTCTTTTTATAAATAGTTGAAGATAGATAAATCTTGGTTAAGTTATATATATATATATATATATATATATATATATATATATATATATATATATATATATATATATATATTACGTTCGACCGGTGTTGTTTATTTGTCTAATTATCATCCTAAAAGCGCTTTACATGACATTCATGGAGGATGTAGTCCATCTTAGCTTTTGAGTGCCTGATGATCCGGGAAGGGTCTAAATACCCTTTTATGGAAGATTGGAAGACAGTTTTGTGTGAGAAAAAGTATTTGCTTGTCTTTTCGATGTAACGGCTACGATTCTTCTGATGAATTAAAGCGGGCACGAACCTAAATTTTAACATTGATATAAAATCGAACTGTTGAATGCTACATATGAAATCAAGTGGAACCGTTTAACCAATTCAAAAATGGTCATGGTCGTTTGGTTGTGGCTTACTTTTGTGATCACTTGTTATTTGCGAGTTCTTAATATTATCCAATTTTGAAGCAATAGAATGAAAAAAAATGAATGATTAATCTTTGATATGTAGGCTGGGGAATTTATATTTAATATCAATATCGCAAATGATTGATTTACGTCAATTTAATTGCGTTTAAATCGGATAGCGTACACTACTTGTCTCTTTTTCTCAGTTGTGTTTTTTTTTCCGTAGACAGAGCACCGACTGATTCGTACTCTACCCGAAGACAGAGTTCTTTACAGTCGGTCAATGTACCGCATGACTCTTTCGAGCTTTGACAAACTTCGTATTTACCCAGTCACACCATTGAAAAAAATATGACAAGATCGAGATTTCTGTAGAGAACCCGAGCGTTTCCACTCGGGTCATTGGTTGAACTTTATGTATTCCTCGCTTTCGCGGGATCGGGTACAATTCTCATTTGTCTTTCTCAATCGTGTTTCTGCCGGTAGACATGGCCCCGTTTGAGTCGCCATTTTCCCGAAGAAGAAATTCATGTCAATCGATCCCAGGCAGCGGACCATCTGACTCTCTCGTGCATTGTTATATACACAGTAGCTTTACTGATATGAGATGTGACACAAGGTCAAAATATATTTGGTGAACCCCAGAGTTTACATCCGGAACAATGGTGAAAATTTACCCAGCCGCCTCATTTACAGGATCGGGAAAAATTCTTGTCTCTTTTTCTCAGCCGAGTTTCTCTCAGTAGACAGAGCACCGACTACTTAATTGAAAATAGAGGTCTTTGCTATTGAAGCTGGGCCGCGGACTACTTGACTCATTCGTGCGTTAATAAACTTGGTATTTTACTCAACACACCATTGAGATAAGAGATGATACAAATTCGAGATTTCTGTTGGAACCTCAAGCGTTTCTGTTCGTAGATATAGGCCTGAGTGTGGTGCCGTCTGCCGGAAGACAAAAGACTTGGCAATCGGAGCCAGCCAACGGAACGCCTGACTCCCTCGAGCAAAGTTAAACTCGGTACTTACACAGACTTTCAGTGAGATGAGATTCGACACAAGGTCGAAAGTTATGTGTGGAACCGAACCAATGTTCAAATTTTACCCAACCCCAGCATTCACGGGATCGGGTAAAATTCTTGTCTTTTTCTATCAGTCCTAGAAGGAGCCTCGACTGATTGACACTGTTAATAGACAGACGTCTTGACAATAGCGAGCCAATACTTTCATTAGTCTTCTCAGGGGGCCTCAGATTTGGCGCGGAGGAATACATCAAGTGCTCTCCTGGGTGAAGAGGCTGTGTGCGGGAAGATCCTATATCTGACAAAAGAGCGGGGGAACCGAGACATAGCTGTCAGACAATTTCTGTGACCTCGTCATCATTACACCCGGTCAGCTAACTCCACAGATAGCCACAATGATTATTACGTGTGGAGCACAGTTGAACGAATGACCAATATAACTCATTGTAGAAACAAATATGAATTGAATGCAAGGATTTTGACAGCATTCACCAACATAAACAACAGAACCATCCAGAATAGCTGAAAGATATCCCGAAATCTTTTGGAGACCGTGGTTGAAGTCAATGGCGATTTTATTGAACAAATTTACTCTTTCGTTTTTTTACGATATTTTTTCTGTAATATTGCTGAATAAATCTGTTAAAATGAGTTGTCAATATTATTTTCATTTTCGCGTAAACTCTATGAAAATTCATTCGTCAAAACCGGTATTTATCCTTATTTTCCATCATGCCTTCTTTCTTGGATAGACAGGATATTTTCTTCGTGTTTCTCGACATAATGTATATTTATGTAACTAGATTTAACATCCTACTTTAGGTGATCCACTATGTTTTGTTACTATACAAAAATGAAAGTTGTTTTGATAGTTTCCACATAAACCAGCAACTGAAAGAATTTGTGCATATTTTGTCCTTGAACTAGTTTATATATTCAATTTCACTGTGTCAGTGATTTCAGATTTCTATCTTGCTTAAAATAGATTCAGTTTATACTTACTTTCACACATCTTAAATTTCGAAACAAGACATTCTGAGTGATTAGTAAGTTTTCAAGATATTTATTTTTGTTATTCAATGCTTATATTTCAGCTTTTTTTTATTACCGTAAATTCCCTTTGGGATAGAGACTTCAATGTCTGGTTTTTGCACCTGCTGTATTTAGTTACTTCTTCTGGGAAATATTTGCCATTTTTAAAAATTAACTGATCGATTTTCACACATATTTTATTATTTTCACTCTATTTATTTTCTATACACTCACAAGCCATCTGGCTTTCCTTGCTGAAGAAAGGATACTAGAAAAACATCTTAAATATGCAACCATTTAGATATTCTAGATTATTTCATGAATGTTTGAGCTGAACTTTTTTCAATCGTCTATGCATCGATGAATCTTTTCCTATTGCTTTAAGGATTGAGAAGCCATTTTCAGAGACCAAATAATGATGGAGACGAAAATCACTTTAATAAAGAGAAATTTATTTCGATTTACGAGGTTTTATGAGTTGTCATGCTTATTCATTTATTTAAAATTTTAATCCACTTCTGTTCATCTCATTTCTGACAAATTTTATATTATTTTCCAAATCTCTTGTAAATACTTATGAATACCCGGATATTAATTGGGGTACTGATTAAATGATAACACGAGTCTTGAAATCTAATTAATTAAATCACATTGACTCAAATATTCCGTCATTTACTATCGGACTGCCTTTGCTGCAAGGACTATCAAACCTGTTCTGGTACATGATCATAAAATTATATGTGTGCAGTTTATGAAAGACTGACCATCATCGACTGGGGTATACATACATATATATATATATATATATATATATATATATATATATATATATATATATATATATAGATAGATAGATAGATAGATAGATAGATAGGTATGTGTGTCTGTTCTCTTTTGAAAACTGTTCTCACTTTGTCAAATATTATTATTCACACGTAAACACACACACACACACACACATATATATATATATATAACATTCTCATGGCTGCAAGCCATATGCATAGGTTAGGACACATTTTACCCCATCGGCAGCCGAAATAACCCCAGGACAGCCATCCGGTGAACCCGACGGCTCTGAAGCGAATTGCGTACAATGTATATTCCGATATCATGTATTTCCCTAAGAACTCTATTTGTAAATATTTTAGAAAGTAATATATTTAAATTTATCTTGTTTCTAATGAAGATTTTTCTCTCGCCTTCATAGGATTGTCGTTGTTCTAATCGTTTAGGAATGACTAAAAAATTTCCACCCACACCTGATTTATAGAGAAGAAATTCCGATGCATTCTAGGAGATCGTATGAGCCAATAGAATAAGTCAATTCTTTGTCTTATCAGCCATATTTTTCTTCTTGTCTTGAATCAGAACGCTATGATTGTTACTTGTGTCCCTTTCCTGTGTTAACCTTCTTTCGTAATTTGTGATTAATTTGCCGTATTACTTTTGATTTACCTATTTTTATCTTGCATATGTTGTTTGCTTAGTGTTATTTTTGATATTTCTCTTTTCCTATTTTATTGGAAACTTTATCATTTCTATTGTGCATTTCTGATAATTACTTTTAACCACGGGCAATTGCATATTGATTCTTTATATTTCTATTGGAAAACTATTTGGGGAATACAAAAATGTTCTTGACTTTTAAATTTAATTACATTTAAAAATCCTAGCCTAATGTTGAAACACATTTTCTTTTATTAAAAAGGTAGATATTTCAACACATCTTTTATTTACATCGCATAAACCCTAATACTTCAAATATGATCACTGTAATATATTATGTTATCTTTCAAGATTAATAATCGAATAATAACTGGCGGAATATAGCCTTAAACATCAAACTTACATGCATGTAAAAATCTCGATGACGCAAATAATGAAATAAGATATATTTTCGGCGAGAATTTATTTTCTTATCTTGTCAAAAACGGTAGTTGTAAAGAAATATGTAGTAAAATTAAGGTAGAGTGTTGAATAATTAAATAATTAAAGGCTAACCTTTCGTTCAAAATTAAAATGTTATTTTATGAGTTCAAAAATTATTTGGCATTTATTGATTTACTTCAAAATTGACTCAAAATTTGATACATTATGTGACACTTGTTTTACACGTACACATTGCTGAATCAATCTCTTCGTACAATCGGATTTAAATCGAGTGTATACTTCACATTGAATCACTGTTTCCAGTTTGTCATATCTACTTCCAGCTTCCTTCGAAGACTTCTCTACTGTGGTCATTTATTACATTCGAGCTATCTCTTTTCATTTTTCGGATATATGAACTTTACAACTGATTTTCTAATTATTAAACCTTGCATAATTGACCTTAATGCATTTAGTCTGTTCGGCGATTATTATTAAATTTTTATGCTATTCAGATTTTCTCAGTCATATCCAGAAACATATGCTTAAAATTATTTTGTTTTCTGGATGTACCATATAATTTATCTTATTTCCATTTCTGTAATTATTTCTTTTGGATATTGTCATCGTTATATTTATTCTTTTCTAGCTGCCATCACTTTCGTATATCATATGAAAGCGTACAAAGGTTCTATTACATAGATCTTTTATTCGTTCATGCTGATCAGTTCACTTCAATCTTTATTTACATTTGTATATAAATTCTCTGGTGCAGAACTTGCTCTATGTTCTTTATTCTTTCCTCATCAAATGACGGAAGGAAAGAGATTCTTCACGTCTCCATTTTGTGATATTGTTTTAAGAGAGTTGATAACAATGTTTTCAAGGACATAGTGTATTATCTATTTACACGTTTACATTTTACTAATAAAAATATTTACATGATTTCCTGTAAACTGTAATGTATCTTCAGGTTTTTATTTAATTTAAAAAAATTCCAAAGGAAGTAGAAATCACAAAATCTTGGTACATGATGTCATCAAAATTTCTGGTTTTCTTTGAAGCCCTCGGTTTCATTGAAAAACAATAAAGAATATAATGCAACATTTGCACAAGAGAATTCATATACAAATGTAAATCATGGAAGCGTTTATGGAGAATTTGACATGAGATCCTATTTTATGCCTCCAGAAAACTGACAGAATATATCCTACAGTTTAGCAATAGTACTGGAATTAATTGCAAAGTACGATTGTATATCTCAAAAAAAAAAAAAAAAAAAAAAAATGACGCTGCAATGCGTTGAATCTTACTGCTTAATCAGAAGATAGAATACATACTACACCCTAGCATATAGATAATTTCGCAATGTTTTAGTCGCAGCTGCAGAGTTGTTAATCTATCTATCTATCTATCTATCTATCTATCTATCTATCTATCTATCTATCTGACATACTTTCTGTCTATCTATCTATCTATCTATTCGGTTGGTGCTAAAATAATGTCGTTTTCTCACATATGTTACTATGTGAGAAAACGATACTATTTCTGCACCAACTTAATATCTCTCTCTCTATCTATCTATCTATCTATCTATCTCTCTCTCTCTCTCTCTCTATATATATATATATATATATATATATATATATATTCAACGAATTTAGAAAAGTTTAAGTGACTTATTTGGTTGAACGTTTCAAAAATGTCGCGTCTAGATCCTGTGATGTCCCCCAAGTGACGCTGTGCCATGTGTGACGTCCGCCTAGCCGCGTCCGTCGTGCTATCCTGTCCTGTGACGACCAACTGGCTTGGTATTGGTCGCGGCACCAAATGTGACGTTCTAACCTTTTGGTGATTCTGATGGGACTCTGGTTAGATTCGGTATCAGCCTTGTCGTTCCCAGCTCGCTTCCAAAGTCTGGTTTCCGAAGTAACTGTTTTGATTTCCAGTACAACCTACCCACTTTGTGAATTGATCTTAGGCAGACGAATTCAATCAGTCGCCGGGCCGTAATGCAAGCTGAGTTCGAACAAGGGTGATATCGCACAAGTAGATGTAAAAGAAAATAAAATAATAACTCGAAAAGTTCAAATGTGTTAAAAAAGGATAACAATATTTTATATATGGTTGCTGGATACAGGACTGCGTCTACTTTGCAACCCGCTATATGGATTCGTGACACTTTGTTCTTGTTAGGTGAGTCTTAACATCTTAAGTTGTTTGTTCTTTTAAGAAACTGGTTCTTGGTGTGTCTTCCGGCGATATTCGTAAAACTTGTATTGGTGGTGTGAGTCTAAGTCGTTCTTCAAAAATAAATTGTTCTTGATTAGAAGATGAGTTCGGAATTGCGTGCAACTTCAACTGCGAATTTCGAACTTAACTCAACTGCCTCCCAACTGGAACTCGAACTGAACTGATTTTCGCTCGCTGCGACTTTGCTTATATGGACGATGACCAAAACCGGGGTGGGCCTGTCGGGGTTTGAAGTTCCTTGATAATTCTCAACCCACAATCCACTTATTTGGTTTTGGTCAGGAAAATTTTATTATTTTCCATTTTTGGAAGTCTTCTCGTCCCCCCAATTTCTTCTGTTCTCGTATTGGTATCTCACCATACCCTCAGAGGGTGACAACGTGTTTCCCCTCTCTCTCACAGTGGCATCTCACACCTATCCCCTCAATGGGTGACAACAGGCCTCTTCTCCTGCTTCACATGATTACCTCCGCCTGGCTCTCGTTATCATTCAGCCAATGGGCGCTCTTTTTTCCCCTTTTCCCCTTTCCTTCTTCTCTTCGAGGAGACCTCACACCCTAGACTCCTTATCTTTAACCGTATTACCTGGAATTCGTCAATTAGCTTTTCGCCAGCATCAAGTGGGTGGCCATTTAGACGTATTTGCATTCTTGGTGCCAATTTCTGACCAGATAAAATAATTTCGCCACCACAGCTAGTTTTCGACACAAAACAGATGTCTTTTCTCTCAATGATTTCCACATATAGACAAAGGCTTAATCTTTCCTTCATGGTGGTCAGCGGACACTTTTTTTTAAATTTTGCGACACAGTTAATTTTGATCTATTTAGAATTCTGTCTGTGTGGTTATTTGACCAACCTGGAATTTCCACCCGCCCCGTAACATAAATCAGATTAAATCCAGTATCTTCCTTTCTCGACAATGGACATAAAAATCTTACCACTCTTCCTTGTCAGAAAAATAACACCGCTTAGTGTCCTTTTTGTGATGGCTTCTTATCACCTAAATTTAATTCTCGCCCTTTTTTTTCTTCTTTCTTTTTTCTTTTCTTCTTTCTCCCTTTTAGCAAGCCAAATAGTGTTACAATCCTAATTAAGGTATTATGTTTATTTGAAAAGGTGTTCTATAAAACTGAAAACCACGTACATTACTGGTAAATTTAAAGTATTTTCTAAGTTATAATTATATTACTATTGTGCATTCACGTAGTGGGTGAAAATTCTGTACTTGGTGAATGAGGTCAATAGAACTCATCACAATTCAATAACTTTACTGAGAATATACAGAGATTATATGTTGTCAGTTTTCTGGATGCATACAAAGATGTTCTCATGCCAAATTCCCCATGATCGACATTTTTAGTTTTCTAAGTGCTATTTCAAGCGTACATGTTAGTATATGAATTTGTTCTAAATTAATGTTACATAGCTTCCTCGAGTTCCTCTCAATAAATTAGGTTATAATATCAATCACGCCATGATTTTCAATATTTTGATTAAATATTTCATTCATAATATGAAGATTAGTGATTTTATGGCCACAAATTCACAATTTATTTATCGAGACACAAGCTGTAGGGGCGCATAAAATATCCTTCCAATATCTATCGATTTATCTTCCAAAATGTCCTTCCAATATCTATCGATTTATCTATGTATATATCTGCCTATATATATATATATATATATATATATATATATATATATATATATATATATATATATATATATATATATATATGTAGTGGTACTCGCTTGGAAAATCCTTCGGTATTTCGGCTTGTAGTTGAACAAACCAATACCCAAAGAAAAATGAGGAATAAATAAATAAAAACTAACAACATGAAATTGAGGCGAATGTAATCGTCAAGAATTCAAGCTCGGAGTTCAAAGAAAAAAAACCCTCCAAAATGAGTAAAATTAACTACGTAAAGTGCTTAATACCCTAAGTAGAGCAAACCTAATATAAACCTAAAGAGCCGGGTAAACCTACCGAGGTTTCACCTGAACGGGTGTATAGGGGTTACGTTCTTTATTCAAGAAATAATATATATATATATATATATATATATATATATATATATATATATATATATATATATATATATATATATATATAATATATATATATATATATATATAATATATATATATATATATATATATATATATATATATATATATACAGAGAGAGAGAGAGAGAGGAAGAGAGAGTTAAAGAGAGATAAAGAGAGACTGACAGAGAGAAATCGATAAAGAATATTAAAAATAATAATAATAATAATAATAATAATAATAATAATAATAATAATAATAATAATAATAATGATGATGATAATAATAATAATAACCGTCTCTTATGGGAAGGAATGTATCTTTAATCCAGGAACGTAAAAAAAAACTATCCTCGGTTGTTTATCTGATAACATATAGAATAATCTCTTACGTCTTTTCTCATTGTATAAACCCGAATTAAACAAAAGGAAATCGACGGAAATTTGCATTCTGTACATAGATTTCTATTCCCTTGCGGATAACCGTCGCACCATCCACACATCCACCCTATCTATCTGCCTATCTCTTATAGATGCATATATAACATTTATTGAAACAATGTATTTACAATTCTGTCTCCTATTATAAATTTATTTTGTAACGTTAATCAGATATCAGAATGCCGCTATTTAAAACATTGCCAATAGATTAAGTTCGTGTTCAGAAGTCTTCATGTTTTTAAGACTGTGTTTTTTAATGCAAAATTCAAACCCATTTCTTTCACTTGAATCAACCGAAAATTTTTTTTTTTTTTGCCTGGAATAAAGTAAATTCTTAATCGCCAAACAAAATTAGGAAGTACTTCAGGGGATGGCAAGTTGTGTTATTCAGTACAAAACAGGTTATTCGTTCCACTTCAGTTTTAAATAAATTAATGTCAAATATTTGAAAATCGCAAATTTGGTAACAAATAAGTCAATCAGAATGAAATGGACATTTGTCTGAATAAAACTCTTCAAATAATAATAAATAATTAGATAGAATTATTATATACTGACTACAAATACCCTTGAAAATACTACAGTTTTGGTAGTTTAAATTTCTTATAAATCACAATTCTCAAGTTAATGATTGAAGAAACTAATCATAGTAATTTTACTATTGCTTCGTTAAATATTTGAGCCCAACGGCTTTAAGAAATTGTTGCAAAAGAAATCATAGATATGGATGCAAATTTGCATAATACATTTTAGTTGCCTCAAGGGTGGTCTACAGTAATGCACTGATCTCATTTCCGATTTCGGGTTTTGCATCATATCGGCTTAAACAACACAGACCTAACTCCCAAAAAGTCAAGTCGCCTCATTAATTGCGGCGTGCTACGCACATCGACATTGCCAAAAACATTCATATATGGCTAGGAGTCGGACCGTTCTTATTGACACGCGTCAGTCAACGTCAGCCAATGAAATAAAGTCATTTTACGCTTCCCTCCTGTACAATGTTATATTTTACTCCATCCGGTTTTGATTCGAGCTACTTCACCCATAATCTATAACGAGGTAAGTTGGTCCTTTTCTGGCATATGTTAATCCAATGCTTCCTACGTTTTAAATACTAATCCCGTAATAATACTAACTAAACCCTACTTACCTCCTATAGTAGTGTTTCTAACAAGAAAAAAAATCATACATTATTCATAAATCTTTAAGTTTACATTGACCTTATAGACTTAATTAAATGGAATTCCACAAAAATCCTATGCATGTATGTACGTTCTTTCATCTATATTTGAATATAGCAAACGTACTCAAATGCACATACACTGACACAAACGCATGAAGTCATTATTTACGCACGAAAGAAGAAGCAAGTGATACGGTTTGAAATCGACAAATACTATGCATTTCACAGGAGTAGACGTTTAAAACTTGTGTGTGTTATCGCTTCCTCTATCTTTCATTTGTTTAATTCTTTTTAATGAAACCGAACATATTCTCTGATATGTCTTCTCCTTTCCTCGAAATCGAAAAGGGATATTTATGAGGTATTGTCATGGAATAATGTTTTTACTAAATATCGAAGGCAAAGCAGAATTAGAAAATTATGAATATGCCAGACTGAAGGGCGTTATTGCAATCAGTTGATATGGCCAAATAGAAAATATAAAATGACCGAAAACTTTAATGCATAGATTTGAACATTACAATTATTTAACTCCGTCGCTTACTATCTTTTATTCATTTTTTTAAAAAAAGGATCCAAGTTTAGCTTCGTACTTCCTGAACCAAATACTGTCAATATTATTTGCTGTAATTATCAGGATGACTGCCTTTAACATTGCTTTCTGTTTTGATTAACGATAGAATTATTATTATTTTTATATGTTTATTGCATTTTACATTTCAGATTTATTCTATTATCTTTGGTCATTCAGTGCTTCAGGCCTACTGTTCAATACAATGTAATGTTCATTGGACATTATGGCAATATTTTCCACGATTTAACGGTCTTGATTTCTATGAGCTGAACTATTTGCGTTTATAGTTTTCCAAATCGACATGTTTTCTGCATAGAAATGTCTTGCTTGATTCAGATTAAAAAAGATCCTTGATGTTTTTATTGCGTAAATTCAGAACACACTCAATGTCAAAATATTGCCTATCACGGCCGGGATTTCTGCAGCATCAATTGTTACTGTAATATTTAAGAAATTAATTTTATGGCATGAAGACAAATAATACATGAATAATGCAATATCTGTTATTCTTTAAGCCTGTTCAGACATTAAAATTGAACTGAAATTTTATAGAAAATCTAATTTCTTCCATATATTTTGGCTTCACAAGCCATTGATTGTGATGTTTATTAATCATGAAAAATATAAGGTTGTTTTCACTTTTACAGATGTCATATAATATATAAACAATTAATATTGTATTCTAATTATATATATATATATATATATATATATATATATATATATATATATATATATATATATATACTAGCAGCATGACTCGGCGTTGCCCGTGTTTCATTCAAAAATCGTACGACTCATGCAGCAATCGCTATCACTTGCATTAAAATATTTTTGCCCTTCCTTGCCTTTAAAGGAGTGGCCTTTGCCGTGCTAATGTTGCTACATGCCTTACTTTTTGCCTATCTCACACTGCGAATCTTTTCTAAGCTCTATACTAAACATTAAATCTGTTACGAAAAAAGAACTAAACAAAATGAACGGAAAACGATCAGCTTTAAAAAAGGACTCGTAACTGGAAAAAGCGAAGGAAAAAACAATGTTAACAACCCAATTCTGCGGAATCAGAATGAACGTTGAGTTTAAGCAAGCGAATGAGCCAACTGGAGTAAAGTGACATGCAGATTTAAATTTTTTCCACTTGTGACGAATGCAGCTATCGATATTTTTTTGCATGCTAGTTAAAATTAGTGTCAGTCAGCTCTTGGCTGTCCCGCTGGCCAATAGAATCTTCCTGCCTATTCGTGGCTGCCAGCTATAGGCTCTCACTATGGCCAGTAGAAAATGGCAGCAAACTATTAGCTTTATTTAAAAAATAATGACGTATTACTGTCGTTTTTGACGTTAAAAAATACGACAAAAAACGATATTATTGCGCCATTATTTTTGCACCAACCTAATACATGAAAAGTGCCGTAAAGCATGAGAAAAGCGATTATTTCCAGTATCGTTGGGAGCTTTTCGCTAACTTGGAGCATGTGCATGTAAATTTTGGTGCAAATCCCTCAAAAATTGCGGCCGTGCATTCATCACACAAACGAGCACACCCTGCCTTATATATATATATATATATATATATATATATATATATATATTGTTCTTAGCGGTTATCATATTATGTCTTACATAGGCTACTCACCGTGGCGTCGTTAGAATTATGTCTGATTGACCCCGACACAAAAATACAACAAATGAGGCACAATGCCAAATGTGTGGAATGACAACCGATTCATTCAGCGAATGTAAAACTATGAAAATTATGGTTACATCGGAAGCAGAAAGTAACACACAAATTTAATCGGTAAAGAATTTAACATTTGAAAATCTTAGACACTATATGGATGAACAATTTATTAGTTGGAATAATACATTAGGCCATGAAAATTATTTTAATCTACAGTTATATAAATATGCTACGTAACAAATCTTCTCATTTGGAGAATGTGAGAATAAAATTAGAAAATGCGGGTAAGCTGAAATCAGGTCTTGCATATATTCTGGTATTTCTACACGTCTCGTTATTGCTCATCTCCAGTGGTTTGTAACACTCTATTTATCATCGCCCAGTTGCATATCTGTCTTGGGCAGAGTGCAATCAGGGGCAACTCGATTAAAGAAGTCGCAACAGAGGAATATTATACTTAGAGGTGCCGGCCCAGGGGAACAGCTGCCCAAGGCCGCGTCCTCTCATTTCACCAGAGACAGAGATCTGTGTTTGCAAAGAGGCTAGCGCAACCGAGAGTTTCGGGGGCTGTGAGCAATTTTTGTTCCTAGCCCGGATGTACGCGCTCGGGATCCCCACACTAAACCGACATTGTATCACAACCTGACCTCGTGTGGGGTTGAGCAGATACGAATAATTACGAAAACTCTTATAATATCAAAAATATACTAGAAGCAACGTTCAACTCGTCTTTTTATTCTCCAGTGCATACTCCATGCAGAAGGTGTTGCAAAAGTCGTAATATGTTTTATGCTACTGCATTCATGACCGAATTCTAAGAAGATGCGAATTAAATTGAAAAATATATTTCTTTTAAATCATGAAAATTTTTATATCATTAGTTATTGGCAAGGAAACATAGATGTATCAGCTTCTATTCTAAATAGTACGTATTTGATTTCCAGTTGACGACAGTCGATTTCTGCTTGAAAGAAATCTTCTGGTCACTATTATATATGTACACGTTCTATGCCAGATATTGATCAGTTTCTTTTGCCCATAAATATAGCATGACTTAAAACTACACACACACACACACACACACATACATACACACACACACACACACACACATATATATATATATATACACACACACACACACACATATATATATATATATATATATATATATATATATATATATATATATATATATATAGATAGATAGATAGATATAGAAAGCCGCAAAAAATTTGGGTTATAATGTTGATTTTTTTAAATATATATTTTAATTCATTTTCTATATTTTTGCTCCACTTGTTTCCGGTCTCGTTAGATTCATCAGGAAAATGGTGGTGATTCCAACACTTTATAAAAATGAATTCATTTTCCTTATGTCTCCGATTTTTAAACATTGTTGCATGTGTGTAGTAGCAATTAAAACTTTTCTTGGACTTGTGGTGAAATATTCTTCTGCTTAAGGGGTAATAAACCAACTAGGTTTGGTCAGAGAAATGGCTAGGAAGTAGATCTTCGTTCTTATATTTTTATGATACATGTATCTATTTAAAGCTACCTTCTTTTTTATGTATTATGTGTGCATCTATGTTTCTGCTACTATGTGTATACATATCCCTCCTCTATATATTAATATTGTTTAGTATAGGAAATTCGTGTATATATATATATATGTATACATATATATATATAGCTGAAGAAGAGGATTCATACCTTTCCTAAGGATATTAGCACGTAAGTGAATGTAATGGATTCGACTGGAATTCGAACTCGGCTCTCCGATTCCTCAATCCATTACTCCACCGTGTGCGTGTGTGTATATGTGAGTGTATATATATATATATATATATATATATATATATATATATATATATATATATATATATATATATATATATATATATATATATATATATATATATATATATATATATATATATATATATTTATATATATATATATATATATATATATATATATATATATATATATATATATATATATATATATATATATATACACACACACACACACACACACGGTGGAGTAATATATATATATATATATATATATATATATATATATATATATATATATATATATTTATATATATATATATATATATATATATATATATATATATATATATATATATATATATATATATATATATATATATATATATATATATATATATACACACACACACACACACACACACACGGTGGAGTAATGGATTGAGGAATCGGAGAGCCGAGTTCGAATTCCAGTCGAATCCATTACATTCACTTACGTGCTAATACCCTTGAGAAAGGTATGAATCCTCTTCTTCTCCCTCCAGCTATGGGTAAAATAGCAGGAGAGACTGGGTTATATAGCCTTGGATGGCAACTGGTCTAGGAGAAGGGCAACTCTGAATTCAAAACCTGCGAAGGGTCGTTTGGAAACCTTGTGGCATTCGGTGAACAAAGTCTCTATATTCTTCCCTCCAAAAAGTGTGGATGGTCCTGCACGAAGCCTTCACCACTATAATCAAATCTCATGTGCTGGTGTCGGGCTGTCGGTTTCCAGGAAACTGATCTGCTTGACCCTCATACGTCGAATCTCGACGGGAGAGCCGATCATCATATATATACATACACACACACACACACAGTATCACAATATGATTTGTTTATCTATTGCGTAATATTTTAATTGATAATAATCAAAAAATGTTTTTGATTAAGAATTTATGATGTAACCTTAATCAAATAACAATGGGATGACATTCTTCAGGAATCAATTTTTATAATGATGAAAGTAAGTAGCACTTATTATTTGGAATCCATTCAATTGATCCTTTTTGACAAATAATTCAGCAAATTTAGTATCTAAAAATCATTACTCTTATAATTTATATATATTTGTGCAGTGTATTTATAAAGAAATCAGTCAGTTATGTGCCATACGTGATAAACGTTTAAGCAAACATGTATATTTAGGTACATAACTGACGAGGCAGATTTTTTCCCGCTGTAGGCTGCCATTTCTTTCTGAGGTAAACAAGTTGTCATCCAAGGCTATTAAATCCGGTCTATCCTGCTGGTTACCCATAGCTGAGGGGAGGATCCCTACCTTTCCCAATGATATTTGCAGTAAGAGAATGTAATGGATTCGATTGGAATTCGAACTTAGCTATCCGTTATTTCAGGCAACTATATAATTACGTAACGATGTCATGAAAACTAATTCTCTAAAGCACACGCACAAACACTCACACAAACGCACACAGGCACAGATATATATGTGCATGTTGGTGTTAGAGGTTTGTCTTTTTTTCTTTCTGCAAGCTTGTCTGCTAAACTCTTTCTTTCATTTTTATCTCTTGCGTTTGTTCCATCACACAGAAACATGTTCTGAGTCACTCTTTAGCTCTGAGCTGAGAGTGAATCAAGTACAAAATCAAGGTGATATTGCTTGTATTCAGATTAAAACATGAATACACGCCAACATGTGAACCATGCAAATGGCGGATATCTTCACAAAGCTTACACAAAGAAATGCCACAATGCTTGCCGGATTAGAGAGTACAAGCACTTGAAGCATTATCTCAAACTACTGGAAGTTTTTCATAGAATAATTTAAGTAGCATGACACTTGGTGAAAAGACTGTTAAATCGTTTTTTCTTTGATATGTCATCAGATCAATTAAGACTTAAATTATATAACCACTGTCGAAAGTACAAGCTTAAACATTCTGACGCCGTGTATGAAGATAAAATAATTATTATCAAGAATAGCGTATCGTGCTCAGTAAAGCAGAGGGAGGCTTAGACATAACATCAGCAGGAGACAGCTGAAGTTATGGGACACATAATGAGGAAGGAGGGCCCGGAGAAGCTGGTAATCACTGTTCAAACTGAGGGAAAGAGTGACAAGGGAAAACAACGCATGACATACCTAGCGGCCTTAGGCAAGTGGATGACAGATCGTAGTCTGGGAGAGGTTGTACAGGGAAGGAAACTGTTGTGAGCTGCAAGGGATAGAGGGGAGAGCTATGGTCGTCTACGTCCTGAAAGGATACGTCACATAGAAATAAAGCCCAATCAAAGTACTGAAATGTATTTCCTTCCATACAATAATATTGTGTAAATACCTGTCTATTAATATATTTCACAGTTATTTTTAATATAGTTATTTGAACTGTGTTCTTGTTCATTCATCAAACACGTAAAAATCATTTTCAAATATAAATACATATAAATACACTATAAATATAAATACAATATAAATACACTTCATAACATTTTGTTAGGTAAATTAATGTTCTCAATAAACTGATATTATCCAAGCGATAAAATCTAATTTTATACTTATTGTATAAATATCATTCACATTTCGAAATTAACATTTTTTTATTAATTTAATTACTTTTGAAAACAACAGTATATAATAATCTTATCTTATACTTTATTTCGATTACTTCCGCGCAAAAAAAAACTTCTCAGAAAAATTCCTGTTCCAATTCATCTGAGTGTAGATAGGTATAATATTAGGTTGGTGCAAAATAATGATGTAATAATGTCGTTTTTGACGTATATTTTAACCAAAAAAAAAAAAAAACGACATTATCACTTCAGTATTTTTGCACCAACCTAATATATTAATTCATCTAATCCTGGAAATTTTCTCTTATTGAAAAATAATGGTCAATGTTGCATTTTGCAAATTTTTAACACAATATTGATTACGAAAAATATACAAATAATATAAATATATATTTGAATTGAATTAATGTGTAACAGAAGGGCGTTGAAAATTTTCGTCTAAATCACTTCAACAAATCAGACCGAACGAAAAAATAGATTTTTATACATTTTCTTGGATATCATTTTCAAACGCTTGCACGTATAAAATTTATTGCGAAGATTTGAATATATGAATGAAAGACAATCCTGAACTTTCAAGGATTTCATTGAAATGCCCCAAACTAGTTTTTCATAGACAATTAAAAGGTGAGTCATTTTTTTTAAATAGCGAATCTAAAATCCATGAAATCTCGCAAGCATAGTCTTATTTATTGATATATTTTCATTGTTGTTGGCCTTGTTTTGTTGCTATTTACATCATAATAATTTCCAGTGACAGCGAATATTTTCGAGTGTCTAAATTGAATAAAATAACAAATAATGAAATGCGCGAAATTTCTTCAAAAGCGAAGTTTTATATTTAAGAAATTTAGCATAAAACTATAATGGAAGAATTGTTTTTTTCACCTTGAATAAAAGGACAAAAATAAATGAAAATGGAAATGATGCAATACGAACCAATACAATGAAAGACCAAATACAAGAGAAACATTATTCTCCTGTATATTCCAAATAACGGAAGAGTTATTTGCTTTCCTGAAATAAAAGCAAACGATAAATTTATTGCCATTCGCAAGAATAACATCCTGTGCTTACGTTACGCGACATTTTAAGTATCGTCTATTTGTTATTTTCAATATTCTAAGATAGAGTATTAAATTATCTATATTTACAAATATAAATTTTATATAAATGAATTTCAAAGACAATATTTAGTTACATCCCATAGATTTATTCAAAAGCATATATGCCGTTTTGTTTCAAAATATTTTTCATGTTTGAGGAAATTTCTCCATTCCAGCCAACTCGAATTTAAACTGAATTTATACCATTAAGAGAAATAGAAATACTTATAGGGAACGAAATAAGTCATAGTATGAAGACGCAGGTTCAGGTGAGTATATACTTTGCGCTATGACATCACCTCGAAACGGTCCAAATTGCTGAAGTGTGTTTAAATAAATTCGCGCTAGAATTTGGGCTCGACGGAGTAAGGCACCTATCTGACTGTATTCCAACTAGTGATTCCTTCTTCTTCTATTAGGTTGGTGCAAAAATAATGTCGTTTTCTCACATAATAACATATGTTAGAAAACGACATTATTTTTGCACCAACCTCATATGTACACTGTCTCTTCAGACCGTTGGTGATCACGACCCTTCTCAAGTTCCTCTTCTTTGTAGCTCTTTGGGGATTTTCTCTTTTGTTGTCGTTCTATATGTCACAAGACATTTTTTCATATTTTTTAATCATTAGGTTCATCCGGGCAAAAGCACGTCAAAGCAGTTGTCATAGAAATATTTGTAGAACAGGAAGAGTGAATCCATGTCACGTCGGTTAGAAAGGGACTGAAGTCGAGATGGCAAGTTAGGATCGATTGTATTGCAGATTCTTCTTTGGTTATTTTCATGAACATCTAGATGAATAGTAGGTGCAACTGAGTACATATGGCTGCACTATTCACTGCACGGAAAAATGGTAGATGTGTAAATGTACATAATGAATAGTTGATTATGGCTCTTCACAGACCCTTGTCCTTTCCGCTCTTTGTTAAGTTTTCCTGTTGCGTCTTCTCTTTGCACAAGTCTTTCTTTCTCAATATATGTCTAAGGAATTTCATCTCTTTTTCCTTATTTTTGAGTATAAGTGTACTTTCTGTTGTCATTTCCTTCAAGACTTATTGTTGCTTCCTCGCTCCATTCAAGAAATTGTTTAGTGTCCATCTATAGATCCATATTTCTACAGCTTCATGTTCTTTTCCCTTCCCTGGGACAACTATCCAGCATTGACAACCATATAATAGGATGAATACCAGCACCCTTTTCTTTGTTTCTAACGATTTTTTTCCATTTCTCAGCAGCATACTAAATATTTTGAATACTTCTTTCGGTACCTCAATGCTTGTTCGTCGCTCAGTCTTACATTTCCATCCTTTGTAAAGAAGCTACACATATATTTAACTTCTGTACCTTGATATTTATATATCCGAGTCGTATCTCGCAGCTTTTAGTTTTTCTATTACCAATTACAATACTTTTGGTCATCTTGCAGTTGATGGTGAGTACTTTTTTTTCCACCTTTCCTCTACTAGCTTATGTAGTTTCTTTTCCCGAGTTGGCAAAATATCATATACGGATCATATATTGTTAAGATTAACCCCACCGATATTAACTCCTGGTAGGATCACAATTTCCCTTAAACTGATCAATTTTAAATAAATAAAAAACACTTAAATGTCTCTTGCACCTTTATATTCCTGTATCTCTATTTAGTTTATTTTCTGCGAGTACACAGGTGGTTTGCTCCCAGGCACTATCCTAAATCCTCTTCTGTCAACCATTTACACACCAGTAGATAGGTGAAACTCTGCGTTCTTTGCCCCTTTTTCCTTCACTATGTTTTGAGAGTGTCGGTTTAATCTATATTAATATAAGAAGGATGACACCTCGACGTGGTGTAATGGCTTTAAAGCTTGTCTTGCTAGATCAGTTATGACTGAGTAGTGACTTTGATCTTCATAGGGGAACCCCATACTTTCGGCCTTGAGATACATCTAAGTTGGGCCTTGTAAATCACGATATTAATATAAGAAGGAGAAATGTTTTTAATTATTATATTTTTCATTATTTATCTGTAATCGTTAGCTTGTTTTATGACTGAGTAAACAGAATAGAACCCGTTGAGCCCTGCGTTCCTGCCTGAGCTCTTTCGTCAAAATTTCCAAATAATTGGTATATAATGTTTCACTTTAGATGTAAAAATAGTTACAAGTGTTTACCTACCGTTCAACCTGTAGCTGGAGCATTAAGTCATTTTTCTCTACCACTGTTCAACTCGTGGCTGGGCATTAAGTCATTTTTCTTTACAACTGTTCAACCGGTGGCTGGGGATTACGTCATTTTTCTCTACAAATGATGAAGCGGTTGTCAGGGCTCAAAGGGTTATACCAACCTAACCAATTTTATTTTCCACAGAAAATCCTATATATTTCATAAAAATTATTATATACGAATCTATGACTAATATATTGTGACAAAATAACTGAACTTTACTTAACAGACTTAAAACATTAAGCCCCATTGAATGAAATCTTATTTGTACACGTTAAATGAATGACAATATAACACGGGTTTGTTCAATGATTTGAATCATTTAAAATGATTTGATCAAACACGATTAGTCTCTGCAAATATTATACTAATGAGTTTTTGTGCATTCTCTGTTGGCTCCTAAATAAGAAAAATATAGAACATCGAATAACCGTATAAACATTAATTTAATAATGAAATATATGCATGAAACTATGTTTTGTTTATTTACTGAAGACGTAGAATCTTCTTCTACTGTTTAATATCTGTATTTCGTAAATGAGTTATTGTAACTATTTACCTTAATTTTTCGTCACATTATGTCGTCAATATGGACGAAATAAAGTGTTCGATTAGAAATTCCAGCGCATATCACCTGAACACGGCCGGGGCGCACAACGGCGTAAATATAATTATATGACGTTAACAATGAAGAAAACTATCCGAACAATGGAAATAGTGTAAATACATTATTTAGTTTTCTCATTATAACAAATCAAAGAGAGTGATATGACTGCAAGCATACTTCTTGAAATCAGCCGAAGAATGGAGAAAATATCATGAAAAAAAAAAAAAAGAAACAAAAACAAATTTAGGGATGATACGAATCATTTCCTCATAAAGGTCTTATTATTAAATTTATTGTCATATCTACATTTTCTTAAATATTATATTCTCACAAAGTTGAAATATTTTTTGTATAGTGGTTTATTTTTATATAAATAAAAGGAAAGTAAGTATAAAATCTATATTTTATTTTTCTCATTTTTTAATCCTCGTGCATTCAAGTTTGTGCAAACTTTTCCCGCCATTTAATGTTTAATGACAACTAACATACCAGCATTATAAACACAATTAGATATTCGTAAAGATTTCAGAATTCCTGATAGTATATGTTCGACGTCACCCTGGTCCTGCTCTTGTGCTATCCTCTGACGATCTAACCCTTGGCTGGTTCGGATGGAAATCTGGTTAGATTCGATATCAGCTTTGTCGTTTCCAGCTCGCTTCCAACGTCTGGTTAATGAAGTAACTACTTTGATTTCTAGTCTAATACCCACGTTGTGATTTGATCTTAGGTAGACGAAATCAATCAGGGGTTGGGCCGTAGTGCAAGTTGAATCCGGGACAAAGGTGATACGGCATATGTATATGTAAAGGAAAATGATGTAACAACTCAAAAGATTCAAATGTTTTGAAAAAAAAAAAAAAAAAAAAACAAGTATATTTATATCTCTTTGCTGAATACAGGACTGCGTCTTTCTCCCAGACTGCTTCTATGGATTCGTGACATTTTGCGTTTCTTAGGCGAGACTTAATATCTTAAGTTGTTTTCAATAAACTGTTTTTTGCTATCTCCAGGCGATATTCGTAAAACTTGTTTTGGTGGTGTGAGTCTAAGTCGTTCTTCAAAAAAAAAAAAATGTTTTTTGGTTATAAGTCTAAGTCGGAATGCGTGGAAATCTTTCAGTAAGCTCCTGCGAGGCTGGTCTCCGAGCTCACAGCTCAACTGCAACTCAACTCTGTGACTCCAACTGTCGACAACTGTCTTCTCCAACTGTCCTCTGCTCCAACTCTGGGGACGTTCGTTTATATGGACGCCGACCAAAATCGGGTGGGGGCCTGTCGTTGTTTGGGTTTCTCGATAATTCCAAAACCGCAATAAGGATTTTCTTTGTTTTCGGACAGGAAAATTTATCACTTCCCATCTTTGGAAGTCAGTTACTTTCTGTTTTAGATGGGTTCTTAATTGTCCTCCTAAACTCCTCCTTTCTCATAATGGTATCTCACACGAATCACTTCAGAGGGCGTCAACAGGTTTCCCTTCTTTCTCATATGTTTACTTTCAACCATCGCTCACGCCGCCATTCAGCCAATGAAAGCTCGGTAGTGTGGGTGTGGCTAGACTGGCCCCCTGATTTTTTATAATTATCGCTCAAAGAAAAAAAATTTCTTCCCTTTTCTTTTCTTTCTTTTTTATCGGCCAGAACCCCCATGAATCGCACCGGGGACATTATTTTTTTTTCATCTTAATTTGATATAATCTGGTATTCATTAATGGGATCTTCGCCGACATTATCTGAGTGGTTTACTAAATATCTTTGTCTTTCTCAACATCATCGCATTCTGTCGCCGACAGCTTGTCCAGGTAACAAACCTTTATCATTGCAAGTTCTGGGCATACAACAGATGGTTCTCCTTCCAAAACCAAATGATATCCCCGAAAGATAGTTAATGGCTTATTCTTTTTCTTTTTCTCTTTTTCCTTCCTTTTTCTTTGGGATGGTCTCACCTAATTCTTTCCCGGTCGCATGCTTGACCCAATTTTCGATTATCTTCTAGCATTCTGCTTTGTAAGCCTCTTGACCAAATTGAAATTTTCATTATTGCCATGGGCAGATTTGCTATCTTTTACCCGCATTCTGCCCTTTCTCGCCGCGTCATGGCATAAATTAATTCTGACAGATCCGAGATTTTACAAATTTTCTATCTTCTGCGTAAAAAATACCTTTCTTCGCAAATGAAAATAAAATCTTTACCCATTTTTCTTTTGTTAAAAAAATAACATCGCTCAGTATGTCTTTCCTTATTACTTTTTATCGCCTGAAGTATTTCTCGCTTTTAATTACCATGCTTAATTAGTTAGCCCATTACCATAGCTAAATGGTGTCACACATGTCTATCGGAAGTTACATGTTGAACGACATTATATTGTCGACAATATGACAGCCATTTCAAGATACGGAGTCATCTTAACTAAAGAGTATTTCCTAACGAGTTCATTTAACTAGAGGAGGTTACATACAGTGCGGAACTCGACTTGACATAAGAGATTTTAACACGAAGTTTACAGTAGTCGCGTTTTCATATAAGCTTTTATTTATAAATCCAACCTAGTCACGTCAAACAATTGCAATGTAAGATACATGTGTTCATATATATATATATATATATATATATATATATATATATACACGCACAGAGACATATATATATATATATATATATATATATATATATATATATATATATATATATATAATATATATAGGTAGCTAGCAATGATTCATTCAACAAATATTATTGTACTCGACAGACATGCACATTCATTTTATATTCTAATACATTTTCCAGGTTTTTGTATATGTTTCCCTGCACTTGTATGACATTTATGGAAATAGCCCCCGAAATGTCTTTTTTCCCTAGTAATTTAAAACATATATATCTATTGCTAGTAAACGACTTTACTTATTGCATTATAATGTTTTGCAATTCTTAAAGGACTAATTTATATATACGATGTATTTGACTTCTTCTTCTTCTTCTTCTTCTTCTTCTTCTTCTTCTTCTTCTTCTTCTTCTTCTTCTTCTTCTTCTTCTATGTGTCGCATATCCTATGGTGAACATAGATGAAATTCTATACCTTGTAGACCTTAGCGGGTTTTCTCCCTTTGTTATGACCCTCTCCTTTATGCGATTTATACACGCAAGATCCTCAAGTATGTGAATTACTGCCTACTTCTGTCTGACTTGCCAATTTAAGCTCCCTCTTTCTGATTCGGTCTAATTTTACAACATTTTAAAGACTTTTTCGTTTAACATTCGTTACATCAAAGGGATTCTCTATATACCTCTAGATAGCAACATTGCTTTTGCCTACAGTTGTCTCTATACTTGGAGACATTGCCCAGTATTCACTGCCATATAAAAGGATATCACATAACAATCCAGCCGTCTTTTATTTGTTTCTTACCAAGTTTTGTTTCCCAGGAATTCCTTAGCTTTCATATATAAAATTAAAATCTTTATTTTAATATTAACACTTATAATGAACAGCATATAATTTATTGTAAAAAATAGTATAATTATTAAGTGACAAGACCCAAGGAGTAAGAGTTCAATACCCGGTTATGCAGTGGAGAACTTGGAGAGGGGAATTAACAGGAGATAACTGATAATTGACATCAATTAAACATGTCACATGGAACTAGAATAGTGGGCGAAATAAAGGGTTCAGTTCAACATTTCAAACACCTGAAGAAGGCTGGAGCGTACAACGGCCGAAACGTTATAATAAATATGCCGATGAGGACAATATTTCGAATAATGTAAATAGTGTATTATTAATTATTTTTATAAAAGATATAAATGAACAGGATCTGTTCATTTTTTACATGAACATGAGCCTGATACAGCAGAGTCTTCCCTAGTTTCTACAGCGTATATTGACTATGAATATTCTGGTGATGTCAGCATCATTTCAAGTGACATTTCCTTTTTACATTGGCAGGCATTTATATGCTTCTAGATGGTAACCTTCAACTCTCTCTTCACACAAGCGTGAAATGTGTTAAATCATTTCGAGCAAGGAAAAAAGTTATAAAGTTAAAAATAAAAAAAAACAAAGAAAGGAAAATTTGGTTTTGAAAAAAGCAATGACTTAAACGAATGGTCCTGTGCTTTTTACTGCGGCAGAAATAATAACATATTATCAATCACACACACACACACACACACACACACACACACACACACACACACATACATATATATATATATATATATATATATATATATATATATATATTGAAGGTGTCGCCCATTGTACAAAAGATGGACTCGTCCAAATTATATTTATACTACGGAGAGATAGAGTGAGAAAAACGTCGAGACAGGGTGTTCACCGAGAGTTACAAGAGAGTCCGGAAAAATTGATAATTACGGCTTCACTTACAGAGACTTGCACATCTACTTTTCTACTAACCCGCATTCATTTCAAATTTGCATTCTTACTTTTAATACACATATTTTTCTATTTCAACTACTGACGTTGTTTATTTATTTCTGCAGGATTCCATCCCCGGAATCCACAACATATATATATATATATATATATATATATATATATATATATATATTCAGACAAGTAATGAACTCGACTTGAATTAGATTTTGGCTTACCGATTCCTCATTCCTAATCGATATCAATTATACCAACCGCTCTACATATAATACTACTAACCATCGATCTTTTCACACAAATCTGCAAAAAAGTAATGATAAATATTTAAACAATATATTAATATTCTCTTGCTTAACGTTTTTTCCGTTTTAGTTCTAATTGTTTATTTGATGCCTATACCATATACTCATATATACATATGAAATATGTATGTTCACAAACTCCGCATGAATCCGATATTCTATATGCATTTCGATATTCAGCCGCCGCCTGCAGTTTTCAATCAAAACGGTTCCCTCGACAAAATACTCTAATTTTCGACGAAGCTATTTTGTTTCCCTACTTTTCTGGTATTGTAATGTTATCTGCTCAAGTTGTCAGCTTGGCCTTTGTCCGCTCGAGTATCTGACCTGTTTCCTAACAGCGACGATCATCGATGTTCACTGACATTGACCAGTAGCCCTAGGAAACCGTAAAATATGGCGAATGAAGTAAAAATGAACATTCGCAGTTTATGATGATGAACTAGGCCCAAGAGCAAAACAATCGAGAATATTTTCGAGAAAGAGTAATAAATAGTTTAAACGGATGATCTATATAAATATCAGTTTTGTAGAAATAGAAAAATACAAAGTTTATGTATTTGCAAGAAATTTACTTACGTTATTTAAATTATTCAGACTTTTATCCTCATCTTCATTTCCATATTCGCAAGGTTTCAGCCGTTGTAGGCTCCGACCTTCTGCAGTTGATTGGAATTTCGAACAGAACCATTTAGTTTATCTAGCGGGATAGATTATTCTTGTTCTATGTTGCATGATTCTTCCGCGTGACTAAGTTATTTCTCTTTAAATATATTTTATATATATGTAAATTTATATTTCACCATTGCTGTGAACTGGCATTCAGCACAAAACACCTTGAGTCTAGACACTGGGTGAGTTTCGAGTTCAATACCAAGCCACAACAGTGGCGAACAATAAAATATAGTTTATTTGCGTCAAATATTCAGTGTTCTAAATATTATGTAACTGTTTGCCTGTTCACATAAACGCATAGAAATTCTTCATTTTTTTGACGGAATGGTGTTTGATATTCAACACACACACGCACAGACACACACACAAACGCACACACATATATATATATATGTATATAATCTTTCACTTAAAGACTATATATATATATATATATATATATATATATATATATATATATATATATATATATATATATATATATATATATATATATATATATATATATATGTGAACATAGAAGTCAACACTTAGAGCCGACAGTCTGTTTCATGCTATATGCAATCGGTGGCCTGACGATTGCATATAGCATGAAACAGACTGTCGCCTCTAAGTTTTGACTTCTATGTTAAATTTTATATTTACACACGCTCTATCTCTGATATTTAGCACTTTATCTAATAAATATAGCACATCTTAAGACACTAATTCGTCATATATATATATATATATATATATATATATATATATATATATATATATATATATATATATATATATATATGAGTTTTGCTACCAATGTGGATAAATGTATACATATTATTATTATATAACTTGCAGCACTGTTATATGTCATTGGAGACTATTTTATTGAAACCAATATTCAATGCTCGTTACACACACACACACACACACACACACACACACACACACATATATATATATATATATATATATATATATATATATATATATATATATATATATGTAGAATTATAGTCTTAAGATGTGCTATATTTATGTCTCAAATTCTGTGTATTAAATAACATATAGGAATTGTTTAAATTTCGATATTAATTGTCAGAAATGAAATCCACAGAAACGAAACTGATGTGACTCACAATCATTTATGGCATCAGAATAATCTTCGTGACTACATATAGTAATGACAGATCACGTGAGTAACGGATTCTCTTTTTTAGAAGCGAAGTTCAATTATCATTACCCATTTCTACTTTCCGATTAGATATGTTGGAAAATATGACTTCACATATCTTGTCGGATATTTAAACCCAGCACACATATAAACTGGGCTGAATTATTATTTTAGTTTATGTGAAAAATGCTAGACGTAACTAATCTGCGTCATGTATTTTTCCCGAATATCTGTACCTTAATATTGAACAAGATGTCTATTTAAAAAGTAAGAAAACGTTATGGGATGTAGGGACCTAATGTTCAACACACACACACACACACCCACACACAGACACACACAACACACACACACACAAACACACACACACACACATACATACATATATATATATATATATATATATATATATATATATATATATATATATATATTACATATAAATATAATTTCGAAAGAAATTATATATATATTTTATTATTCCTCCTGGTATTTCTTAGGTTTTTGATCTGTTCTGATTTAAATATGCTAAATATTGTATTCTGAGGAGTTATATTTAATGAATTGTTCAAATGAATATTATTCAGACTTATTACTTGCAATATAGTCTTTAAAAATTGTATTAAAGGAACCTGAAAACGTTTGGTGAATAAACGTTATAAAGAATATTGTCTATCTCATTTAAACATATCTAAAGAGGCAACTGACATCTGGATAAATTTGAGTGATGTTATATGCAGTACTTCAGGAGTAATTATTTTGCGCTAAAAATGTAATTAAATTTAAATCTTAATAAAGTACATTGAGAAATATATCATTCAATAGGATATGAATTTGACACTGGCCATACTAATTTCTCTTATTAAAACAAGCGAATGGACATATTCACGCAAATTCAGGCATATTGATACGCGATGATAAAAAATAAAATACAATAACACAAATGACAAGAAGTTGTATGTTAGATTGGAGAACGCACTGCTTCCAATAACACAACGTATTTTGCTATCACCGTTGGCTTCTGACAAGAAATCTGTTTTTAAGAATTCTGAAGACAAATATGTTGACGCTTCTGGACATATCAATGCTACAAACTCATGGATGCATAGAGGTATGGCAACGGAAAATAATCACATACGTCAGCTTAAAAAAATAGATTTTCGAGGTTATCATATATAGAAGTATATGACTTGGCGAAAATGTTCAGTGTTATGAATGCAGTTATATGCAATAGACCTAGTATAAAGCTATCAATCTAGGTGTGCGTGTGTATGTTTGTGTGTGTGTGTGCGTGTGTGTGTGTGTGTATGTGTTTGCGAGCATCTGTTTGTGGACGGTGACGTTATGGGATCCTTGTGTACTTACTTTTAATATTGCAACTCGTCTGGAAAAATGTTTCACAAAACAGTCTGAATATTTCTGGTAAGGCTTTGAAACAAAATTCAACCTCACCCGCGTGCATAACACACACACAAAAACGTTCAAAACGCATGCAAATCCACACATACACAATAACTTATACACGTATATGCATACACATCACCGTGTACCTACATACACACATACATATATCCATGTACACATACACATATATCCACATATTCACACATACATATACATACGCACACACACATATACATATATCTGACTCAATATCTCTGATACTAAGCGCTTTCTAATAATTACCGCGCATATGATAAACAAATAATTACACCTACATATATACACACATACACATACATACACACCTCCATATATGTATATATATATACATATATATATACATATATATATATATATATATATATATATATATATATATATATATATACATACACACATACATACATATACATGTACACACAAGCACATACATCCATATATATACATATATACATATACACACACGTATACACAAACACATACATACATGTATATACTACACACACACATACATACATATATATATATATATATATATATACATACACACATACATATACATGTACACACACATACACATATAAATACATACACACATACACATACATATATATACATATTATCTACTTATGTAAGCTAGAAGTCAAGGGGCCATTGCTATTTGGGACAATGATTAGGCCGTCATCTTTCTTACCCACCACTTCTTTCCTTACCTCTCCCTCCTTCTTTAAGATTTGATCGGCCATGGTGTGTGTATGTCACCTCGAAGTGTATCCTTATTGTTTTAGACATCCGACAACAATCATTTTTCCCCCTTCCATTCACACCTAGTTTTTAACTCTCTCTGTTAAACCCCTCTCTTATGAACTAACATTCGTCCCACACTCTCATAATTACACTCTCTCTAAATTCTATTTTTATTTCCGGATTAGGTTTTTTTCTGTTTTCTTTTTGAATTTGTAGGTCTGATGAATTGGATCGTATTTACGATTCCAATGGAATAAATTATGACCATGGAATATTAGTGTTTAAGCCTTTTTATTATATATATATATATATATATATATATATATATATATATATATATATATATATATATATATATATATGAAAATATATAGAAAATAGGAAAAAACTGGTTAGGTAAATAATCCAAAGTTCTTTAGTATTTTTGTTATTATCTTAAAAAAAACAATGCTCGATACAAATGTAGAGCATAAATATATTGAGGTGTTTTGAAACATGAGAATGTAGTGTGTTAAAATCATAATTTTAAATAAATAATTATATATATATATATATATATATAAAATTACAGACAACTTATATATTACATATTATATTACTGACAACATATAGTGTCGTCTATATTCTTATACATAACTTAATATTTTTATTTCTACACTTCATTCAAAATTAAAATTGACATAAAAAATCACATCAGAAATATAAACAAAGAATAGTTCTATAAATTTTGTATACATAATCGTTAAAAATGATTTTATAAATGTTAGCGAGGAAATGTTATAGGCAATATTTTTGTAATCATTTCGTTCCAGGTAAGGCAACAATGCCACTAGGACCACAATTGGCTACATACTGTGAAAGAATAAAAAAAAATAGCATTATGAATGACAGGAGCCAACATGAATTATCAAGCCAAAAGACATCGATTGATATTGCATTTACACATTTCTAGATCAATTTTCCATGTAAAGCATGCAGATGGGAGAGAGAATAAACATTTAGCCTAATAGACGACAAGTTTAAAATTACTATGAGTGAACACAAAATGGCGGCAGTTGGGATCAAATCTATCCCGTTGGTACATTTCTGTAGACTATAACGGTTGAACAGCAATGTGGAAAGCAAGGAGAAAATTGTGTTTTAATTCCAATATGGCAAAAGACATCTATAAAGCTTTAAGAATATACCTCAATGATACATTTCTCAATTGAAAGTTCATTTTTCACCCCATGATATATCATGTAGAAAATTGCAAAATAAATCCCAATTCGTACGCTTGGCAACAGAAATAGTTCTTTTGAATAGGAAGTTAATATCTAATAGGCAAGTCGAAAGAAATATTAGCACTTACTACAGCACAATGCGAATGGTCAAGTGGCAAGAGAGGTGGTAAGGAAAAACACAAGTAAAGAAGGAAGATCATCAAAATTATTAGGCAAATGTGTAAAGATTAGAGCGAATGGATTGTGAATCGGAATAGCTAGGAGTAGGATAGAACGTCGACCAGACTTTACCAGTTCCCATTCGAACTTGTGACGCAAAAACATGTATCCATGTGTTAAATAAACGGAAACGGGTATGGAAAACAACCGGGTGACTGTGGTACTCATCGAAGGAAAATTTGAAAGTTTTGAATACCAGTAACATTAGAATGATTATGCCACTTGACAGGATAAACATTCAGATCAGTAAACGGAAAGGTGCTTGCATATGAATGGCGAGAGAGAGAGAGAGAGAGAGAGACAGACAGACAGACAGACAGAGACAGAGATAAGAAAGATAGAGATTTCTACATTGTCAGACAAAAAATGTTCCCATTTGTTTGAATGTACGATATTAGACATAATGTCTAATATCGTACAGTCAAACAAATGGGAAAATTTTTACTTTAATTATTCTGCCATCTTTCACTAAAATAATATTTTCTCACTTGTTTTAATTCCCCGAAGCACATATGCCAACGCACACATACACACATACCACCTACACACAAGTATACACGCTCTCCCACTCTCTCTCTCACACACACACATACACACACACACACATACACACACACACACACACACACACACACATATATATATATATATATATATATATATATATATATATTGAATAATCAATACAAAAACATAACGAGTAAAAGAAATATTGCATTTGGGTCCACCGTCACCTCCTACCCATAATAAAGAAATAGTTGATTCGAAAAAACAAAAGACATGACCTGATTGCGTTTAAACCTAAACAAACATGTCGATGTTGGGTGCAGACCTCAGTGTACACTTTTATATTTGCATACGACCAATCCTTGTTTTCGAGCAATTTAACATACCAATATATAGCCTACTTTGAAACTATATATATATATATATATATATATATATATATATATATATATATATATAATATATTATTTGTGTATTTTAAAAAGAAGAGAGAAACCGTAAACGTTTTGGTTATAATACAGAGATTTTAAATGTATATTGCAACTTATTTTATGCATATGGGAGAAAGTAAACATTATAACAAAACATTTGCGCATTTTCTCTACCATTTAGCTCACACACACACACACACATATATATATATATATATATATATATATATATATATATATATATATATATATATATATATATATATGTGTGTGTGTGTGTGTGTATTTCTTATGCCACCACAACTTCCCTAGTCTGGTCATGTTGCAGGGATGATTTCCACAGAATACATAAAGTCAAAATGTCCTTCATTATAGCCAATATCTATGGACAACGTACTGTTTCACGGCTGTTATTCATGTAGAGATATAAGCTAAATAGTAAACTCTCAGCTGTCAATGTGACTAATGCTAAATTCGAACGAGTTGCTCTGGAAAGAAAGAAATGAATATAGTTGTGCCAGATTTGTATCAGTAATTTCGAAAGATTAAGAGAACAATGACAACGGCTCGAAAGCACCATCAAATATTCCTGCCGCTATATCCCGAGATCGTCGCTGTATTGCAATATATGTAATTGTATGCAGGTCATTATCCGGACTGAAGTTTCACATGCAACTGAAACATAAGAAAATAATGATGTTGTCGAAATCCACGGGAGAGTCCATTATATATATATATATATATATATATATATATATATATATATATATATAACTTCTATTATATTCAATAGGTATGGGAAATCAAATTTCGGGTTCATTTTCAATTTCAAAATAAATTATTGCATTTATGCATCATTAGTTCTGACGTCCTGACAAAATTTGATTTTTTATAGCGTTGAAAGGATTTCTGGCTTCCTTTTCATTAGTAAAAATAGGATGTTTTCCCTATAGTGTCCCAGGCTTCATGGACATTATATTTATTATTAACAATGTATCCTCTTTGCATCGTATAAGTATCATCATATAAAATATGATATAACTTATATAGTAATTGAATCGAGCTTGACGGCATCAGGAAAACGATGGACGTACGTATAGTTTACCTATTTTAATTATTTTACATACTTTTTACTTTTTTGTCAGAATTTCAGATGTTAATTTATTTTCTACATTAAGGTACACCCTTTAAAATTCGCTCCAGGTAGAGGGTTAGATTAGGAGCCAATTTCCGTGTATATTAGAAAACCATAACGGTTAACTGAAGCCTTGAACAGGTTAAGATTGTAGTGATCGTGGAAACTTCCTGTTGGGTGTCGTTTTCACAGGGCAGTGTTTCCCGTGTAGAAACAGCTCAATTGAGACTTATTCCTACCCGATTGATTACGAATGGAATCTGAGTGATTTGCTACTATTTAAGTAACATGGCGTGTTCTTGCTGCAAAGGTTTGCCTCAGCGGAACCAGAGAATTTATTTAATCCGAGCACTTTCCTTGGAAGTAGCGGTAGATCAGCGAGAGGCTTTTCCCATCTTCTGGGTGAGATCTTGAAGGGTGGTGAATAAGTTGTCATCCATAAGGGCTCGGTGATGCATTTGAACTCTATCAATCTTGGTGAGGTCTGGGCAGTTCTCGCACAATAGTACTCAACTTTTGGTTTGATCAGGTTCCTGTAATATTAGAGGATAGCACGGTGAGTCAGGTACTTACGAGAGCGGAACAGAGAGCCGCACATTTTAACTGCATTCTTAATAATCGAACGTATATATAAGTTCAGCTTGAGGTTGCTTATGTGTTTGAAGACCAAAGGTCTTGCAAGGCATAGTCCATCCCGAAACGGACATCCATGGTAGTTCCCTATCAGATTGGTGATGTAACTAGCTTTGTATTCGAGGTATTGGGTATAACTAGCTAATTTTTACTTCATTGGGTAGTTTGTGCAAGATTGGTAGAGAGTTCAGCCGACAATCTCTGGCCATCGAAAGTTTCAGAGATGCGTCCCCATAGAGTTGTATCCTCGGCATAGATGTTTACAAATGATCTGAATATATTTTTAGGCAGATCGTTTATGTAGACGACAAAGAGGGTTGATCCGAGGAGTAACTCCTGAAGGATACCCTCGCTAACCGCTAGGGCTACGGAGGACTGGACATTAAGAAATACAATTAGGGACCTAACTTTTAGGAGGTATTTCATGATCGAGAAGTTACTCCCAGTGATTATGTAACAGGAGAGGTTATGTATTAAGCATTTGTACCACAGCTTGTCGAATACCTTTGTGTTATCATTTACTTCGTTCCTAGAGATGCGTTAGACATCAACAGCGTAAATCCTTCTGTGAATAATAGACGTTATGACGTCGGCTGTAGATCGGGCCGATTGAAATCCATACTACTCGTCGCAGAAGAGTTTGTTTTCTAGGTGTTCATCGACCTTCGTATTGATTGGGGCCTCACTTACTAATGGTATTGAGTAGTACTGGAAGTGGGAAGATTGCAGACCGGCGTTCTTGAAAAACGGGCACGTGCTTGAAACTTTCCACTTTATATACTTTTATAATATTATACTAATATTCACAATTATATGTCCATGTTAATATCATACAACAATCTTCACATCAGAACAACAAAAAATAATTAGAAGATTTTAGCATAATATATATCCATTACACACAAAAATTCACAAGTATGTGTTTCTCTTTCTCTCCCTCTCTGTATATATATATATATATATATATATATATATATATATATATATATATATATATAAGGGGATTTGAATTATCAAATGAATGTAATTCATCAAGCTTAGAAGAATTCTCAACAGAATGCAGAAAGCACTATACAGCCGTTTCGGGAATTATAAGCATTGCGCATCCACTTGGATGAGTTAGACCATGGAATTTAATGTGCGCGGTAATATATGGAGTCTAGTTAGTTACCTTATCATCACCGAGCCCTGTTGGTTCAATGGATAGGACGCTTGCATCGTATCGTAACGGTAGTGGGTGCGCACTGCTGATGAGTCACTAAATAGGAAAAAACGGTCGTCCAGTGCTTTCTGCATTCTTTTGAATATTCTTCTAGACTCGATAAATTACTGTAATATAAATATATATATATATATATATATATATATATATATATATATATATATATATATAGATATAGATAGATAGATAGATAGATAGATATTGGTATTTATATATGCAATAAAATATATCAATTTAAGGATTGTTTCTTTTATACACATATTTGAGTAGATGTTACACTTATTTATTAAACTATATATATATTTAATTTCATTTAGCCGCCTAAAAATTTGAGATATGCTTATCCTGCAAGAACCCAGCCTTCGTATCCCCACGGCAGAGCGCGGATTCCAATATATTTTCCTGTAATTCATGTTAACTCACACTTAATAAAGTAATGAAATTTGGAGACTCTGACAAACAATGTTCTGAAATATCATGATTTGGAGGAATCTACTCCATATTCTGACACCGGTTTCAGCCGTCGTTTACCATTGATTGTGTTACTTGATTTTTTTTTCTCAAATGCATGAAAAATATCTAATAGTCCCAATTCATACCCAGATTTTAGGGTCCGTTTTTACCCGACTATTGGAAATATATTTTGAGTCATTGCTTAATATTTTAGAATTTTTTTAATATTAATATGTTCTAAATATTTGGCCTCGACATTCTTTTAAATATCTTTATTCTTTGAAGTGGGAACTCATGAAGTTGCACTGCTTATATGCTATACTGTTTCAGAATGCATATCTTTAAAAATTACATATTATTGATAATAGGTGATGCAGATTTCGCAAATGTAAATCTTGCGTTGCAATTGACTTACGCATTCCAATTTAAGCAACCATCCCCTCCCTAGTACCAAACAAATTCTATTGTATCACATTATGTTCATATACATTCTTTAGTTTCCTTCTCTAATTATAACGAAATCCGGTCATGGCCTCCTTAAATTTCTGAAACGCATGGCTATATCGAAATATAGCTCAGTGAGATGATTTAAATATCAATGTTTCTCGGAGACTTTTTCTTAACTCTCTTTCGAACTGATCATGGGCTTACTCTTTCCTAATTATATTCTCATCCCTTAAATCACATCATCTTCACATTGCTGTCATCTGAATATAAGATATTTTATTTCTTGCTTCCTCATCAATCATTCTTAGAGCTCACTTCGTAGGTGATAAGTAGAAATGAAAAGCCGGACTTCATGTATAATATGTTATTTCTCGCTGATGTCATTTCAAAGATGTCTCATACGTTTTCTTACTTGATTTAGCACAATTTTCTATGATTTTTCTCGCTGCACCGAGAAGATTTGTTATCTTGACAAAGACAGATATTTCATTAATTTTTCTCTTGATAAGTGACAAACAAAATTTCGATAATTTGACATTCTTTGGTCAGACTAGCATGAGAACAGTACTGAATCTTTTATTTAACATTATCGTGCGAATTATCTATTTCTATGTTTTTGATTACTGAATTTATTATTAGGTTGGTGCAAAAATAATGACGTAATAATGTCGTATTTTGACGTTAAAAATACGTCAAAAAACGATATTATTACGTCATTATATTTGCACCAACCTAATACTTCAAAAATTACAATAATCTTTAAAGACGAATCAAAATTGTCTTACAATGCATTTTAAAGCCCCAATCGCTCTAAGTTACTACTAAGGCTGCTAGTGAATATATTTCACGCAAATTTTGTACATCGGCGAAAATTTAACTAGGGTTCTACTGAATTTTAGAGGTAATTATTACATTCTGTAAGTAGTTTTATATTTATTTAAATTGTAAATAAAAACGTTGTAATGCGTTTTGCCATCTAGCACTCTTCTATCGAACTAAAGAAATATTTTTCTTCATTGAATTATGTATTTGCAAGAAAATATAGTAAACAGAGATATAAAAAACCAAGCGTCACTTAAATTTATGGATCGATTGCAAATGTTGAAATGATTCAAACCCAAAGGAGAAATGACGTAGAAAATAATTTCCTCGTTATATCATCCACCGTAATTTTGCGTCTAGCTTCCATCAACATTACACGTTTCTTGACAGATCTCGTGTTATCATAATTCATGAATCTTAATTATAAAAGTGATAAAAGCACACTTGAAAAAATTCTCTTTTATGCGAATTTCTAAACATACGTTGAAGTAATTTAATTGATATAGCCATTAACCCTGTTTCTGCTAACTTGTTGGGTTCCATTTTATGCATTAATATTGAAACGAAAGATAATTAAATAACTTTGAAATTTTCATGGCTTTGCTCTCAGACAGCGATGTTTGACTTAAAATGCTCGCCCTTGCCACCGAATCTCAGTCCTTCTGAGCTCATTTGAGATTTGGTGGAAATACTTCGAGAATAAAAAAATATTAGATGTGGACCGAATTTTTCTAAATAAGATAAATATGCGAGAATCACCCGCTATTTCAAAAAAGTACTTCAAAAAATTCTTCGAATGACTGACAAGAATAACTGAAGCGGCCCAAAATCAAAAAGATTGCAACCGGGTGCAACTATCACTATACAAGGCCAAGAGAAGAATCAGAATAGAGGTTTACTGAATAACGTAAGAGACGGAGATAAGAAGTGTAGATTATGCGGATATATAGGATAAATAATTGTTGTTATGGACCTGAAGTATTTTATATTATAGTGACCGCGTTCGCATCCAATCAGTAGTCTCTTCCACAAAGAACGTCTCAGGGAACGATGTTTTCCATTTGAATTTCCCCCTTACAAATGGAATGCATCGAGAATGATTTTCCCCTGTATACGTGACATGTCGGATCTTACTTCTACAGTTGTGAAAAGATAGGTATAAGAAAAATATTCCTCACATGATTTGCCATGGAAATAGAGAGTGCCATTTGACTTTTTGTATCTCGGATAGGGATATGAGGGCGGAAAATAAAACGTCACCCTTTCGATATCTAAAGTCTAGAGAGTGACTATGGGTTAGCTCTCAGTTTGTTTTATTATTGTTCTTTTTTTTTAATGAGATGATAATGTGGTAGCGGTATATTATCAGAGTATTTTCCGATTATCTTTAGCAATGTGTTGTATATATGAATGACACCTGAAGTCTGATGTGAAATTTATTCCTAGTGGACGTTCAAAGAAACTACACTCTTTCTCATGTATTTCAGAAGCCTGGGCAATAACAATATACTTCAAGGGCATAAGTGATTTGATTGCCTTTATAAGATTTCATAGCTGTTGATTTGCTGTCGCAAACATATATGACACCTTTGGAAAGGCTTTTAAGATATCGAAGGTGATCGTACACGTGATGCATTTAATATCGAGTGTCTCACTGATCAGGAGATAAGTAGTGGAAATAGAAGAGCAAAATCTATATATCTTGTCGGTCATGAAGATTGTTTTGTCAACCCATCAGCAAAATTCTTGTTGATGACGACCTGAAATATTTTGTTGCTTAAAGTAAGGAGAGTGAATTGAATCGACGGTGATTAAGCCACCCTCATTTTTAATAACAGGTCAGACAAGTGACGCCTCCAGTAGAATAGGGAAAATTTTCTCTTTCAGACAGCGGCTAAACCTCATTACAATATTTCAGGGATAAGGTACTTAAAAAAAAAATTATCCGGACATATGGCCTCCACAATGTCGTGGCTTTAGCTTTGTCTGGAAATTTCATGTTCAATGAGCGTAATCTCATAAAGTGTATACTTCCCGGGTGCGAGTAAAATACTAGTGGTAGAACTTGTTGTCTAATGTGGGTTTATAGACAAATAGGATAAACGTATCAATTGACCAAATTCCTCTGCTGTAATTTTTGTTTAAGGTTTCCAGTAACTTTTGGGAACCACTTGATTTGCTCCAGCTTTGAACTGATGGTAGTCCTAATTGCTGCAAAAGGACTAATAAAATTTTCACTGTGAAAGCGATGGTAGTGGTTGTTATGCTGGAAAAAAAAGCTGGCTATTTGGATTCTGTGACAGTTCTGAGTAGGGTTAAACTCCCCAGTTCATAGAGAATTCATTCGTCGAAGTGAGAAGCTTTTCTGGAGACTCTTTTTTGAAGAAGGCTGAATTTGGGGGATAATCATTGTAACTGGAAACTTTGAATGAAGGAAATATTGTTGCACTTGTCTAATTATAACACAATATATATTTTGTTCAGTTATTAATTTTCCTTATCTTGTGTCGAATTATATTCCGAATGTTTTTAGATAGATAGATAGATAGATAGATAGATAGATGTGATTTAGGAATAGAAGTAAAAAAAAAGATCGGGAAATCACGGTAACTATGTAAGATAATATTAATGTTTTAATGTTTGAATTTTGTGTTTTTTTCTGTTATGTTAACTTTGTACGGCCAATCTAATTTAAAACGCGAATCGTTGTAATATTCCTATATTTGTTATTATTAACTTTTGTTTCACGGTGAAAATCAAGGTAATGTCATCTATCATAAAATGTTTTAAGTTTGTGTAAAAAATTTTCTAGCTCATGGTCATTTTATTTTATGAAACCCTGTAATATGCACACCAGTAAACGTAATAAAAACATTAATAAATCAGGTTTGTTTTATGTACATTATCACGGTTTGCCTAGAGAAAAGTGACTAAAAATTAAAATTTGTTAATTTTTCCTTTTATATTTATTGATTCTAATTCAAGAAAGAGAAAACTAATATGCTCATTGCTTTCGCACAATGTCCTCTACCTACTGATTGGATTTTATTAAGTAAGTTTTATTTAATGATATTTTAAAACCGGTATGAGTTAAACAAGTATGTGTTGCATGAATAATGATATAATATCAATTATGTAATTGATGCATTTGCTTTCAACTGCTTATTGAAGCGTTTCATCATATTTAAAACAAGAAAATATTTTTAGAATGTACAAATTTTCTGGGTGGAGAATTATTATCTTATAAAACTCTTACAATTTAACCCATAGCTAGTGTACATTTACCAACGGTATTTGCTCGTAAGTGAATATAACGAACCCAAAGTGAATTGGATATCGTATCTCCAATTAACAATTTCGTGTCATTATCAATTACACAACAAACACATCAAAGCTTACTGCGCCTTGTATTCGCAACAATAAGTTACATTAACAGAGAGAAGATACAAAATGTCATCATAGAAATATGACGGAAGCTATAATTGATTATGTTGGCTCTGATTTCCTACTGACATATATCAAGATTTATTCATAACCTTTTCTATTTTACAATGAAGTCAACAAAGGCTAATTGGTGTTTATAGGCAATAAACGAGGTGCAGTAGATAGTGATTCAAAGGGCCGAGTTCAAATACCAATCAAGTTGTATACATTAACTCATGCGAAAGTAACCTTCATAATTATATTAATCCAACTCATTCAACTCTCCATGGGTTAAATAGTAGGACAATTCCGGAAGGAATCATTTTTATTCACAAAAGAACTTTTAATTCACTAGAAAAAAAGAATTATTCTAACAATGACAATTATGTTTATACATTAAGTAACTCACAAACGGTGGATAAACCGTAAAAATTACAAACCAAGTAATACATCAGCATTATTCTTTAAAGCTAAGTCCTATTGAAAAATGTTTCGAGTTCTCAACATGGGTGAGCCACATTTATTGCCCAGGGGGTGAATTTTAGATTTTAATGGGGCGAATCATGACTACATTAATTTTATTAATTTTTATAGAATTTGACCTATCTGGGCTCTCACATTGAAAAGGTGTGGGGAATGGCACTTTGACAAATGGTGTAATGGTGCATGGGGTATGCAAGGCTGAGAACTCCTGAGCTATGGTTTAAATAGTAGGACAACTCCGGAAAATATATTCACAAAAAACTTTTAATTAGATGTTAAAATGAAATTTTCTGACAATCACAATTATGTTTCGACATTAATTATTCTGCAAACGGTGGATAAACCATAAAAACAAAAAATCCATTAATCCATCTACATTGTTCTTTAGGGCTAAGTCCTATTGAAAACTTATCCGAAAGGAATTAAGTGTTTAAGTCGATGAACGTGAAAAACCGTTCGGTGATTCTTCCTCCCCTCATGCATTTTAAATGGTTTTATATGTTAAATTAACTTTTCAAGTCTAGGTATAATTGTTATATTTCCTACATAACCATATTAACTGATCATCTTGACTTTTCCTACGCTGATAAAACACCACATAGTTACTCTCTACTTTGAGTGGTTCTTGGGCCTTGCATTCGTAAAAAATGAGACTGTAATTATTCGTAAATTCTATCCAATTAAGCCGGTTTGTTATTTCTCGTAGTAAGATTCTACTCTGTTATGTGGTTTCAGAAACGGATTCTATCAATTTAACGTTGAACAGTATTTTTGCATTTATTAATGCTGTGTATTGTTTTAGAGATATTCTATATTGGTTATCCAAAACGAATACTATTTTTCAGGTCTGTAGTTTTGTTTCTACGAGTTACATTATACTTCATAATTTAGTGTTATTTTTATGACTTACCTTTTTTTACCGGAATTAGCTTAAAAAAACTACGTTTATGTAACAGGCGTACGCCATAAAAACTGCACGCTGAATCAAGACCATCCATCATACAGTATTTTTTTTTGTGGTAGACAAAGATCTTGTTTAAGTAAGACAAGTTGCTGCATTTTGGGCCACACAAGCGGGCGATGGACAGAATTTACCAATATTTTAACCAGTTCCTCGTGTCTACGCGCATGGATATACCGCATTAAATAACTGACCTTATGTTGCATCCTCACTCACTCGGGAGTATGGTAGATACTAGTAATTTTTCCGGAAGATTATGACTAGCTAAGAAATGATTTGCGCCTCATCCTGCATGATGGGTAAATATTCGCGCAAGATTCTGCATGATGGGTAAATTTTGACTAGTCGCCCATGTGTACGTGCTGGGCTACCCCACTTAAAATAAATGATCTTGTGTTGCATCCTGAGTTATTGGGGAGACTAGCAAATACCGTATCTGTTCGGTAGTCATGACCAGGCTGAAACAAGCTAGGTACCCTAAGCCGCGCAAGCGTGGTCTGTGCTAGAACTGACTAATACTTGACGCGCACGAGTTTTCCATATTAAAATTAACCTTGTGTTACCCCCTACACCATTGGTGGGGCCCTGAGTAAATACACCCCCAGTTTTGCATTTGCTCATGTAGTATCTGTTCCGCATGACCAAGCTAAGACCACCTTGGTGCTTGAATCCGGGCAAACAGCGGATGGGCAAAAATTAAACAGCGGCCTGAATGTGTGCGTTTGGGTTCTGGAGAGGAGGATTATGGATTTACCCCACTTACTTTCCTAAAAATAACCGTCGCTAGGTAACGCTCCTTAAGCCGAAAAATAGGCAGTGACATTCTGTTACACTCTCTCTCTCTCTCTCTCTCTCTCTCGTTCTGTGTTTTATTAGCTTCCAGATGTAGTGGCACGTAGATAAGGACCCTGCCATCGTACACGCTGTTACAATTCCTTCTGCACAAACACCTTCACTAGTTTAAATGTTTTCTTCTTCATATTAATTGTTTTGTAACTCGCAACAATATTCTATTGTCTATTTATACTTTTTTGTTACATACTTATCGTTAGTTTATATATATATATATATATATATATATATATATATATATATATATATATATATATATATATATATTGTTTTTATATATTGTTTTGTTGTTACATTGATCATATATTACCGGGACACGCATACTGAGTCAGCCATTTGTGTCGTGGGATAAATATACCAAGAGACATGTGTTTCCGACCTAAGCACTCCACCGTCATACTCCTGCAACACATTTACATACTGCTATGTCTTTTTGAAAAGAAAAAAAAAACACTTGAAATGTTGTATCTGATTAAGTGGATATGGAGCGCGGTTTAAGAATATATATAATATATAATAATTTCGAGACTCAAATGCGTATTAAAATTTTTTGTTTCTGTTAGGTCCATATATATCATTATTTTTATATAAATGCAAACAGAGAGATAGATAGGGAGAGAGACGTTATAGACATACATATGTGTATATTCGTTTGTTTGTGTCAATATCATGTTGTTTTTCCAGTTTTTCTACAATTCCGTGTAATGAATTACCTTGTTTTTATGAATAGGGGGAATAATTCATCGATGACACACATTTCATTAGTAAATTGTGAAATCAGGAGGCAAATACAATTGATTTTATTAGTCTTGCTTCATGTTTGAGATAATTTGGATAATTTCCTTTTATTATTTCAGTAACAGAATCGTTGCTTAAATACATATTATTAATTGTATTGACAAACTAACCAATCATTTAAAGAAAATAAATATACAATGTTTCTAGTATTTTTGACGGTACGAGCTGAGACGTGACAACAGTTTTCCTTCATGATGGATATGAATACTTTTTAAGTGAAATGGATACCAATACCCGATTTTATTAATCTGTCCACACAAATTTGTTTCTTTACTTTTTATATATAAAATGCATGCATCTTAAAAAGAAATGTGTGATTTAAAAAAAAAATAAACGATATTTTGGAAAACGTTGTTTTGAAAAGTCAGCTACTAGCGTACATATTCATTTCACTTTAAATAAAACCTCTAGGGAAATATTCATTCAAATTGAATTATTTTTTTATAAAACCAATTCACCTGTGATATAGAGAAAATCTAAGACCCATAAAAATATCAGCTAGTCTCCATGAGAAATCAAAAGTGCATTGAATTTTCAAAAGTACGTGTATCGGAAATTCTCTTCCTGGGAACTCTTATTATGAAACTCTTTATGCATGAATGGATGAAATATATGAATTGTGGAGGGATGAATAATAGACTCTGGGGAGATTTAATGAGCTTCTCTTTTGTATTTCACTTTATCGATAGAAAAAAAAATCTTACTAAAGACAACATACTGTTTCTTTTACCATCAGAGAGAAAAGAGAGGAAAGAATGAAAAAGATAAAATCTATACGTAAAACGAGGTTATATATATGCACACAGGCAGAGAAACCCTATAAATAATATAAGCGCGGATTTGGAAGAAAAGGAAATGCAACTCTCTACAGATGCACGAGTATTTACGACGAGAGATTACAGGTTAATGTTACGTCGTAACATCGGTTTCCTTAAGATGAATATATATGTAAATATGACGAGAGAGATATCATTTACTCGTTCTAAATATAACATAGATATCAAGCGAAATACACGATACAAAGAAATAAACGGAAAAATAGATAGATTGATTAATGCATGTTTTTAATATTAATACATACATACATATATATATATATATATATATATATATATATATATTGAGTAAGCCAAAATCAGGAAGGGTTTTCGATCTTTATTGATTCTTCGATTTCCATGGCGATAGAATCATATACGAAAAATAAAAGCAAAATAATGAATTAATTAAATATGAAATATAAACAATTAATTTACGAAAAACCAAAAAACATTCAATACATTTGCTCCACATTACACACATATAGGAACATAAGCGCATATACGCGCACTCACTTGAAAAAAACAAAACAACGTTTTATCATCATGGTAGTAATGCTATTAATAGGAGGAAAGATTAAAGATTAATATTAAATAATATTTTTATCCCTTTTAGAACATTCAAAAATTGGGTTAAAAATGTTTTTCTTACATAAGAAGGTAACAAAAATTATTATGGGAGATTTAAGCGTCTTTGGTGCAAATCACACAGATTCGGAAATTCTTGCAAAAATCAGATAACCGTAGCTTTTTGATGAATCTTTCAGAACTTATTCACAAATGAATGGAACAAGGCTGCGTAATTGACCTACTTCCGGTTTGATTTTGGTAGGAGATCTTTTATTAGAATTAGAATGATAATGAGGCTACATCAAATATTTTATTAAGTTTCCATTACTTTGCATTATCCTTCTTAAGCGTCACTATAAACATATATCTACTGAGGTCATTCGAGATTTCACTGTTCATATTTCATTTATTATTTCAGTAAATCATTCGATCACTAATCGCCTAAGGTTGAAAGCATATCTGTTATAATAACAACAGTTTTTTTTCCAATCTTGTTTATTTTCATCTTGTATGGATCATACACTAGATGTTAATCTTACGTGTCGGTCAATCAAGTCAGATCTCTCATACGTCGTATTGTCACCCTGTTTCTCCTGCTCTCCTTTGACGCGTCACAATATGACGTTACGTCATCGGAATATCTGACTCATCTTCCAAGTCGTCAAGTTAGCGTCTCCATTTATTTTTCAAGGTACATGTTCCCTTCGTTACTTGAGTCGGTTCACATTCCTCGGAGTTCATAGAGGTTGCTAAACTTGCCCTTTTAGCGGCCTGTTGTCAGTGGAAATTATCCATTACAGAATATTCGTTGCACTAAGCTGTTCAGCAAAGGTCTTAACTATCTAGATAGTTAACTGATCCTTGATTTTATAGGATACTGGAACTGCCTTCTTGACTACTACATAATACTAGCCGCCAACTCATGTCAAATTTGACCAGCTTATGATGGTTTCTATAATAGAAATTGTCTCCGACTTTAAAGTCTACGCTATTAGTTGAAAAGTTATATTTTCCTACTCATCGTTTCCTCACTTTTCGAACATATTACTAACTAGTGTAAATGTTCGGTGTTGATCCTGTAGTGCAATGTTGTGGTGCTCATCTCCATAATAAAGATATTATCTAAAGATATTATCTGGTTTTAAGATGTTGTCGAGCGAAAGAACGGCGTCCCTCTTATAAAGTAAGTACCACAGTGAGAATTCTGTCGACTAGAGAACATTAAACATAATTGCCGCGAGCATATGGTTAATATATAAATCCCATTATCTATCACCATTACTTCTTCTATTTTTAATAAAATATCGTGCAACGTCCAAAGAAACCGTTGCTTTGTGGGCGGTAGAAAGGTGTGGTCACGTGGTGTATATTTAAACCTTCTAGCGTCTCTTTCATAAATTTATTATCATTCTCTGTACCGTTATCATTTACTAATGGAAGAGAAGCAGCAAATCTAGGGAACATTTTATCTACTAACAAGTGGAAGATCGTATGAGCCTTCTTATTTAGCACAGCAAATGATTTGGGCTAGCCTGAATGGAAGTAGTTATGTACTTATTTCCTATCAGCGTTTATCGGTAAGTTCCAGAAGTATGTAAGGCAATCTTGGTTCAAGAAAAATGGCGGCATATCTTACTCCTGCATATGGATTGGGGCTTTCACAAATTTCTCATTTCACAGAGTATACATTTACCCACAAACTCCAGACCATCTCTAACCAGAAATACTTAAGTTTAATCGCTTGGAAGGTCTTATCCGTTCCCATGTTGCAATAACATCATGGTACTTCAGGAGGACGCTCTTCCTTTCCTAACATGCGATGGTCTAACATTGCCACTCATCATGTGTGATGTAGTCGCTTGCAACTGCACTAAATTCCATTGCTGTATCAAATAAAAAATGCACGCGGATGCAAATTTGTTGTAGACCCCGCTTGATTATTTTCTTGTTTATTTATCCGTTCGTGTGAATTATCAAGTGTGTGTGTGTGTGTCAGAAAGAGAGAGAGATAGAGAGAGAGAGAAAGAAAGAAAGAGAGAGAGAGATGTAGAGAGAGATATGGAGAGAGATGGAGAGAGAGACAACTAATGGAGGTCCTAGCGGCAGGTTATTAAACTGCTCTTGTCAGGGGTTACATTCTTAATACTCTCCGTTTTGTTGTTGCCGCGAGACCCTCCAGTAAATAGCTGTCCCTCCTCATTCATATCCCAAATCTTTCTTTTACACTTCTCTTTTTGTGTGGTCGAACACTTCTGATTCCATCCCGAGAGGCTTCTAGAACCTCTTTATGTTATCTATAAAAGACCAGATTTTTCCATTATGAATCGGAAGTCTTTCGTCATTTATTTATTTTTTTAGCAGATCAGATTTCTGGACTTATTATAAATAGCACTGTTCTATCACATTCACCCGTGAAAGACTGGCGTACCCCTGAGCTGTGTTGATCTTTCTCAATGAGGAGTCGACTTCAAAAGCTTTTCGTCTGTTGTATGTTGCGTGAATGACCAGTTAGTCAACATGGTAGTCATTTCTAGTGTTGGTATTGTTTTCTTATTTTATTAAATTAAGTTTTTTTAAAAGAAACTAATATAAATTTACCCCGAAATGTTTCACATGCTACCAATTATATAACAATGGAATATAAAGCATGTCTATCGTCCCGTCGACTGATTGAGACAAATAATACACATCTTTGTGCAACAGAACGCGTATATATATATATATATATATATATATATATATAACTGTATTCATGCTTTCCCGATCTTGTTTGTACTCTATTATACAATTGTAGCATGTTATATTCATAGCCCAAAAATCAATGTGAATCAGTCAGTTATATGCCATGCCTAGGCGATCGTTTATCTATCGATACATGACTGACGAGGCAGATATTTTCACGCAGTAGTTTGTCATATCTTTCTGCGATACAGACCGGGTTCTATGGCCTTTCAAAGCCTGCCCTGCTATTTATACAAAGTTATTCTTCTTTCTCCATAGCTCGAGGGAGAAGAATTCCATCCATACGTAAGTGAATATAACGGATTCGACTGGAATTCGAACTGGGCTCTGCGATTCCTCAGTCCGAGCCGGTACCCATTACTCCAACGGGCCTACCTCTGTTCTGAATGAGATGATTTAAAATAAGAGGTTTTATCCGGGTAGATATTGAATATTGCACTATGTAAGTCGTGAAGTTTTTGCTAGTCGTAGTGGATGGCATACGCTTCTTTTTCAATAACTGACCACCTCATCTGTGTACTACACAGTTTCTCCATTCATATCTTCGTCATATGTCTGTTGTTTTAAGCAAGCTCTGATCGCTTCGTCCGATGCATCTGTATAGATTTTATATTCTTTGTCGGAACTGGTTACGCAACCGGCATCAATTCGGACATATTATTTTCAAGCAGTCGAATGATTCCTAACTATTATCATAAGATCTTTCCTAATTAGTCAAATTAACGGTTCTCCTAATCCAGAGCATCCTGGAATAAATTTTCGGTAGTAGGAGCAGATATCGAATCTGTCTGACAGAGGTGGGAGTGATTACAGAGAGTATAGCTTTTACATTATCAGTATCTGATTGAATTCCCGTAGAACTGATTATAAATCCTAAGTACTGGGTCTCTGATTTAAAAAAAAAAAAAAATTACATTTAAACGGTTTTAACTTCACATTGTCTTTACATAAACTATTAAAACTATTTGAATGCGTTATGAATGGTGTTCTATGAAATCGGAAAAATGTCGTCCAAATTGACAGATCGGGTTGTTCCTGTCCCTGTAAAAAAATGGTCAGTAATTACTGAAATACAGCGGGTGTGTTCTCTAGACCAAATAGTAAAACTCTAAAGTAGAATAATCCCCAATGACTCGTGAACACAGTTTTTTTTTCTTATCCGGATGTACCTGCCAATATCCGGGTTTAATTCTAATTTGGAAAAGTACATAGATGGTCCTAACAATGTTAAAATATAATCAATAGCCAGGAGTGAGTGTTCAGTGCTCTTAGTGAGTTTATATAGAACCCTAAAATCTACACAAAATATCTTACTACCATCCTTCTTCTCTACAAGGACTTCTATATCTATCTACAATCCTGCCTCTAAGACTTCCTCTAAAATGCCATCAAGTAGTCTTCTTTTTGAGAGAGTTGTACAGTATAGGCAGGTCGGTGTTGATACATATTTTTACCTTATCTGTCCTACGTAAATGCTTATCATTCGTAGCAAATAAATCCCTATTTTTCTTTAGCAACTTATGTATTTGTACCCTAAATCTTTCTTTCACGTTCGTCTTATGGAATTTTTCATCTTCGACCTGATGCTTTTTAGCTTCTACTTAGGTGATGATATTTAAACTATCTTTCTGATTAAGATTATGTGCGAGTATTGGTCGGAGTCATACAGAGAAAGAAAAAAAAAGACTGCATACAAGTCCAATTGGAAATTCAGTTCCATAGTTATCTCCGTTTCTCAGACTCAAGTACGCAAATCCTCCTCAGAAACGACCACGCTTTAATGAGTATATCGTGTTTTTATGCACCTGACCCAGCCATCACTCAGCCAATGAGCTCGTAGAAACAGCCAATAAAAATGGCTATGAGCGACACGACCACTTCCACCCACACGAAGTGATACCCGATTCACATCAATCCGAAGGTCGCCAATTCGCCGTCTCCACGTTCCATTACAAAACATACACGCGACACTGGTTCTTTTGGGTGGCCGAGGCATGTCTCCGCTACTCCACACTGATACTCCCAATGATCTCGTCATCATGAACTCGGAATTTAACGTTATTAGCGAGCTATCCTAGCTATTGACGAAATGTGCCTGTCTTATTCTACATACCCTTCTCCTAGATGTAGTGCCCCTAAAACGAAATACATTCTAGAGACATTTTGCTGTAGTCATTCCTCTTCCAATAATAAGTTTGGACTACGTAAATATGCGATGTGATCTGGTTAACTAAGTTAACTTCATGTTCCCTTGTTTGTAGAGGCGAAACATTCACCGTTTCACATTTGGTTTTCAGCACGATGTAAACCCTCCCAAATATGACTGATAAATCTTCTTCCGTATATACCAAAGCCTTATAAAAATGTCTACTTAAAATGTCTCCTTACTAAATTGGGTGATCCCATATTATCGAATATATATGTCGGTAATTCCTTTAAATTCTCACTGGGCCCCTTTCCATTTTCCGATAGCAATCGCTCGCAACTCCGTGCAATAAGACATTCACCACCGCATACCCAGCAAATAACTACACTTCTGCCTCTATTACCTATCTCCTCAGATCGACTATGACTTCCTAACTGGTAGAGAAAATCTACTTTCTCTTGTATCCCTTCCTATCCTAGAATTACATTCTAAATTAGGCTTTCTCCTCGCGTGAAAATGCGCCATGTGCTCGTGCATGTGTTCCTTATCATGGTTTAGTCTAACCCTATGTCTCATCTTACTCTCCGTTAGTTCCTTTTCGTACGCATCTTCTGGCGTCTCCGGTTGTTCTCGGAAGGCCACCATCCTAATATCTACATTATCGTACGTAACTCTATGATTCTGATATCGGATACCCACTGTCTGCTCCCACGTCTACTCCCACGTCCGCTAATTCTAATAATCTATCCATGTAAGATTTTATTTCCTCATTTCTACCCTGCCTAATATTAGACAGCTACCTAAAACATATATGACGGTCTACTGTCTCTTGACAGTATTCTGCAAGCGCTGAGTTTGTACCTCCGAAGTCATCTGCCTACTGTTCGATATAAGCCTTTGAGTGTATTTTTCAATATCTCACCTGTCTTTTGCAGAGTCTTTGGTCATCTGAAGAATCGACAACCATAAAATTACGCTCCATCTCTCCTATGCATTTCCTAAGTCGACTATTTCTTCCAACTAAAGTCTATATTTCACTGAGTTATTTGTGTGTCTTCTGCGAGTCGCTACATTTTTAATCTTTGATGTGAATCTCAAAATAAATTCGGCAAAATTCTCCATTCAAAATCTCGACACAAAGAACACAGCGTGACAAAAATTAATGGGAACTTACGATATCAATTATCCACTGCAGTGATTTCTTGATCATAAAAACGTATTTATGCAGAAATTCGTACGTCGCTCTACCATAAGATATACGTTACGTTGTGTGTCGTTTTGGGGTCCCCACCCTATTAATAAAAACGGTATCAAGGAAAAGGGTAATTTATTTTGGCATTCGTCTTATTAACCCTGGTAGCTTTTTCTAAGAGGTATTATCAGGACTAACGTGACAGGAGCATACGTGGCATCGTGGTTCAGTGTCCCTCCCGTGGGTGGTATTAAGCTATCTCAAAACTAGAAGTGGGAAGCATATCGACGCTTCAGAATTCGCAAAACATTCTGTTGAATTCGCGCCATTTCGAACATATTCAAAATCCACACAAAGGAAATACATCACAGTCTGATTACTCCGCCCAGGAATCATTCCGTCCAATCTCTGAACATTTTGGTGATGGCATTCGGATTCTGTAACACTCCCCAGTGAAAATGAAAAAGTCAGCGGCATGTTGTTTCCTACTTGTAATATAACTTCTCGTTATAGCTTTACCACTCCACTTTATATACTTTAATTTTATGCATGTCTGTTATATTAAACTTCTGTAGATTTTCTACTTGTCAACATTTTTTCTTTGTTTGCTCATCACTTTCTATTATAATCTATATTTTTATTCTATATATGTTGGATGCATTACATTGCACCATACGTTTTTCTTTCCAAATATGGTAAATAACTTGCTATTATATTATCCATACGTATCCTAATTATGGGTGTGTGTGTGATTTATTAAACAAGACATTACATATTATATAAGTGCATACATTTCATGAATTAAGTCTGACTTCATTTAGAGTTTTTATGCTTTTCTTGCACAGGTACAACTACTTAACTTTCTGTAATTCTTGAATGCAAAGCTTGCTGTTATATATGCTGTAAATGTTACTAAAATTAGATGTATTCTTAATTTCCAAATACGGCCAGTAGATTGTAGCCATTTTCGTACTCAACGTTATTAAGTTTTCGTTTTTTTTTTTATACCACACAAATATAATTCATAAATATTTATGATACATATTTTTCCCGACGAAAGGCAAACACATAAATAATTACATTGGAAACCCAACCTCATGCTTGTCAAGACGACTGTCTTTACCTGACTCCGATTATAGCTCAATACGACATATTAAACCAAGTATGTTTTCGTACAAACTTCAATACCCAATATAATCATAAAGAGCACTGATACAATACGAGGATCTCATTGAAAGCTAATGAAAAATGTAATTATCTTTTAATAAAAATTAATTTGGAACAAGACAGATTAAATTCTCAATAGTTGCAAATTAAGAATTTATAGACCTTACGAAACACGTAAGCTGGGCACAACAACACATAAACACTATTTATCATATTAATATAATCTAAAAGAAAAAAAGAGGACGGTTTAACCAAAAGCGCTTAAACCAACAAGCAAAAGGTTTAGACAAATTATACATTTTTAAATCCAGAAAAGCAGACGCTTGTACTTATAAAAAAAAAGGCAAAAAAAAAAAAGAAAAAGAAAAGAAAAAAACGTGTTACACTCTAAATACAACATAATAATGAAGCGAAATAAATTTGAGCTAAAGGTAAATAACTGAGCCATTCGGAAGAAGCATGGCTGGGGGAACAAGTCAATTCCGGTGGAAGAAATAAAGGATTCAGTTCGAAATTCCAGTCAGCTGAAGAATACTGCAGCGTACAACGGGCAAAAAGTTGCAAATATGGCGATGAAGATTACGATATCAATCTGAATAACGTAAATATTTAACTAATCATAATACCCCATCTCTTAGATATAGAAATTATATTAAACGAAACTTGTATTAAAAATGGAAAGCTGCACAAATACACACTATACTAACTTGCATACTCCTATATATATATATATATATATATATATATATATATATATATA
>OZ010571.1:140967264-140969764 GCA_963932145.1 Acanthosepion lycidas | reverse complement strand
AATAATAAAAAAAATATAAAAATTTACTAATAATAATATTTTAATATTGTGAATGCCTGTTATGGTTTAATCGTTATACACACACAGAATACACACACACACACACACACACACACATATATATATATATATATATAATTATTTATTTAAAAATATGATTCCAACACGCTACATAAGAGGTCTCATGTTTCAAAACAAGAGCCGAAAACTTCAAGATAATATTTGAATTAACTTGAGTTAAAGTAGGCTCTGTTCCATCTTCAAGCGAAATTTTTTGGGAATGACTTATTTCTGAAGTTTACGAGTTTTAATAGTATGGTCAGAATTGAAATCAAAAATTTCCATGGTAACATCAAGGGCGGATTGTTTGGAATCGGCAGGGGTGGGGTGTTAATAATTTGCATCAGTATAGAGTTACTTTCATAGATGTCGGGTCACGGTAAGGTGGGGGTGGCTAAATTTACGACGGAGGAAGTTTTCGCATAGTCTGGCTTGAGCGTCTACGGAGATTTATTAATTTATTTTTATTTTATTCTTTTATTATATCTCTTTATGAAAGGGATTTGTGTATATGAAAAGGCCGTAACTTTTGTTATTTGACGAATTCATAAAGGGTTATCAATTTTTGTGGGTAATTAAAACTATGTATATGGGCTATGTATTTTAAAATTTATATGCGTGTTTTAGGCTAGTTATTCAGAGCATAAGTTCGGTTGTGTCGGCAGAAAATCGTTAATTCTTGCCGGTTGTTTAATAGGTTTTTATTGTTTAGGAACTTAATAATGTGTAGTTTCTCATGGAGGCACAAAGGGCATGGGTCATCCCAAGTTTTGCAAGTTCTAGTTCTGTTAATGATTTTCCATTTTACTTTAGGTGTCCTATTTTTTTCTTTCAGGTGCCAAAAATATTTAGATAGAGAGGTCTGATGTCTAAAGTTTATGTCGTTGAAGGAGCATTTATGCTGCCTCCATCTGGTTTTAAAGGCATTTTTCGTGGACCCAATGTATATCATATTATTGTTAGGGTTCTCCGTGGATGATATAGTGCATTGGTATACCACAGATTTGATGCAGCACTTATTTTCTAATGGGCAGTCTACCGGGTTTCTACAATCGCATAATTTTTCCCTATCATTATCTGATTTGAGTGTAGAGTTATTAAAACTATTCAGGTAAGGGGGTTTGTTCAGGATATTATTATTGTGTCTTCTTATTATACCTTCTAGATTTTCAGTGCAGCAATAACTCAATTTTAGTGTGTTCTTATTGAATATATTACTAAGCCTACTATTGGTGGGAAAGTGTTTATCGATTAGAGCTAAGAACTTCTGTCCTAGTTTAATACTAACCATTTGGTTGAACGGAGGTGTATACCAAATGATGTTTCTTTTCCTGTTTTTTTTCTTTTGGTTATTGCAATTGTCCCTATATTTAATGTTAGCATTTTTATAACCACTATTTTTTAGGGCAGTGTTGTAGAAGTCATTATGCTGGTGGAATATTATTTTGTTAGCGGAGTTTCAATTGAAAAAGGTAATCTTCCTCGACGTAACCCTCATCAATGCGATTGTAGAAACCCGGTAGACTGCCCATTAGAAAATAAGTGCTGCATCAAATCTGTGGTATACCAATGCACTATATCATCCACGGAAAACCCTAATTATAATATGATATACATTGGGTCCACGAAAAATGCCTTTAAAACCAGATGGAGGCAAATGCTCCTTCAACAACATAAACTTTAGACATCAGACCTCTCTATCTAAATATTTTTGGCACTTGAAAGAAAAAAATAGGACGAAATGTTACAAACACGTAAGTCGACAAAAGGAACACAAAATTATTTTACATTTGATCATACTTATACGATGATTAGCGTTTCTCTATGGGGACTCTTAATACAACAGATTTATCTAACGAAAACTAGCCTTTTTATGCCAAAGGAAGCAATCCCTAAAATATTTCTGTTGCCAATTTGAGTGTATGTGTGTATATTCTTAAAGAAATCACCCATGTCATTAGTAATATATTTACATCGAAAATCTGGATGCTCAACAAAACATACACCTTTATGCAAATTAATTGAAATATTCGCTTTAGTTTCCTTTCGTTCACCATGCAGTCAGTTTTATACCCACTGGAGTGACAGGGTGTAATCGATTTCTATTTTTCCTCTGATTTGGAAATTTAAATTGGTGTGTTGTGATATGAATCTATTTTCTGTCTGTATGATTGCCTTGAAAAATTTTTGCGTCTTCCGTGATTGCATCAGATTTTCATAACGCACAAGTTCTATTGTCTTGACTGTCGTTTATTAGTCCTAAAGCCATTGTCTGCCCTGTATGTTACTCCAAGTAATCGTAAGAATATTGTAACGCTGCACGGACACAGTGGCAAGTATTACCACTGAGCATATCAAAGTACTATCGTCTGACTCGGAAACTCTCCTGATTTACTTCCAATCGAGAGTCTGTATTCAATCTGTAAGGAAAAACTTCGTA
>OZ010571.1:140959764-140962264 GCA_963932145.1 Acanthosepion lycidas | reverse complement strand
AAGTTCTCTTCCCTTAAAAGCTACTGATTATAATTAGATATGTCGTTTTCCGCATGTAAAAGCAGACTTTCTAAATATCGGGAAAAAAAAAACAAATAGTATCATTAAGTTTGCTACTTACATATTTTAAATCAAATATTGAACCAAAGCCCCATGAATATTTCAAATGAGATATATTATGGCTATGCAATTCCTTTTATATACATTCATGTGAGTAAATATTTTCTAGATCCCTACGTTTCGAGATATTCTACCAGCAACTCTTTCGTCACAATCAGAATGTTATAGAAAAATCCCTGCGAAGGACAAATTAAAATTAAACTTGACTCTTTGCAGAATATTAAAAGCTGTAGCGTTAATTTTATGCATCAAATAAAAAAAAAATAATAATTCATTTCAGCTATTGATTGGAAATTACCTTGATTATAAATGGAATTTGCTATGTTTTATCTAAATATAACAGACTATTTGCAGCTTTGAATTTTAAATACCATTTTAAATATTGAAAAGTGCGTAGCCATTTATTTTTTCTTTTAAACTGTATTGTAATATATTATTAGATTTCATTCTCTTGCAATATTACTGCAAATAGTTACTTTTTAAAACCCGCAATTTCGATAGAAGATGAAAATAAACTATTTATGATAATAAATGAAAATCTTATTTAATATCTGAAAATTATTATAGACAATTTAACCTATTTGATTTTATGGTATAAAAAAATAAAATAAAAATGAATCCTGGGCGAACTATTATGTTTTCTACAACTAATCTTTAGAGATTTTTGAGGCTTATAAATAATTCAATATCTGATTATCTTTGACTATAAATTTCTCACAAGGAGTTTCGAAAATGCCATTATATCATTGTCCGAGATAGAATCAAGAGAATCTTGATTATTCTATTGCCTCATAACTATTCATAGAGAGCAAATATAAATATGTAAATATTCCAACTATTTCCCTTTTATACTGATTAACACATTACATTTCACTCTATTTCATCTTTAACAAATTTATATTTATTGCCGGGTACGTAATCATTTTCTTGTCTGATGAATCATTCGAAGTATCTCTTCCACTCAGTGCCTATTAACCTGAAGACAGACCGGTGCCCATTTGACTGATGTCACATCAGATATTCAAAAAGTTATTCGTACATTACACTTAGGTATTTCTTTAATTAAGAGTTTGATACTAGGTGTTTTGTGTACAGCATGATCAAATTTCAAAAAAAATATTTTTGCCCATTCCATATATTCAATTTAAATACAGAAAGATTCCTATAAATTCATAAATAATTGTATTTGTTATAGAATAGACTCCGAACAGATCAATGAAAGCTCATTATTTGCTTTGTTTACAATTTAAAACCTACGGCATATCCAACAAAATAATTCTCATAACACTTGTCACGTTCCACTTCCGTAAATCTAACCAGCATTCAAATTTTATCGCCAAAAATTATATATAGTCATGAGAAATAAACATATTCTTTTGTGTTAGTGCCCATCGCTACTATCTCAGGCACAATATATATATATATATATATATATATATATATATATATATATATATATATATATATATATATATATATATTTGAAACAGTACAGAAGCATATTAAGGCATTAAAAACAAGAAATTTTATATTGTAGGACATAATAGATTTAAAACAAAAACACACACCAGTCGATCGGTTTCGTCCCCTCTCATCTAAACTGTTAACGGGGAACTAAAATTATGAGGAAAAGAAAAAGTCTGTTATGAATGACATGAATGATTGGACAGGGAGAAAGAAATTATTATAAAAACAATTATACCAACAAAGATGCTAGAAAAGCAAGTCCAAGCAAACAATCTCTTTGTTTGCAAAGAGTAGGTTGCCTGGACCTGATTTAAAGTGTCTCCAAAACCTTAAGATGGAATAATGAGTGCGAACATGCCAAAACGGAAAACCAGTTCACACTGAAATCCATCGAACAAGTGGGATTCTTTATAAAGTGATCCCCAATTGAAGACCCATACGTGTTACGAATGGTATCGCCCAAATAAAAAGTTTTTATTCAGTATTATCGCAGGTACGTGTTGCGTGTCGTTCTACCTATGTAATCGCATCCTCAACTACATTTGAAATGGTAAATAACATAATTAATATGGTGGGGGGGTAGAACATCTTTCCACATAGATGGAAAAACGGACTTAGTTTGAAAGACAACACGAACGTTGGCTGCAAAATAACACTCACGTGAACTACATGAAATACGCTTAGCGAAGGATTCACTAATCCTACCCAACCACGGTAAACGAACATAGACCAGACATTTACCCACTGAAGCAGGTTTGATTGTGTTGACCCTGGCAGTCTCATCGCGAATGACGGATTGAACAGTGTTCAACGGAAAACCATTGTCCAGAAAGATCTCAGTTAATCAACTGATTTCATGTTTCAAGGTGTCACACGAACAAATCATTAGCGCCCTATGTGTCAGGGTCCTAAT
>OZ010571.1:140904764-140954764 GCA_963932145.1 Acanthosepion lycidas | reverse complement strand
GTAAGGAAAACTGTATGTCATATAGATTTGCATGAGGGCAGACTTATTTTTAGAAGCATAAATTGAATTATGATTATTTTGAGGGACGACTAATTTCATAATAAATATTAATATTATTAGGAAATTTCGGTGAAAGGTTGAGAGAAAATTAACAATGAAGCGTCTCAAAAATCTGTATCTATAAAAGGCAGGGTGTGTGTGTGTGTGTGTGTGTGTGTGTGTGTGTGTGTGTGTGTAACGAATGCACGGCCGCAATTCTTGACGGATTTACACCAAAATTTACATGGACATGCCCCAAGTTAGCGAAAGGCCGAGACTGAGATTGTATTTTCCAACTCTCATCGATAGTTGAAATAATCGATTTTTTGACGATTCTACGGCAGTTTTCATGTAGTTTAATGCCATTTTATACTAGCCAGCGGAGAGCCTATAGCTGGCTGCCACGAATAGGCCGGAGGATTCTATTGGCCAGCGTGAGAGCCAACAGCTGACTGACACGAATGTTAACTAGCATGAAAAAATCGATAGCTGCATTCGTCACAAGTAGGATAAATTTAAATATGCATGACACTTTATTCCAATTGGCTCATTCGCTTGCTTAAACTTAACGTTGATTCTGATTCCGCAGAACTGGGTTGGGTGTGAAAAGTATTTGTTGTTAACACTCTTTTTTCATTAGGTTTTTTCAGTTACGAGTACGTTTTTGAAGCTGATCCTGTTGTGTTCATTTTTTTTAGTTCTTTTTTAGTAGCAGATTTAATGTTTAGTATGGAGCTTTAAAAAAATTCGCAGTGTGAGATAGGCAAGAAATAAGACATATAGCAATATCAACACGGCAAAACATATTTTAAGTCAAGTGATAGCGATTGCTGTATGAGTCGTACGATTTTTGAATCAAGCACGGGCAACGCCGGGCCATGATGCTAGTTGTAAATAAAACAACGAATTTAAAACATTTTCTTGGAGAATTGAACCTAACATTAACTGACGAGGATTCTGTAAAACAGAACAAAATAAACATTTCCCACACTATCCACTACTTGTTGATAAGAAGATATGATTAATGCGTACAATTTTCGAAAGGTTTTGGCTGATAACAAGATAGGTTTTTGCGTACGGTGAAAAGACACGGCTGCAATTAGGTAATTCTTAATGCCGGGTTAGATGAGAAATGCGTCTCTATAAATCTAAATTGGCGAAAGTGTACATTATATTCCTTTTTAAATTTGACAATTTTCTGTGGTTAACATGATAGACCAACTCATCAGTTCTTTTTCATTAAGAAATTCTGTGCCATATACGTGACTTGTTAAAGTTTGAAAAGATTCCCTACTCAGATTTTAAAACAACACTGACACGGGCTTATGAAGGTATTTTAGATGTGTTTATAGCTGCAGTAGTGACAGGAACGTTGCGTGTTCTAGGCTGATTTAAAATATCTCTGACATGCATTCATGTTTTGTGTGTAGGTATGATACCATTTTCACGAAGTAAAAGACTTTAATAAGTATGATGATATTTGCGCACAAAGCTTTTCTACTATATTCGACTGGTGAAGCTTAATAAATATTTCATGAAATGGGATTGAAACAAATATTTTGATGAGTTAAATTTCCTGTATATCTGAATGTAACTCTATTTAAATATGAATCATCCTACATAAGAAGATTTATATTGGCGAGAAGTGATTTGCCAGAAGTAATTAACATTTAACTCTTTTTTTTTATAGACTAGCAAGTCGGTAATGCCACTATAATATATAGACACATGATATATAATACTCTATATCATATAGACAATATATTAGGTTGGTGCAAATATAATGACGTAATAATGTTGTTTTTTGACGTTAAAAATACGTCTAAAAACGACATTATTACGTCATTATTTTTGCACCAACCTAATAATATATAGACGGAAGTCGAAAATTGAAATGATAGAACCCCGGGGTTGTTGATTAAAAGAGATAACAAGAAGTATGTTACATATAAAGAAGATATCAACTAAGAAATCAATTATTTTCTCCTAAATTCTTAACAGGGCGCATTCATTGCTTATTAATATTTTCTGGGTAACATTGCCCTTATCAAAATGGCGATTTTCCATGTTTGATCCGTTCATTTCTCTGAACAAATGATTCACACATAAATATAATTTTATTTGCGGCTAAATGTTTATTGATATTTATAAAACTTCTCCGGTAATCAGAACCATAAAAAAAAACTATAACAATTATAAAATAACTGACACATTGCAAGAGACAATCATTTGCCAGGTATAAATATTTATGAATTGTTCTTCGCATAAAACGTGAAATATTTCCGTGAATGCCTTCATTAGTTTTCTAAAAAAGAAGGGGATATGGAAGCTTTTGAATTATGTGACACGCACTGTAATATTACAAATATTCAATTTCTGTGGCGTGCTGGCTATTAAGGAAACGAATGCCTTGTCATGATCTAATGGGAAGAAATATCCTTTAGAAAACCATTGTAATTAAATCATGAGTTCAACCGACAATGGTTCCTCGTTGTTTGTTTATTTTTTTTGTTCCAATCAAAATGTCGATAATATGCCGATTATTCACGTGTTTTGTTGCAATGTAATACTTACCAATATCATTTTCAGATACCGATAGATGGGTGTCCTTAACATATGCCCTTTTCTGGGTTATAAAAATGCTGAACGATTGCCTAGATAGTTTAATAGTCACGGGGTTGAATGAAGGCAAGTGAAAGATTGTTTAAATGGATTACAGATCTGAGTTTGTAGCAATCAAATCTGACAAATATATAGCTACAAATATATAGTTACAAATATAGCAAAACATTAAAATGTGGACGGACATGATCAGCTAAATCTTAAGGGACCACGTCGCACAAATGTAGAATGGAGTTTATTTTTCTCATAGTGTGTTTTGTATTTGCGACCTAACGACAAAAGTAATCTGCCTGATGTAAACAGTTATATAACTTCCTTAATATTCCTTATTGTAAACTACGAACATAATAATTATTATTTCAAATAATTCTTTTTAATTATTAAATTTGTTTGACCTACGAAGTATATACCATACTAACAAAGAGGGAGGGAAAGAAATATTTATTCGCCACCTTACATTTCACACTCTATGGACATTGTTATATCCGTGATATAAGAACACCGTAGCTCACGGATATGACAGAACGGAAAGGGTGAAAAGAAAATGAATGACAAACAGGCTTTGTTCTCAGAGTGAGGCTTTTATAAACGACATACAGAAAACCATACATATACAGATATAAACTTGTTACACGTGGAAAACTATATAACACAAATATCTACCTAGCAAAGCAATGTGTAAGTCGCAACAGAAGGACGATTTACGTATCATTACGTAAGATAATCCTGACCTAGTGAAGAGTTCAGGTTTAAACGGGCCTGATACATTTATGTCTCAAAGGGAAACGGCATCATGTGCTTGTTAGTTGGTGAGGCAGATTTTACCTCAGCAAGACAAGCAAACTTTTTGTTCGGATGCTATTCAGGTACTGAAAATCGAATCATGCTTTGGGTCACTGTATCGATTGACATCACGAAGCGGTCGGCTTGTGACCACGGTACTTATTTTCCACCAAAGGGATATAAACGCCTTCAGTATCACTACGCCATCGTATTTAGTATCGGCAACATGAAATATATCACAATTACTGTATTTTTCCCGCTTACACCACGCCGCGGCTTGGAAAACGCACCCTAATATTGGAAAGAAATTCCTAAGACAAAAACGTCATTCTCATACAACAACATATTCACCATGTGTCCCTTACATACTGTCGCTACGTATTGCTTACATTAATCATTCGTCCGATTTTATTTGTATTGCAATGACATACTAGTTGGTGGTTAGTAAATATACTATATATCTTTCTTTGTCCAATTAAGTATATTTTCCTAAAAACAAATTTAAATTAAAAAAAAATATTCTTTGATTGTTTTATATTTTTGCATACATAGGTGTTGTGAGACGTACCATTCATACAACATGGAATCTTCCAGGACTATATAAAGTATGCGATATAATGCTCTAAGAGAAGAGGAGGAAAGAGAGATAGAGAGAGTATTCTAATACCGTAGTATTAGCCGCGTACGACTACCAATATTGGACACTATCACATAGTAAGCTCCGCTTACAGTTACACTATCTTGTAACCTTTTTGTTTAATATATCTTTCTTACCTCTAATCCGTGTTCCGTGTTTTCCTTCCGTGGTCTCGACTTTCGGCCCACATCAGTGGCGACAAAGAATTCGAGAAACGCACTCACGCCGAAACCTCAATACCTTACCAGTCCCACATCAATATGTATGCAAAAATATAAAACAATCAAAAATTTTATTCATCCACAAATTCCAAGAACTTATCAATGCTGTTAAAGCTCTAAACTATTATCTTCCATCATCACTGTGTCAGTAATGTAAAATAAATGACTATGACTACCATCGATGTCATTAATTCTGTCACACTTTTTGAAAGACTTTACAACAATTATAGTATTAATAGTATTTCCAAATTTTAACACCATTTACACATTTGAGATATTGATGGGCGTTTCTTTCTTCTGCACGGTGACATTTCATGTCTTCCAGCTGCCATCCATCTAGACCATTCTCCACGCATGTTATTCATGAATGGTTTGTTGATGCTCACATCTGGTGGCTGCAGCTGAGAATTAAGGCTACTAGGAATTACAGCTAATGTGTTCATGCCTCTTGCTAGTTTTAGTGTTCTCTGTCATTTGCACAATGAACTGATCCCATACTAATAATGTATTTTTTCATAGCAGCTCACCTGGCCGACTGGACCACACCTATTCTATCCACACTTTAACTCCGCTTCATCCACCCAGCCTTTGTGCTGCGCAATAATATGAATTCCATCTGGTATACATTTAACAGCTAAGTACTGAAGTTACATCAAATATAATGCGGAATTAGATAGCTAACATTATAGAATAATGACTCAAAATATACATCCACGTCCCTATAAGACAAGCTAATTAGGTAACCGTCGAGGCTGACGTGAGACTTGGCGTTATATATATATATATATATATATATATATATATATATATATATATAAATGCATGTATCATTAAATAATACAGACAAGTTTTGTCTATTTATTTTAAGTAAGTTCCTATCATATTATCTCATAAGCTTAATAACATTATCATTGAAAGATGGAAGGAAATCACCCTATTGACAAATGTTTAAATCCAGTCCAAGATTTCGGCTTACATAAGCCATTATCAATGATAATATCAATAAACTTATCAGACAATGTGAAAGGAACTTACTTAAAGTAAATAGACAAAACTTGTCTATATTATGTAATGAAACATGCAATAATGAAAAATTGTTGCCTACATATACACAATATATATATATATATATATATATATATATATATATATATATATATATATATATATATATATATAAGGCTTCATTAACAACAGTAATAACAACAAAAGTGTATACATTGCAGTTCTCAATTCACTTCGATGTAGCAATCAATGATTATAATCTTGCGAGCAGATATGTGTAGTGAGTTTATGTAATAGTGTTCTTTGTATCATAGCTATCATTTTTACCTTAGTCGAGGAGCATTTTCTGCTATAATATAGTAAATAACTGCCACAAAATCTGTATATTTTCTTTGCAATATTTACTTGGCAAAATATTTTTTGAAAAACATATTTCCTCTGCCATAAATGATTTTATCATTTTCTGAAGTAACTTCGATTTAGTACGCCGTAAGCCAAATAATTCTACTTTATATATGGCTCGCTCGACTTTCGTTTTCACAGGACAGTTCAATAACTTCAATATCATGACAAATAGGATTGTTGTGTGGTTCAGTATGTATTCGGTCTTTTAGTTGTAAAATCTTTCTTCAAAGAAACATATTCGGGGAAAATGTTAGTATATATTACTACTGGCACAGATTGTATATTAGACTACTTGTGAATAAATATCTGACATATTTTATACATGAATTCAGTTAACTATAAGGAAGAATTTGTAAAGAAATATAATGTAGAAGAAATATAATATCAAAGTTCATTTTGCGATACACAAATGAAATGGTTTTCTTTTTTTTTTAAGAATATATCCTATACAATAATTTCTTTTTAATTCAGCTACGACAATTGCTGTATCTTCTTTAACTAATTCTTTATACATGGCATTATTGATTTAAGAAAAAATATTACGATCTTTCAAAAAATATATATTATTTACCAAGAGAGACAGCCAAATATACGAGCTTCAACAGAATCAAGCACTACATAAATTTGTCTATCTGGGAAGTATTATAACTGCCGATCGGAAATATGACAGAGAAAATAAAAGTGATATTAAAATATCGAAAATTTACTTTAAAAAATACTAATAAAAATGAAGACTATCTCGTTCAGAGGAGGTTGAAAGTGTGGCACCATTTAACAAGGCAGAAAGGGAAAAGAAAGAAAAGAAGGAAAGGAGAGGCTAAGAACCGAATCGTGAGTGATAAGCATAAACACACACACAGCTAAGAGACAATGGATAAAAGGATATTTTGATAAGTAGCAAATGGCGAAAGAGTGTCATTACAATGACAGGGAAATTCTGAGTAAAAAGAAAGGGAAAGAAGGAAAGAACCAGCTATGTTTTGGCATCAGCTGTGTTATCTAAGGATATGAAAACAAACTATTGGTACGGCAAGACATCTTATTATCAACTACAGACCGGCTGGCCAAAGAAAAAAAAATTCAAATGAAAATGTTATTTCGTTAAGTGACGAAAAACAGGCAACTAAAAAGAATTGGACTGATATGAAAAATTAAAAACCACCCACGAACGTCCGACGGAACATTCTTGGCCTGCGATAATAAAATTTTTTTATCAGGAATTTGTGCCGAAAGTAAATGCATGTGTTTTCTTTCTTTCTTCGAGACGACAGACTGACTGGAACTTTGGAGATGTTTTTGACCGTGTCAAGAAGACCACACATTCTGATAATTAGCGATAAAATACCACGTGTAGAACAAGAGTTATGACCGCCATTGTCATATTGTCCCGTTCGCGGCTGGAGAAATGATAAACCATTAAGGGGAAGAAAAGGGAAAGGGAAGGGATATTTTTTTTTTTTAAGCAAGATATTTTTTTTTCTTCCTGAAAGAAAGCCGCAGATTTGTCCACGCCCGACTAAGACATCATTGGTCGAGTGGTGATCACGTGATGCACGAGGGAGGCTGTTGCCGCCCATCTGGAGGATGAGTAAGAGAGGTTGCCACGAAGATGTGGGGAGGGCAGTTCACGCCCCTCTGAAGTATGATGAGAAGGTGGGAGTGAGGAAAGGTTCCCAAAAATGGAAAAAGGTGGAAATTCCTAACCAGAGAGGAAGATATATATATAGAATTATCGAGGAACCCCCCCCCCCCCGGCGCCGACAAACTCACTCCGGTTTCGGTCGGCGCCCATATAAACGAAGCCACAACGAGCAGAAATGAGTCGAGACCCAGCAGTTCCCAGAGTCAGTCTCCGGTTGAGGCAAGTCTCGCAGATAGCTGACCAGGATTCCCGCACAAATCCAGACCCATCTTCAAACCAAGAACAATGATTTTGAAGAGCGACTTAGATCCAGATCACTGAAATAAGTTTTTCTTTTGACTTTCGTCCAAAGACCCACCGAAACACCAATTTCTTAGAGAGCAGACGATTTGAAGTGTTAAAACTTGCCTAGCGGAAAACGACGTGTCACAATCCATAGAACGGGTCGGGAGATAGATGCAGTCCTATGTATCGAACAACTAGACATAAAGTTTGTTACCTTTTTCTTTGATACTTTGAACTTTTGAGTTTTCATTTTATTGCCTTTTATGCATATTTGTGTGGTATCACCCCCGTTGAACTCGGTTTGCAGTACGGCCCCGACGACTGATTGATTTCCTCTGCCTAGATCAATTCACAACGTGGGTAGGCAGACTGGGAATCAAAGTAGGACGTCACAGTTGGTGCCGTGGTAGACTGGGATAGAACGACACGGTTGGCGCTGCGACCAGGGGACGACGTCACAAAAGAAAATGGAAACAAAGTGGGCATTTGTACATCGAACCCGGAAAAGCCATTTCAACCTAATGGGACACGTAATGAAAGGAGATATCATGAAATAAGTGACACTAACTGATTATATTAAAAGAAAGAGATTGAAGAAAAATCGACTAAACAATCTAACGTGATTGTATAAATGGATGAACATACACAGAGATTTGGATGGTGGTGAGAGTTCAAATATTGATTGGAACTAAAAGGATAGAAAGTTAAAGAAAGCCATAATTGTTTACAAACTAAAGTGACTAATCGAATGAAAGAAAGTGCTTCAGGAAGTAGAAGATAATGACTCTCCAATATTGTCTTTCATTATTGGTCATGAATTGCTATGACATCTTTGAAAATGGATCAGTTGTGTGCAACTTTATTGACAACAACGCTTATGTGATCTTCCCCAGAAGTAATGCATATTTATAGATTATAAAGGCATAGAGATTAAAAATGATATCTCTCTTGTAAGCACATGAAGATATATAAAGTTTGTCCATAAAATTCATGTGCACTTTAAAGTTAGAAATTATTTAAAGCACACACGAACTTTATGGACACAGAGGCAATGTTATATTAGAGCATGCACATACCGATGCTAGTGTAGCACCGTGATTCTCCATCTGATGAATCGTTAAAAAAGATTTTTTAACGTTGAAACAAGATGTACAGTCTTGTAGTGGGTATGTGCATGTTCTAATGTAACACTGCATAATAAATACATATTTACGGCTCTACTTTTGTATTGAGCCCTGTTTTAAATTAATGTTTTGAGCGCTGAACTCTTTCTCTTCGTTCTTTTACATTTGGATATATATATATATATATATATATATATATATATATATATATATATATATATATATCAGAGTGAGAGAGGATAGTCTTCACTGAAAACTGAATTCATATAACTTTCAAACATTCAAATACTCATCAAGCATTCGAAACTAACATGAAGATCCTGGCGGAACGGAAAACACACCTGACACTTTTGTATTTAACGTAAGTTTAAATATCTGTGTATTGCTTTTTTCCTTCGCCGAAAAGAGACATGATATTGGAACACCTCTTGATCAATGAGAACCGCTTGCTACAGCGTATATAAATAGTAATAATGACCATTTCTCCCTCTTTTTACCTCTCTTTCTATCAATCTCTTTCACTCTCTTTCATACACACACAATCTCTCTCGCTGGCTTCTACATACACACACACACACGCGCCCGCGCGCATTCTTTCTTTCTTTATTTATTTATTTCTTCACACGGACTTAATCATGAAGATCTTCATATTATAACAGGTCGTGAGCAGTAACGAACGTGGCGTCGACATCTCTAGATACAAAAACAAATACGAGGATACATTTCGCTGTCCTGTAAAAGAATCTAAATCTGTAGGATTTAATTCACTGGCATTATGTGTACAAATCGCATATAGACAGTTATTTTCCGTTCATTTTTAAAATATTGTTTTTTCACAAACATATAATGTTTTAGATTTATGGATGTATTCCGTTTCTCTCTCTCTTTCAATCTCCCTCCAATCTATCTATCTATCTATCTATCGCACTTTTAAGGTATTCCCCAAATGTATGCTTCAATATTAGAGTGAGGGAAATACTGTGATATCAGTCATGATTTTCATGCTGAGTATTCAGTGCTTATCAATGAGGACTTCTAGAATATTTATTTAGTAGAATATTTGTGATGAATCCAGCAAGGAACATCACGTGATGCATAGACTTTCGCCATTGTAATTCTTACGTTAACAACACGATGGGTAAGACAAATGGCTTCAATGTTGAATTGAGAGAGAGAATTATGAACTTCCATCAGTTAGGATATAGATACAGCTCTATTTCAAACTTTTAGCTATCCTTAAATAGTCAGTACAGATCGTTATAAAGAAGTGTAAACAGGTTAACACGAAAAAGAAATTTCATGGACGTAGAAGAAAATCCAATTTGTCCCCGAGAATTACACGGAAAATGTGTCCTGATGTTAATATAAACACAAATGTTTGAATATGATGATTCTCAGCTTAAGAACTCGCAGAATTAAATGTTGTGTAAATACAAATGGGTGGCATGGAAACCGACAACGAAGAACCCCAGTTCAAAAACGATCTCACATTTTTAGTCGGTTTACTTCTGCCAAAATATGCTTGGAAAAGAAAAATGCTTTAGGGAACATGTCCGATGGCATGATGAAACAAAAACTGAGCTTTGTGCATATAATTATGCACATAAATTTTAGCGCAAGAAAGGTGATGCTTCCCTCCCAAAGAGCACAGTGGCAACATTAAAACATAGAGTCGTCTCGATGAAGTGTTGGGATTGTTTGAGCTCAAGGAGATCTGAACAAGTAATTGTAATAAGATGAATAATGAAATCTGTGGAATACATCAAATTTCTGGATGAAAATCTTCAATTATCAGCGCAAAATCTTTCTTTAGGTCAGCGATTTAATTATCAGCACGATAATGATCACAAACATACGTCTAAATCAGTGACTATATGGCTTGAGATAAAGAAGATTAAAATTCAGCCAGGGCCTTCAATGAGTGTTCATTTCAATCTTATTGAAGATCTATGGCAATTATTGAAACTTCGAATAAATCGTCGATCATTAAAAACTTTCAAGTATTAGAACATTTAATCATTAAAGAATGGATAGAATACCAGAAAAGACTTGTTCAAATCTATTCAAAATATTTAGAAAATAATTGCAGCAGGTTATAAAGCTGAGAGCTCATGCTATTGACTATTAAGGGTGTGAGATTGTTCAATTTTTTCTATTTTTTATACTGTACGAAAACTGTGTATTTTCCTATTTTAAATAAGTCGACTGTCAAATTGGTTGTATTTAAATTAATGTACTTAAAATTGAGTTTTATATAACTTTTTTGTGCTTATGAACATAAAAAATGGCATCATACGGGTATTAAATTCTGAGAAATAGATAAAAATATGCAAAATTAATGGCTGTGCAAATAATTCCATCGTTGACTGTATATAATATATGTATTTATGTATATATGTCTATCTCTGTCTGTCTCTCCTTATGTATATATATATATATATATATATATATATATATATATGAGTGTGTGTGTGTGTGTGTGCGCGTGTACTTTTTTAAATCTGTATAATTTTTTGAAATGAATTGATAAACTACAAATTCTTAAATTGTGTGTCAGTTAAATTTATTATGAGATAAAAGTGTTCTATCAATCATTTACACAAACTTTTTAGGAAAACTATTTGCTGCTTTCTCCTCTTTTACATTCAATATTTCATGTGTATCTGTTAATTTCTACAAACACTTTTTCCACTTTATGTACTCGAGGATTTAAAAATTATAATTTTGATTACGTTTATCTTGACCTTTTTATTTGAATTTTTCCCAAACTTTCGTCTTTGCTTACATTTCCCTACATGCTATTATGTGTAATCTTCTGAACAAACTTATTTCTATTGTCTCAGACATGTTCTAGGTTTATGAGAAGATGACTTATTGTAAATTTTACATTTCTTTCTGGATTATATCAAAAACATACATGTACACATATATAGTGGGGGGTGAGAGAACGTCAGATGTATAAAATTATCCAAAAGAAAATTGGCGATAGTTAAATAAAGCAAAAAAAAAATCACGATGTTTTTTATTGATTATATGTGATATGATGTGATTTAATTCATTGCCTCTCTCTTGTTTAATCAAAATATTCCCTTGCAGAAACAGAAAAAATGTCTCGCCGACAAAATGTTGATAAGCCGTCAAAAATAAATCTATTTCTGATATAATTATTTAAGGAAGTGATTAATGAGAATAATGTGGAATAAAGCTTCAACAAGAAATAAATATATTATTTGGCTTGCGATGATATTCCGGGAAAACTAAATTTTGTTTTGATATTGAAAAATATTGAAGCGAAACTTTAAAAAAAAAATATCAGTCCGACAATCTTATACAAATGTTTTACAAATCTGATCTTTCCTTCATATTTTTGTTTGGAAATTAATCCGAAATATTCCGATAATCATCATGAAGATTTTATATATATATAAAAAGAAAGAAATGAACAATAATTCTATTCAACAAATATTAATATCCACCAATTCTTTTTTGATGAATCGTTTCAGAAATACGTTCAATATAAAATATGCATAAAATCATAAATAATCTCATTTTATTTTTCTAGTACTGGAGGTAATATTTTGTTTTCATTCATATTTCTTATTTATTGTCTGGTAAACAATCACTGGATTAAGATGCCAGACGAAGAATTAATGAACATAAAACAATATTCCAGCGTTTAGATATTGATACAAAGATAATCATGTTTAAACATATGTCAAATATTGTTTTCCTACCATTATCAACACACTTCTACGCCCATAACCCATTTTGTCTTGGTGGCATTACTGTCTTGCTTGAGGTGATCATGCTTAAAAACAAAGTTATTTACAATGAAAAATACAAGATATATTCAAATGTTATGTAAAAGAGCAGTTGTTTAATATCATGAATTTTAAAGTTAAAGAACATTAATTATTCCTTATTTAAATAATATACAATCTGAATAAATTCTATCTCCGTCTGACTAATAGCACAATGTTTCGTCAGTTCGTAATCTGCCATTTTCAGGTGTCTGTTGAAATTCCCGAAATATTTCGAAACGAAAATTTCTTCATTCTATGATCGTGTATCTTTTTCTTGATATTTTCTTCATTACTATGGATAGTATCATATTCATTTTACATTTTAATGTATTTTCTTGGGGATGTGTATATTCATTTACATCAAAGCTTTGTTAGTTTTGTAAACAGGGAAAGTTACTGGATAGAATAATCACAGGAAGGTTGGTAATGTAGGACGAGAACAACACATATAAGATTCGCCAGCGTGACCTAGAAGTAGTCAACTGCTAAAGTGAGACAAGTAAATTCCACTTTTCATCTACAACTGCAAGATATATATATGCCAACCGCCCCATGCAGTCATATGTGGAAACAAGGCCGAATTTAATGTGGGGCATCCGAGCCAGTAAGCTCGGCCAACAATTCCCCGTAGACACTGTATAAAACGGGGTTTGGTATCTGTTTCCTGAAACGAGAATCTGCCCTTCAATATAGCCTCGTCTGGGGATTCTCTCAGTCCGGAGGCAGACAGTTTGACCGGCAAAGTTGGAGACAAATCTTTAACTGCAGACCAACATACAGTATTTACTACTGCTTTTATGTGAATGTGGTCATACCCATTATCGCCCACAGGTAAACTATAACAGTTAGTAAATTTCGATCGTCTATTTGGAAGCACTCGTCCTTTCATGGATTACTGCTGCCATATAAGGTCTGGTGGCTCCGCTGTTCATCTCGATGTCCTCCACAAAATCAAGAGACTGTTATGTAATGTGATAGGTCCTGATCTGTCATCTCGTCTACATTCTAACAGACGTAATGTGTCATCGCCCTGTCTTTTCTACAAGTATTTTCATGACAACTGTTCTGACAAGCTACTTCCTCTGATTCCAAAACGACATGAATTTAAGCGTTCTACTAGTTTGTCATCTAGGTCCCGCCCTTTCACTATAGAAACTGTTAAATGCAGCCGTCTCTTCTTCTCCAAATTCTTATCTCGCACTTGTCGTAAGTGGAAACCCCTTCCTCATACTTGCTTCCATGACAGCTATAATCTTCAAATGTAATGTCAATTAACATATTCTGATGCCTAGATCTTGATACCCGTCCTTTCAGCAAACACCAACTCATGCGCTCACTTTCTGTAACCCGTTGCGTGCTAGTACCATACCCGCCTTGCGTACTAGTACCAAACCCGCCTTGCGTGCTAGTACCTTACCCGCCTTGCGTGCTAGTACCATACCCGCCTTGCTTCAGTTTATATGCTTAAAAAAGAGATTATGACACAAATCTCAAGCGTTTATTTTACTGTCGTAGAAACTGATGAAGGCTACAATAATATAACCGGTTATCGTTTTCTAATCGACAAGTTAGATGTAGCGTGAAATGTAGATACACGTAAGCAAAAGTGCATTTTTGTCGATTGCTGGCTAAGTACAATTTGAACATGATACTCGTTACTTAAAACAGATTGGCTATGAGAGTGTTTCGAGAAAAAATAAAGGAAAAAAAAAAAGAAACGAGCGTTTAAAATGTTTTGTATTCACGTCTAATTTTCAGGCGGTCAGGTCAGGTTGAATTGTTTTGTTTACTGTCAAACCGGAAATGGTTGTTTAATGATGGATTTTATATGAGAAACCTTGGATGTATCGAAATCAATATTCCATGGTAATGATAAAAAAATCTTTCCAGAAGACTGTAATATTTATATGGAAATAGATATAGTTTAGGAATTATTCAGGGTTTTAACATTGCCTTTGTATTTTTCTACTTTTAAATATCTAGGTGCTATTTTCAAAGAAGGCGGAAAACAGGGCGCCTAAATCTGAAGGTGCATTCGCAAAAATATTAAGAAACAGGAAAATTTTGTTAGAAATAAAAAAAAAAAGAATACTGAACTGTTAAGTAATTTCAGTCATTTTTATTGTAGCGAATACTGGACAATCTCCTTACAGAGGAAGAAGATTTTTGAAACAGCAGAAATATGGTTTTAAAGAAGAATACTGCGAATACTATGTATTGAGAATTTGAGAAACGATAAAGTTTTAGAGAATATAAATAGCAAGATGAGGGACATACATAAAATCAGCAAGATTCAGTTGAAATTTGCTGCGCACGTAATGAAAAAACAGAGCTTAGAAAATTTAATACTCACAAAAAGAATGTAAATGAACCAGAGGAAAACAATGCATGATTTAGCTATCAAGTTTGAGTAAATGGATTGCAGAATAGGGTTTAGGAGAGATAACGAAAAGACAAAATTTTATAAGACCTACAATGGACAAGAAGTTCGTGAGTACCATGGTCGCCAATGTTCTGAAAGAACACAGAAGATAGATGTTCTTAGATTCAAATATTGCTGAAATACGTGTTGTCAAATAACAAAAATAGGTTTCCTAATTTTGAAGAATTGATGTAGAATCTTTTTTTATTTCAATCTCTTTCGTTTAAAGAACTATTAAAACTAATATTTCATCATTATTTTCCTTTTGTGCTCATAGTTCAACATTAGCGCTCACCGATTTCCGTAGCATTATATTTCTGATATGAATTGTTTTTAATATATTCTAAGAAATTCAAATAATAACCTCACCATAGTTCTCTTAATACACGATTCTTGCCCGTTTATCAGCGCATATTTTATATCGTCCATGTATCTAGTTTCTGTAACTTTATGTTCGCAATGTTCATCAATTGACAGCATATATATTTATATATATATATAAATATTTAGAATGCCTTCAAGAAATTCTTGCTCACATTTCCGAATTATAAACTTGTAGTTTTTATTTATCTATCAGTTTGCATATTTTACAAGAAAAACTTTTGGATATCGATTTTGCTTGAAGCATGTCATGCGGCAAACAGGAATCCAGTGTGGATCATAATACGCATTAATCAAAATTAGACACTACTGCTTGTAGAGTGCCAATGTCAAGGCAACATTTTCACAACTCTCCTAGATATTTGAGAATTATTATTTTTTAAAACAATTCACACCAGCAAGGCGAGAGAGCCAGTAGCATGCAAGGGGTCTGAGAGGATTGAAAACCAGAGTAAAGGGGCGTGTTTGAGGAAAGGATACAGAAAATTACGGGGAACACGTTCAGGATGTCAGAGGTCGTTTACATAAAACTTGAATATTTGAAGATTATAGTCATCGGGGAAGCAAGTAAAGGGGAGGAAGTTTTACAGAGGGAAGTGGGCCGAGATGTCAGCCTCGTAGCTCGCTTAAATTCAATCAGTCAGGGAACCAGCGAAAGTACCTCGTAGGAACAGTTGCCGTGAATTACTTGTAGCAAAGCTACAGCACGTCTGTGGGAAAGCGATTGTAGACTAGATACCACATCAGGACCTGTCAATAAAATCCGTCGATGATTAACCTATTTGATTACAGTTATCCAAATTCTTTTAGACAACTATAATAGCTAACATCGGTATTTAACATAATATATCATCTAGATTGCAAAACCTTAAATGAGTCAGGTTAAATTTTATTAACAGCTACAGGCTCTTTCTTCTCACATATGCAAGTCTAAATTGACAAAGTATCTTGATATTTTTTAATTCAGTTTTATTAATTACTATTTTTAATATACACTTTGATAATTTACCTTTTACAGAATTAACGCCCACGTGTCCTTGAGCATAGCAAGCGTTCATTTCGTATCGAATCCGCCATGTCTACTTAGTAGATATCTATGAGCTATTCAGGTGACCTGTTACGGATCGACCCTACAACCACATCGGAAAATGAATCTGGTAACCATGGTGAGACTGTTGGTCTCATTTATTTATAGTATTGTGTAATGCTATTTAAATATCTTTAAATATTAATTACACAGATAATTAAAGTATATCAAAAACTAATTTAGAACAAAATAAAAGCCACAATAATATTTTCAAATGGTTTGTTAAATGTTCACATAGCAATTTGAAATATTTCAGCTAGGTAAACAGAATATTGGATGTTTATCTGATTTCCACTTTTATGAAAGCAAGTCTATAAAAAACATTCTTCAAAAAATGAACAGATAATCAATTATAAAATATGCATATATAAATAAGGTATAAATATAAGCTGTTGTAAAATATTTAACAAAAATAGAGAGCTAGTCTCGTAGGCCATTTTTATTTTGTCGGGAATTCGACATTCATCTAACATCCAAAACCTGTGGCCTTATCATAATGTTAAGGTACGCTCTGCACATATTACATTAAAGACGAAGTCATACGAAAATCAGAGGTTAACACCAGATCACCAAATTTAAACCGGAATGATCTCATTCAAAAATATCTAGACATTATCTTGACAAACAAATCGACCATGGTGAACCTCATTCTCATGATCAGAAATCGTCGTTTCTAACACTAAACCAAGCTTTCGTTTTTCGATTTAATAAGAGTAAGTTAGCATACACCCTTGTGCAAATGAATTGAGACAAACGATTTCGTTTCCTTTCTTTCACTAGAAGGTCAGTTTTAGACTCAATGGATTGTGAGGGTGTAACCGATTTCTATATTTTTTCTTCGGAGTAGGTTATTTGCATTGGTGTGTAGTATTATGAGTCTATTTTCGGGATGTATTAGGAATTTTTTGACCTTGAAAAATACTGCGTCAACCATGATGTAACCAGATTTTTATCAAGTCCAGGCACTATTGTCTCGACTGTCTATTAGTTGTCTTTAATGTACCTTTACTCCAAGGAAGCGTACGAAAATTGTAACTCGGCACGAACGCAATGGCAGGCCTTACCAGTGTGCAAATGTATGTACAATACACTTGCCGGGAAACTGGCCTGATTTAAATCCAATCGAGATCTGTGGTCAATCCGCAAGGCATAAATGGACATACGAAGTTCTAATATGTGCAATGGGTCATGTTTCATTGGGAAAATACGAAAAAAGTAAATAATAACGGAATTATTCGTTTAGGTTCATTTAATTTGCATAAGGGTGTTGTCCGTGGACAAAATCTGTTCACGATGGTAGAATCAAAACTACTACCGTATTTATACTTTTGTGAAAATTTTGAAATCATTGATTTACATGTTGGATACATTGTCAGGCATAAAGTCGGCTTCTCTAACAACCGAATGAGAAAAATGTCTAATTTTATATATTTCATTTGTTATGATAGCCAATTACCAATTTCCAAAATTTTGTTTAAAATTATACTTACGATATCTTTTACAAATGACATGATGGTAATTATTTTTACACATAAAATGTTCGTCATTTCGTTAAAAGCAAATCGATATACTAACAATTACCGAAATTTACATATCAACCAGAAGCAAAAACTTTTCAACGGCTGCAATAATATATTTCATTTAAACATTATGTCAATTTGATATGCTTATCAAAAAATTATATATTTAGTGCTTTTTTACCAAGGGCCTTGAACAAAGGACAGAGTTAATTTCGAAGCATATGATATTAAATCATAAACCCAATGTCAAGATCTATTATCTTAGGCAAAATTTATTTTCTTTTTTAGGTTTATTACTTAAAATATTCCTTCGGCATTTAATTGCTGCTTAGAAAAGTAATTATATAGACGTAGATGTGTAATACGTGCTAAGGGAAAAATGTCTGCTGTGATTAACTCATGCTTCTTGTTTTAGTAGTTACACCTTTCTACTTTGACAAATGTTTTCTACTCGAGAATAGGTCAAATATTTCAATGCTAAGTTTCGAGCAAGCGAGCTTTGTTGCGTATGCATGCAATTACTCTAGATACCTCTTTTAATTTGTATAGGTAGCTCGAAGCGGGCTTAGGGTTAAATATTAACCATTTTTCTTGTAAACAAGCGCTAAAATTAAATTAAAACTTGCAAAAAGTAAATCTTGATTTGATGTTATTTATTAGCAAATATGTATACATGTGCTTAAACCTTGCCATATTATATTTATTTGTATTCTAAGTTCTTGGTGTTATCCATACTTGAACATGTTACTGGTTTAATACATCATAGCACTCTGCTCGACTGTCTCTCCTTTTCGCATCCTTGGGGAGTCTCAAGTGTAACTAATCGCGGTGAAAAATAAATGTTCAAGTTATATACAATTTAATATTCAAGATTATATAGAGAATTTCCATAGTATGTAAGGAATCTGAAGACTACTATTAATATTAACATTATTATTATTACTAGTAGTAGTAGTAGTAGTAGTAGTAGTAGTGGCTACAAAACAAAAACTACATGCATTTTTCAATAGGCGGTAACTGAACATTTAAATTCATTTTACATTATGAGTGAAATGTATGACTTATATATTAGGTTGGTGAAAAATAATGTCGTTTTCTTTTTAAGTTGAACGTCAAAAAACGACATTATTTTTGCACAAACCTAATACATATTTTGAATAAAAATACTTATTAAATATATGCATAGTTGAAAATGTAATATTTACGAGATATATGCATTTTATAGAATGTAATATTTCAACGTATTTTCGTACATTATCAGTGCGTGAATTTTAGATTGAATTCTACCTAATTCGACTGAAACAATCTTTTAAAAGTTGATATAATTTGTCATTCAATGATATTTTATTATTGGGAAGGACGAACTCTTCACAAACAGGAAAAATATACGTGCAGCTTCTGGAATTAGTTCTACAGCTGTAAGTACTCTCCGGAAATGTTTCTCTATGTTTAGATTGCGTCATTTTGTCTTGGGAGGACGGGAGCATTCATCCAGACTTGCATATGTTGATGATGATCAAGTCAAGACACTGAATAATGTTAATCCATACCACACAGCACGACATTTCACAAAGATAATCTCCATATCTGATATAACCTTTGCATAATTGAAACATTTTAATGTTTGGACGCCTCTCTTTATAACGGAAAATATTGGAATAGGGTTTCTCAAAAGGAAGATATTTGCTTTGACCGCCTACTGAGATTAAAGATCATCACAGCCGTCAAGTTCAACATATATAGACAATATGATAATTATGCTCGAAAAATACTGTGTTCCCTGGGCTGAGCCACTAAGTACATGACACTGACTACAATGCTTTATGTTTGCAAAGGCCAAATATGACCAAACATGGAGTACTGCTACCATATCTGAACCGGAGCTGACCAATCTTCACGTTTCAGCATTAATATTCAGGAGCTTATTTGTGGTTTTCTGGGTGAAGTATTATTATTCACTCAAGAAAGCCTATCGCACAAACTTCTCGCTACACTATCGCTGTTTTTCATGGAAAATTTCTAACGAGTTTATTTATCAAGCCCAGAAATTCACAGATAACTTTCGATATTCACATTGTAAAGAACCATACCATTTTTTTCTTGTTCTGGTAGGAAGAAGGGAATTCCATTTGACAAGAATCGCTGCTTCGTGTTCCAAGATCCAGAAAGTAAGCTTCGCCATTAAAATCTTAAACTGTTAATGCCAACGATTTTCCATTGTCATTCTCACACATCCTCTTAAATATCAATTATTTTATTCTGAAAACACCAAGAGAAAACATACGATCCCTGAAAAATTAAATTCGGTTTAATGGATATAGTCTGTTTATTAAAGGAAGTCCTCTTATTTTAAATGTACGCTAACAGACGAGCTATTCCACTCACTTCCTTTTGTTCTGATGTGTTCAACTATACGAAGATATTTGGCCTGTGCTTAGCTTTAAGTGTATTAAGTAAGTAACAAATCGCTGTGAGCATTCTCCAAGATATTTATCATTCAAAATGCGAATAAGTTGAATAACACTCCCATACATTAGAGTAGTAAATGATTTTTTTCAATTTCATATTATGATTTTACCGACGCATCACAGATCTTTAGTAATTTACTGAACGGAAAATCTACTTTACATTTATAAAAGCTTGATATGACATGGACTGAGAGTTTACTAAAAGTACAAGCCATTTTATCTCTTTGCAATTATTGGTTATTTTCCGTTTTTTTTTTAATTTCTTAATCATGTCTGAATCGTTGCTTTTAATCAAATTGTTGTGTAATATAATTTTATTTCCACAGCCTCGGAAATTCTCTGTTTATTTTTATGAAGATTAGATTTCTTTTTTTATCACGATCAAAATGAGCGGCGATTATTATCGTCTTCTCTTATGTACCACAGTCTCTATCAATAATCCTCTAACTTGAGTGGCTCGTGGGGCTTTTGTTGCGTGGACAATTATTAGAAATAAAATTTATGGATAGAAAGTAGCAATCTATCACCGCATAAGGAAATTCTACAATACATACAGGAAAAAAGAATAACTAAGTTCATCGCTGATCAATACAAACTGGGTTAGTATTAACGTTATTTGTAAATCTCATTGATAATGACAAATGTAATGGGAATATTAGACTTATTATTGTTTATAAGGAAACATTTGTCATTCATTCACTGAGAAGACATTATTGCTGTTTTCTGGAATTTATAAAAATTTTCTCCGTGAAAACAAATTTCCAAGAAAATAGAATTTTCAAATTCGCGAACTTTTATCGCGCTTTACAGTATTGATGAGGGTTTCTTTCCAAAACATCTATATGTGTTGATCGATTTGAGACATTACTACTGTTGAAGGTCCTCGTGAGTGCGATTATAATATTGGCAAATCACAAATTATTTAACTCCTGACATAAACATCCTCCGCTTCCATTATTTTTACTTTATTATTATGATTTTCCCCTTGATCCTCGTTATCATATCGAGATAATTTTTCATCTGAAGTGACTATATTAATCCATGATTCATGATGGTGATACATATATATATATATATATATATATATATATATATATATATATATATATATATATATATATATATATATATATATTGTTTCTCATGATGTTCGTCGTATTTTCATTCATTTAAAATATTCTTTTTGTTATTTCAAAAACACTGTATCTTATTCAATGCTTTCCATGATGTAATAATGAGGCTTCTCTACATAGACCTAGGAATTGAATCTGAAAAGAGCAGGTGTTTTAAACCAACACATTTTGTAACAGAATATTAAAACATTTCGCTGTGTTGCAAAATGACACAGAATCTATGAAACAAAGCTGAATGCATTTTCTTTTTCTTCTTCATTGACCATTCCTATGTATTGTTTAAAAAAGCCAAAAAACAAAAAAAGAAGTTTTGCATAGTAAAAGTAAAGATTATTTCTAAAATAAAAAAAAAATGTTCTAGAAATGTTTCTAAACGTCTTTAATGATAATATGATTTATGTTATATTCAGTTATGTTATATTTGATTTTTAAAAATATGTATAGGTAATTTTTTTTTCTGTAGGGTTGATGACACAATATTTTTGCGAAGTAGGATATCTATTGGTAGAATCAACGCCTATAATTTTCTGTTAAAGGAAATGTGGCGTTTAAATGTGTTGCTAAAGTAGTAATAAAATATTTTCGTGCAGAATGAAAGATTACATTATCCAGAACATTATCTTCATCTTTCTTACCATATTCAGGAAGTTTCGCTCGAAGTACGCTCCGGCTTTCTTCGGTTGATTATTGCTTTGTAGATCAACGTGTCATGGCACTTATGGATATCTCAGTTATCACTGATATATATATATATATATATATATATATATATATATATATATATATATATATATATATATATATATATATATATATACAGGTAATTCCATATCAACTCAAAAAATGATCCTCTGGACTTCATCACAAATCCTGATGGAATTTCAGTAATTTGTAAACAACTATGCGGAACTAAATCATCTAACAATTATCATGGCTTTTTGAGGATTGGCGTAAATTTTGGCTTGTTTCAGCATACCAAGATTTGACAAATTTCTCACTTCATGACATCGCATTCTTAGAAGATACCAACTTGATTGATATGCATATGGTGTGAGATTTATTTTTTATTTTATTTTTATTTTTATGGTGTCACAATAATATACTACTAAATGTAGGGATCATTACAATCTTACTGATTTTTGAAGTCTTTAAAACACGTTTAGAAGCTAAACTATAAGCAATGGAATTAAAATAAAGTTGATTATGATGATCTGAAAAAATAAATTTGACTTTTGTTTCTACAATGATTATAGAAATATTTCTTATAAAAGCGTTACACGATTTGCGAAAACACATTTGGTAATAAATAGAAAATTCCTCGTTTCCGAGAGCATCGCAAGTGGCTAACTTTGTTTCAATATTTATAATTTTCCTCATTATAGATGCATCCAATATTTTTACTCTTAATAATTAGAGAAAAAATTATATTCGACACACAGTATATATATATATATATATATATATATATATGTATATATATATATATATATATATATATATATATATATATATATATATATATATATATATATATATATATATATTATAAATTAATTGATTAAAATATGGCTCTGTAAATTTACATTGAGCACTATTTTGTAAAAATAAAAATATCTATAAGAACACCGGATTATATATTATCTACTGTTCTTTCTTTTTAATTATATATATATATATATATATATATATATATATATATATATATATATATATATGTATGTATGTATGTATGTATATATATATATATATATATATATATATATATATATATATATATATATATATATATATATATATATATATATATATATATACTGTCTTGCTGACTTTGACGAAATTCCGTCTCTGAATCTCGCACTTTCTCATGGTTCAATCGAAAATGTAGAATAATTTTCTATGCTTCGTTTAATGAAAGTAAATGTCTACCCCTGTATCGATCTTTAATGGGAGGTTTTTTAGTGATACATGTTTATCTAATGAGCTATCAATATAATATTGGTGACAATTGCCAATTTCTGATATATTTGTTTAAAATAAATTACTATTTTCTGTGTATGATTTTCAATGGTAGATTTCGTAATTGTAAACTTTATTAGAAATTTAGAACTGCTTTATCTCCAGTTCAAACTAAGAATAAAAGCAAATATCTTCCCTCTGCTAAAATGTGGGCTGTCCTCTTATTTTAAGATTTTATATAGTCTCATTTTTAAGCGTTTCTTCAGAATATATTAATTATGAAAAAAAAAAAAAAAACGTCAGAAAGTAATTTGTACTCATATTGCAATATATTATGGAAATTTTTCAAAATATCCAAATATATACAAACATTAATTTTATTTGATAAAAATTATATCAGCTGAGAAAAATTAAAATTTTTGTGAATCTTTCTTCTGAAGAGTATCAAATGACGTTTTGCGTCTTCAAAAATATTCAAAGAGAAACACATTCAGTATATTCTTTGAACGGTGAGCATTAGGTTCTCCGAATTTTTTTTAAAACATTGATCTCGGATGGCATATAATTTTTAGTCGTTTCGCAAAATTATTGTCCACAATTAGTGCTCAGAGGTGAGACGTCAGATAGACAGATTTACCTGCTTTATATCGATGTCATGTTTCGGATTTATAATTATTCTAAGATAAAATTACCCCCCCATAAATATATATATATATATATATATATATATATATATATATATATATATCTATATATATATATATATAGTATAAATTTGCTAATTTTAAAATATTTTTCCATCGCTACACAGGAATTACCAGGTTTGAAATGATAAAGTAAAACTTCAAATTCAGTTATAGAATTAAATTAAAGTCCCTAGTCTGGTTTCATTTTCAAGCTAATTTTACAATACCTTACATTGAAATTTACTGAGTTTTATGAGCACATACATTCATAATAGTAGTTTCTAAGGATACGGAGAAATCCAATCATTTTCACAAGATGCGTTAGGGTATACTTTTTCACTGACAACTAATGTTGCAAAATATGAGTTAGTTTCGAAGAGAGGTTAAGTCAAAGGAGGGTAGTGGTGCCTTTTCCACGAATGATAACATCCGTTCAACGTATGTAGTCTGGTCTTTATCAACGACAAAAATATTTAAATATGTATATTTAATTTAATATAAATATGTATATTTACTTCATCAGCTTTTTGTAAAACATTATTGAAGGAAAAGTTTTGAAAATGTCGGCAAAGAAGTGATATTCCTTTTATTTGATTAAGTAAATTTTATTTTTTATAAAACTAGTAATATATAGTTTCTCATGTATGCACAAATGACATGGATATTTTAATTTAGCTCTGTAGATTTGCATTGAACACTGTTTTGTAAAAATAAAAAAAAAAGATCAGAACACCGGATTATATATCTTCCTGTACTTTCTCTTTATTATAATATATATATATGTATGTATATATATATATATATATATATATATATATATATATATATATATATATATATATATATATATATATATATATATGTGTGTGTGTGTGTGTGTGTGTGTGTGTGTGTGCGTGTGTGTGTGTGTGTGTGTGTATGTTTGTGTGGGTGTGTGTTCAGGGTGAGACTGGGAGGAGGGATATTTTCGAAATGGCTCTTACTCATACATCCTAAAGGTAACATTTTTCTCTTTTCATTTGAAGCCATGGACGATAAACCAACGCATTTTCGCCTTCTATAGTTTAGTGAAGAATAACAAATCATTCGCAGCAATCCAGCTCGAGTTTTGTCACCGATTCAACTTTCACCGAAATCACGCTGTTGCCACACGGATCACAAACTTACCATGAGTTTATGAACTTCGTACAAGAACTACACTATTTAGCAGCAGACCTGTCGGGGTCCCACGAACGGTACGTACCACAGAACATGTCGAATGCGTCCTACAAGCTTTGCTGTGCAGTCTAAATTGATGTGCTCGGAGCTATACTAATGAACGTGGCAACTATTATCTATCGTAAGGCGTATTTTGTATGTGAATCTTCATTTCCTTCAGTACAAATTGGTCATTGGCCAACAGTTGTGTCAAGGGGACTATGTACAGCGGTTTAACTTCGCACGTCAGATGGAAGCAATTTTTGAGGCAAATGACAATCTAATTTTGTTAGTCATGGAATGTCAACAGGATCATCTTCACGGAACACTTTATAGTTTTATCATATACATATAACATTAATTCTTAAGCATCAGTATTTTATTATTTCAGGTGTTCATTGCAGTACCTAATAAGATTTAACATAGCGTATATCCTTGAAATCATCCCCCTTTAGAGAAATTCAAATATATATTTACAATTTTAAAAACATTGATTAAGTTCTGATATTTCCTTGCGAATGACAAGCTTTTTCCAGGTTGTTGCCTCATTTGCTTTTAGCACCGTAAAGATCTCGAGAGAGCACACCTGCCTAACGAAGATTGAAGTGAAACGTCAAAACAAAAATAATCTTCTTTAGCTATCAATTAATGTGAGGCTGAATACGTACGCTGAATGTGCAGATAAGATTGTTTAATATTAATGTCGCGTGCGGGAAGAACGTGGTGACGCAAGTTGATATAAATTACGTCAGGGAGACATGAATAGAATATTTTCTTCTGAGATGAAACGTTATTATATCGAAGTAGACATCTTGCAAAGAAATGTTTGTTGAAATTTGTTGGTGTTCGTCTCGCACACACACACACACACACACACACACACACACATATATATATATATATATATATATATATATATATATATATATATATATAGTGCGAGATCTATATAAAAAGGAAATGTGGGCATTCATAGTGTCATATGTGTTGCATTCATAGTATCATGGATTACTATGAACGCCTTATACGCAATATTGTGCACACGTTACTCATAAATGCCGCAAACATTAAACATACACACACACGCGCGTGAGCACACACACACACACACACACACACACACATATATATATATATATATATATATATATATATATATATATATATATATATAAATAATTAAGTTATAAGGAACTTGGTAAACCGAATTGGTAAATCCAAAGAGGACGAAATCCTGAGAGCTCAATGTGAGGACAGAGCTAATATGTAATGAAAAACAAACCACTTTAAGGTACCATTACGATAATTTATTTCACCTAAATCCTTTTTTAAAGATTCAGGATCATCATGATCCTGAATCCTTAAAAAAGGATTTAGGTGAAATAAATTATCGTAATGGTACCTTAAAGTAGTTTGTTTTTCATTACATTATATATATATATATATATATATATATATATATATATATATATATATATATATATATATAATGCATTAGTTATGTTGATACGTTCTTTTCATAATGTTTGCCGTCATATATATATATATATATATATATATATATATATATATATATATATATATATATATATATATATGGTTGGATAGATGTGAGCCTGTGACCCTGGGTTTCATGCTATAGCGATCGTCAGACAAACTGATTAATTTTTTACAAAATTTTGGTTTTATGTAGATTGTGTGTATTGGTGTTATTGTGGAAGTGGTGGGGGAAACTTCGTCGTTTTTTCATCGCACTGACGCAAACATCGATGTATGCAGGCACATATACATACTTGGTCGTCCGTCGGGACTCATACATATATAAACATATGTGGGCAGTTTCGGATATGACATATGTATGTATACGGGTGGTGTTGTTTCTATACATACGCATTTGTATGTTGAAATTTAAAGATTGGACGTGTGGCGGAAATGTCTCGTGAATGTATACATTGCATATTTTTTTTCCGCTGAATAATATTACCTCGCGTGTATGTATATACGTGTGGTGTGGTTTCTATGAAATTATGATAGGTAAAAATTATTATTATTTATATTTATTTTTAAATTTAAAAAAAAAATGGCGGTTTATTTGTTATATTTAAAGCTGGTTATTTGGGGGTTTTTTTGAGTGTGTATGTGTAACAGGTAGAAATTTGTAATCCTTATTGGTTATTTATATGGCGATGTTTAATATTTAATATGCTGGGTGAGAGAGTAGTTTGATTTAATAACGGGTCTATATGATATGATGTGATAGTAATGTTGCAAGGCATTGGAGGCAATGATAATATAATTAGCTAATAGTTATTGTAAATTGGTAGAAATTGTAAATTGGTAGAAATGATTAGTAACGGTGGTGGGAGAATGATGAAACCATGAATGTAGTTATAGTGGTGGTAGCTAAAAACTGGTTGTTGGTGTTTTATTTTATTTTATTTTGTTATATGTATCAATTTATTTTGGTATAAATCCTGATAATAGGTATTCTGTGTAAAATTATCATAGTTGAAGATTGCTATAATATTTTAATTTTTAATTTACAAAAATATTATTGTTTATTATATTAAAGCTCGCTATTTCCTTGTTTATTTGTGACTGTGTATATGTGGCTGGTAGAAATTTCAGTTTGTAATACTTATTGGTTATTTTTATGGTGGTATTAATTATGCTGGGAGAGGGGGTAGTATACGTTAATAATTATGGCTGGATTATGGTAATGTTAGATATGGTGTGATAGTAATATGTAAGGTGGATGGTGGCAATAATAATATAAGTGGTTAATATTTGTTGTAAATTGTTAGTAGTGATTAGTAATGTTGGTGGGAGAATAATAAAACCTATAAATGTAATTATTGTGGTGCTAGCTTGAACTAAAGGGTGGTTGTTGGTGTTTTATTTTATTTTATATTTATTTGTTTATTTTTATTTATTATGAATCCTGGTAATGGGTGTTTATTCTCATGGTTATATATGGAAATTATATATGATCTTATTGTTTTAAGGTGTTAAATATTCTGGGGGTGGGGTAATAGTAGGTGTGATGTGTAAGTTCAATTTCAACTTAAAGGTGTACGTCCAAGTACCACTGACATCTTATGACATTTATATGATCTTATTTGTATAGTAATCTCAGTTGTGACATTATTCCATAAATGAAATCAAAATTAATAATAAAATGAATGGAAATACAAATAAAACAGTAAAATTATGTAAATGTCCAAAAAATATAGTATTTTATGTACACTTCTGATAAAAATTCATAAGAAAGTTACCTATAAATTAATTAGATATCTTTCTCATGAAATTTAATCTCACTCTTAACAGTCTTATTTTCATTTCTTTATATTATATTTACCATAATGCATTGTAAACGTTAAGGTGACAGCTAAGTACAAAAAAAAAATTGAGCGTTGAGTTTTCCTTAAAAATAACGAGGTAAATAATTTGTTCACTTAAATGTCAAGTATTTTAATTTTTTCCTTCCGTAGAACAAATAAGCCTCTCGGAATCCGTCAATATATCATTCATCACCTAACAAGTGACGCGAAAGTTTATGACATGCTTTGTTTTATTTTCAAATTACATTTTTTCGGCGCAGAAGCTACGTTAAGCTTTGTTAAAAATATTTTAAATAAACATTATAATTTCTGATTTTCTTAAAATAAGCTTTGAAAAAATGATAATTGCTTTTTAAAAGAATTTCAAACTGATATTTTCATTTTTTTCATAAAATGAAAGAAAATGTTTGCCATCATCGATTATCTGGCAATTTTGCTGACTCCAAAGAAAAAAAAGAATACCCCCAACATATGTTAATCTTTCCTCTTAATATTAACATAAACATTTAGAAGATAAACATTTGTTTTCATCAAGTTTGGCGTCTTTTTCATCATGCTCTTTTTTAGCGATTTTGGGGAGGTGAAAATATTATAGATTAATTCTCGTGTTATCACTAACAGGGGCAAAGACATATTTACATTGTGTAAATAGAGAAATGAAGACGGTGAGTCAATGGATGTTGACTTAAAACATTGCCAACGATAGTAATTAACAACGTTATCCTTATTGACATTTTGCTTCGATCTGATGTCAGAAAATCTACGCAATGAACTAATAATAGGTCACTATGTCTTAACACACCTTAAGTGTACATTCCTTCCGAAAACTTTCCAGAAATGTATCGATTTTGTCTTTGCAAAGTCGAAACTTATCCATAAGGTTAGACGTTTACCGTTCCACAACAAATTGGAGTCAGTACATTAGACACACCTTAGATAGTATCACTGATACGCGTAGCAGGCTGGTGTCTGTCAATAGCAATGTGTAAAGTTATATACGTTGAAATTTGTCGTTCGTTGGCTGCTGAAACATCAACCTCAACTATATATATATATATATATATATATATATATATATATATATATATATATATATATATATATATATACTCACCATATTCTGTGTATCCTCATTTATAATCGGCCTAAATTGAAAAGTTTGCCATAATGATATTCACAGCAGAACTAGAGATGAATATTCCGTCTTTTAAAATATGTACTGAGTTTCAGAGCTTGAGATTTGACAAAGTGAATTAAGAACAAGCAAAGGAAGAAAATAAATGTGAATTGGAGCTCCAACAGATAAAAGGATTTCAAGGTATAATTGCAATATATTCCGAAAATAAATAAAATTCAACAAATGAAATGAAATCAAATAAAACATGTAGGCTACAATAAAGTGGCATCATAACGATTTGTATGGATGGATTTCTCATCGCTTTTTAATAACAACTAAAAAATTTACCTGCTACGTATTACACTATTCTACCTATCTTAAAATCATTTCACCCCAAGTAAGGTGATAGTAGCACTAAGACACTAAAGGTTTCTGAGAGTAAATAAATAAGAGGTTCAGTAGGATAAAGTACAATAATTGAACAGGGCTTTGGAAGGTAGATGGTGGCAATTGGCGTTGCATTTAATTTTTTTGAGATTTGAGGGGACAGGAAAGATAGATGTGCAGGCGAGAAATGCAAGAAGAGAAACGATTAGTATAAAAATACGGTTAGACCATGTTACTTCAAAACTAAAAGGCTAAGATCTCTTTTCAAGTCTAGCATTTAGATTCATGCATTCGAGGCACCAAAGAAATTTAATACATTAGCGACTGTACAGTCCTATCTTGAAATTTGATTAGAACATTTTACGTGTACTTTTAGACTAATATTTATATATAGTATTTTCATATTTCAATTTCGATAAAATGCTTGTTTATATTTCGTGTAAGCCTAATTTTAAAAATCGAAAATATAAAAGAATTTTTGCGTGAGTATTATTAACATTTGCTTTCACTGATCTGTTTGCGTGTAAAGAATTGAATAGACAAACATCTTCTTACGTAATTATCTAGCAACGCTGCAGTAATAGAAGGAAATTACATACATATCTTCTTACATTCTATTTATTTTGCCAAAGTTTTAGATTCTTCTTCTTCCCCTACATTATACGTGTTTTTTTACGTCTTTATTATCCTATATATATATTATACTTTTTCAATAAGGTCTTTCGTAAATTAGCTTTCATTTTTTGACTGAGACGCTCAATAATTACTTCTTGAAAGTCTACGAAACCTTTCCTTCATACTGCCAATTTACCTTTTCAAAATAAATCAAGATCAATTTCCCTGATACAGGTTTTAGACTATTTATTAATATTCACTTATATATATATATATATATATATATATATATATATATATATATAGATAGATAGATAACTAAACTCGTTCGAAAAACCCTCAAATTTTTGATTTGCCAATAATCAAATCATTCTGGAGGGAAAAAAGGTTTTAAAAAAAGAAAGAGCTACAAACATGAACTACTGCCGAAAAAATCGCACAGATGCAGGTCTGAAACCCAAAGAAAAAACCCCTATACGAGTAAACAACTAACAAAAGAGCTCAATACAACCGTAGAGCAGACCTAGATACACCTAGTGATCCAGACAGTCCTACCTAGCTTTCACCTAAACGGATCGTCAGGGAAATCTCGGCCGAGCTTTCCCTGACGATCCGTTTAGGTGAAACCTAGGTAGGTTTGTCTGGCTCACTAGATATATATATATATATATATATCCACATACAGACTGTTTCACAGCTCATCAGTGTGGTTAGACATCCGGTTGCTTCTAGCTCGGATCGAAACCCGACTGAAATGGTGTCTAGCCGTAGGTGGATTTTTAGCGTATTTATTTTTAGAAACACGCCCGGTGACTGACAGTGACTCATTTCGCTATGCGAAGGGTCTCGCTATATTAGCTATAATAGTCACTGTATTATACACATTAGGATATTGAATACAGTGCGTAAATAATTATATATTGGTAAATTAATTTATTGTACAAAAAATACCAACGGCTTCTAAGAAAATTAATTTGTGTTGCGGCAAGAAGAACTAACAGATCATTTTCGCAATAGAGCTGCCAAAAGCTTAACGATTACCTAAAGGCATGAAATTTGTAGTAGAAGCCGGATTGTGCTCACCTGAAAGGTGATTGTTTGTTTTAAAAAGCTCGGCCATATTGGATGCAGTTGAACACATTTCTTTCTGTGGTGGATACACAGCATATTCTTTTTAAGAGCTGCTTACTCTCTTTCTCTCTCTCTCTCTCTCTCTCTCTCTCTCTCTCTCTCTCTCTCTCTCTCTCCATATATATATATATATATATATATATATACACACACACACGCATACACACACAAACACACACACACATACACACACACACACATATCTATATATATATATATATATATATATATATATATATATATGTAGTAAGCCACAGACAGAGTGTATTGTTGGAAACTAGACTTTACCTTGTTTGAAGCCGGGATCCAAACCGGAAGTATTTGGTCACAATATACTACATTGAAACTACCGTCCCGCGACTGAGAGAATGGGAAATTTTAATGTTTTACCATACGAAAGACGTTAGTGCATAGGAAATTTCGATTCTAATTGAAGATCATTGCATTAAGAGAAGTAGACGCTGTTTATAATATCATCACTCCTTCACCGAGAGCTCAATCGAATTATATCGTAATCTTATATATATATATATATATATATATATATATATATATATATATATATATATGTGTGTGTGTGTGTGTGTGTGTGTGTGTGTGTGTGTGTGTGTGTAGTCGAAAATATGCTCGCGTGATGTGGCTGGCAATTAGGGCTTCTTTGGACAAGAAAAGTTTACGTTGATATACACGAAACAAAATGAAAACTGATAATTTTAAATATAATTTCTTTGTAATACATATATTGTTTATATAGTCATAACGGTTTATTCGCTCAATCATCCACATTAAATTTGCATTAACGTTTTTATATTTCACATTTTTGTTAGGTTTTTATCTTGATGTTGGAATTTTAACAAAGTGATAAAAACATAAACAAAAATACTATATTCACCAAAAATATTTTGGAAAACACAATTTTAACTTCTCGTCTCCCTCTCCTCTTCGTACTCATGTGTAGTCACATCAAAATAAACATTGAATTTTATCCGATGATATCCTGAAGTACGAAACACGTTACACGGTCATATTTCCAATTGTCATAGATCTTCATAAGCTCTGTCTTGATACATGAAAAAGTATATTTAGTTTTGCCATATTATATATATATATATATATATATATATATATATATTTCTTTTTACAACACATAAGTATGCGAATGTATGCGAGCTCACGCGCATGTGCTTATGTTACATCAATGCACATTTAAAGATATACATTTGGTTAAATAATTATTCGAGATGCTTAGATATAACGCAAAACTATTGCATGGTCTAAACTCAAAAACACATTATTCATCATGATTAAAAGAAAAAAAGTACATTATTTACATTATTCAGACTATTGTCCCCATCTTTGTCGCCGTATTAATTACAACGTTTCGGCTTTGTACGCTTTGGCCTTCTTCAGTTGCTTGGAATGTCGAACTGAACCCTCATTGTAATTAACAGAAAAATGATGTAAACTTGGATGGATTTTTTTTTATTTGAAGAGTCATGTGCATTCTTTTTTTTTTTTAATTTAAGGAATTATTATTTGTAGAATAATTCAATAATTTTTCTTACAATAATTAGATACGGTTTGCATGGTTTCGGATTTCCGAATGTGTTTCGGTTTGTGCCCTGGTGTGGAAATGGTCACACTTTGCTACGTAGTTAGGGTCCCGATGATTTATGGAGAGTAGAATAGGAACATGTGCACCTGGAGTATTTATATAGAATAAATATACCACAAATTACCCCGAGGGACAAGCCTTGGGGCCTCCTATGGCCCAGTTTAATTGGTCAGGTGGCATGTCGGATGCCAGTTTGTAGTTACGATCAGGAGAACATCCTTGTAACCACGTTAGAGCCAGTATTGGCTTAGTTAAGAGGCGGTGAGCAGCCGTGTTTTCTCTCGTGGGCGCAGTCAAGGGCAGGAGGCAATGGAAATGGTGCGTTTTGAATTCTGGGCACATAGGGACAGTTAAGCAATATCAGTAACTATATGAAATGAATGGTGGATAAAAATTATGAAGATCTGTTCAACTGAATCTGGGATAATGCTATTCTGTTTCTTGTTTTAAAATCGTGAAAACCTATCAGAATTTAGTTGTTTATGTTCACTCGTTTCAGGAATTGTTCATGTGCATGCTGGAGAGGTCATGGGATATCGGCACAAGCGGGTTCTGAGCAAAATGACTACATGACGACAGAAAGCGTGTTTAGACCATCAAGTCCTAGGAAACGTGTATATGAAGAGAGGTGTTCTACAGGACAAAAATAATAAAAAGCAAGTAAACAATATACCCAAAGCAAAATGGTACAGTATAAAAACAAGCCATCTCTTTAGTACTCTAGAAATATACAGTAAATTTTGGTGATGGAAGCCACTTTCAGGAACAGGATATTTTCGAAAAATTAAATATATTCTTTGTCTGGGATAAGAGTTGCCCCACACTTTCCATTAGTATAAGGATTTTCTAATGTTGCTTAGATGTGGCATAAGGCAGAAAGTATGACGCATTTATAGAGGATCGAATTATTCATAAATGATCTTGAATGGCAAGCTAGCTAAATATTGCACTATGTAGATGTGCTCGATTTCAAATATATATCTATGTATGTACATATTTTATTCATCATCTGCACTTTCTGACCTCCGTTTCAATCTAAGGAGTATTGGAAATATTTTATATTACATAATTCAAAGAATTTGATATATTGCACAATCTTTTTCACTTGTTTGTCATTATTTACTTACTCAAATTTTTCTTTAATCAACAACGACTTTCATATCATTGCAGAAAAACTGAGGTCGCTTAAGTTTATGACTCGATTGTATTAATTTCATATTTCTATGGATTAGCTAGCCCAGATATATATATATCTCCTTAGGTGGTTAATCTTGAGCATTAAAGAAAATAAATGTATGTGTTATCGCAAACTTCCTCTTCAAACATACTTGAATTATCTCCCCTTTATGACTTACGCTTGCTTCACCCATTTTCAGGTCGCAAGGAAAATTAAAACGTCACTCGATTCCATTACTAAATTGCTTTTCGGTAAATTTCCATTTTTAATGACACTCTTTCATTTTCGTTAATCATTGTAAGGAAGAGAAATCAAATAGAAACAAGGAAAGTGTGATCCACGACGGGATATTTCAATTTCCCTTGCAGAAATGCGTGATATAATTTTCGAGTCTATATCACAAGGTGCACTTCGCTATGCTATTTAATTTCAGCCACGTGAACCTTCGCAAATTAAAGCCGATCCAATCAACAGCAGAACATGTACAAATCGTTAGCAGCCTTTGGATGTATTGCTTTTTCTCAGCTTCTATCGATTAATCAATAGAGTTTTAATCTCGTATCGGAAAGTGAAATAACCAATTATTACGGCTTAAAGGGAAGAAACGCGGAAACTCAAACACGAAAAAGAAAAATCCGATTTATGTCTGATGTTTAAAGAGACTTCTTTTCAATGATGAAAGATGTATAGAAATACTTTTAAATATGGATATATTTAATGACATAGCCTATCATGAAGTAGGCAAATGTGTCACTTCGAAAATCTATTTTCTTTTTGTGAAATGCCAATATTTCTTTTAAAAAATTATTATATATTTTCTCGGTTCTACCACAATTTCTCTTAGATTCATGTTAATATAAGACATGTGGTCAGTTCCTATAGACCGTGGAAATAACCCGTAGTTCTTATAAATTTATGGGTTTCACATGGCGATTTTTCGAAAGCAAATACAAGTAAATATCAAGGAAACTGCACTTGGCTTCCCAAAGTAAATTTCAGTATTGATATGCATTTTATTATCAACAACTTACATATTGATGTAATGAATATGCATACACCTGGGTTCCCCCTCACAGTAATATGATTGGCTGGTGTCAGCCATAAATACAGACTGATGAGGAGGCACAGGAGGTCCGCTATTGCCTACGCCTATTGGCTGCGCCTATTGCCTACCACTTCGTCGAGGATCAATCCAATATGTTTATCTGCTAGATTATCCTACTCGGTTACAGTAGTCATCAACCACTTCGAACAAATATATCCCTTTTCGGGACATATCATACATGTAAACGAAATGATTTATACCTGAAATTAATCTATCCTGTTTACTGATCCTGAAAGGGACAACCCTCTGCTGTTGTATACTCTTCCTTGCTGGGAGGGGGTGTTGGTTGACGGTATGGATTCCGTAATAAAACTGCATTCTCATCTCTCGATCGTCTCCTCTCTTTCGGGACATCGCTAGTTTTTTTTTTCTTAGTTCGGCAATAAATAACAACTTCAACTAAAGCGATTTTAAACTTATCTATTTTATTAATACGTCGAAATGTTCATTTATAATTAGCTCTATCATCCCCACTAGGTTCCCCGGTACACGAAATAACGAAGTCTGATCTATTCCACGCGTAAAACTTAACTCCTCGAAATAACTTTCTATTTTTATATTCCCACGTGCGTCTCAGCCAAACAAAATCCACATCCTTATTTTCTCTAGCAGCCGAACCCAAGGTCAGCTTCAGAAGGTCAGAGCCAAATATACTGTCACTATAAAATAATAGTTTGTAACTATAATTTAACATTATCTTACCTAACAATAAAATAATGATTTATGAAATCTATTTCAACAACATTATATTTAACACTTCTTATCCAACTACCAAAAAAGACTCATTTATGATTTTTTTTACAAGTATTTATTCTAAAATGCATTTTGTAATTTCGTGTATGCATGTCGTGCATCTTAGACATTTTTTTCATTGGACTCAGTCACATGAATCTTCCAGTATACATATATCTTGAAAAAGAATTAACATAAGCAACAAATCCTGACCAGATTTCACGTTTCCCAAACAGAATAACAAACAATCCTTTGTAGATGTCGTGACCCATGTTCAGCGCCTCAGACGCAATCTGGATTCAAATCACTTCAACATTAAAACTTCGCTATGTCCAATATCTTCTCCACTCAAGTCAACAGGTACTACCACTTTTAATCCAATATTCCTGAGGAGAACTAAATTTCATGCCTCTCCACTTGAGACTACACAAAATGTACATATATAGTTAATTGAAAAACAAATACTGTTACAAAAGCAAAAATAAATGCTAAAAGCTCCACGCCACAGCATCAAACGATCTCTCCCCTCAGCCACGTCATTGCCACCTAATTTTTACATGTTAAATATATTATCTACACTCCTTTCCCAGACAGAGAGAGACATAACACATGGTATATTATCCCCCAATTTATTCAACAACCAATTAATCACTCTTTTACTTGCATATCCCAGATTCGCTTGAACTGATTTTCACAATTATTTTTGCCAACATTAAATTTCTAGAGTAACTTTTACTGCTCATCTACATCCGTGTATCAAAACTTAGTTCGCACCTTATTCATCTCCTCTTGCCGCTAGCCACCCCCACAGGGGAAAACACACCCACTCAACACATTGCAGGTTCTACCGTAGTTATAAAAATGTATTCCTCAGTCGCTACCGCAAATTGCATCCCACAAGTCACTTGACCATTTTCAATATACCGGGGGCCCCAAACCTGGCCCCGGGGATATCTTATGGTATATTTATTTTGCTTAAATACTTCATGGCGCAAACACTACTATTCTACTCACCATACATCATCGGGTCCCTAACTACATAGTTAGGTGTGACTATTTCCACGTCATGACACAGAACCAAGCACATTAGGAAATCCGAAACCATACAAGTCGAATCTACTTATTCCCACAACAATTAGCTAATATTTTTTCACAAAAAGTTAATTCTCAAATATTAGTAATTAACAACAAATGAAAGCTCTTAAAATAAATAAAAAAATCCACATACTGTTACAAAAATGAAAAAAAAAACAATCATTTGTCAGTTAATTACAATTACCAAAATAATTCAAAACTTTAAAAATTGATTGCACGCAAACCCATAGTCACAAAAACTTTCAACTCATTAACAGTTCACAGAAATCACAGTGGGAATGTCCCATCTCAAAATATCGTCAGTCCTTTTTTTTTTCAAAATCATTTTCCTTTGCGTTACGTACTGAAATGCAGGCTTACACGTGGACAACCAACGAAACTGTTCAAATTTAATTCTTCAAAAAAAAAAAATCCTCTTAACAGAGAAGCATTCAAAATCAAACAATAGATTTCAACAAATGGTCTAAACATTTGTAAAAAGACAAAAAGAAAGTCAGTCTCTTACTAAAATGTTTCATGAAAATTAACATTATTATATCATTGTCTTTGCGTGAGTTTGCGTGTTCATTGTCCTTTCCTTCTTTCTTTTCCTTACTTACACTTTTTTTCTGTTGTTCATGAAAAATACCATTTTCCTCTTTTATTTCATCATTACTTCATATTTTGTTTTGTTGCTTAGATCTGTGTGTGCGTGTGTGGCCGTAGAATAAAGTAATATCGTGGTACTTATAAACATTGCAATATGTCTAGACTACATATTTTTTTCTTTTTCCCTTTTTTTCCTGTTTTTGTGTCCTTGGTCAAATATCACCGAACATGTCTACGTTGTTTTGTAATGCTCATTCTGTATCCTTTCCTTGTTGGACGGAGTTGATAAACGGCGCCCTCCTTCTGAGGCGGTTTTTCTAGACAGAGTCATATCCATAATAAAGCTGCATTCTTCCCTCTCGACTGTCTTCTCCGACTCGGAACATCGCTAGTTGTTTTTCTTAGTTCGGAAATAAATGAGAAGAGGGATTTAAAAAATATCTGTTTATTAACACGTCGTCTTGTACATTTTTGAATAGACAGTTGGATCGTTCTATCACCCACACTGTGGATCAAGTTCCCCAAGACACGAGATAACTACGTCTGTTCTCTTCGACGCGGAGTAATTTTCTATCTCTCACATTCCCACGTTCAGCTCAGGCAATCAAATTCCTCATCCCTATTTTTTTTAGTACTGTGACCTATAGATCAGCCTCTGAATGTCTCAGCCAAATACACTACCACGAAAAAAATAATAGTCTGTTGCTATTATTTAATACTATATAATTTTGTAAACTAATATTATGGTTAAGTTTTTAATTTCATTGACAAATTCCCCAAACGTATCGTAAGATCGATGTTTAATTAAATCAAATATTAGAGATTATTATTTTATTATTCTTTAAAGCATAATTAAAATGACGGATGTAATTAATTGTTAATTATTTGACATCTAACTGGTTGAATGTCTTGAAAGTTATCCACAGTTGAATAAAATTGTGTCAATTGATGCAATTGACTAAATTTGGGTCACTTAACGAACCGACTAACGTTAGGTCACTTTAAACGTTACCTTTAAACGTTACTTATGGTTGTTATCCCTCAGTTAAAAAAAATAAAAAAAACAAAACCAGTATCCTACTTATTATAAAAACCAGGTTGTGTGTGTGTGTCTGTACGTTTATATATTGGATCGGATTTCCTACATTTTTCAACTGATTTCAACAAAACTTCACAGGACTACGTAAAATTACCTTGCGGTGGTTCTGACAGCGCCAAAAATTGGAAAAACACAATTGTTTTTGCACGAAATCTATTTGAAAACACGATTAAGAGGCATCGCGAGAATGAAAGGGGGACGACTCATATCGAGTTATATTTATTATAAAACCCGGGTTGTTTGTTTGTGTGTGTGTGAGTGTGTTTGTTTATATATGGTATCGGATTTCCTACATTTTTCAACCGATTTGAACAAAACTTCACTTTTTTTGACAGGTAGTGTTTCTTATTGTTTTGCACACTTTTTTCTTTATTTTTACATTCAGAAGGCTTTAAAAATTCCATTTACAAGAAAATTGTTTATATTAAAATTCTATTCAATCGGTAGACTCATAACGATGTTTTTGTTTGAGTTTCGGTTTGACTAATACGTAAAAAAAATAAAAAATAAAAAAATAATTAAAACATGCGTGTCCGTCAACCTTAAACAATAATCTTTGTCAATTTTATTTCCCAGTCTTTATAATGGTCGATACTTAAACTATATCTTACTGTTATATCCCCTGGCAAATCCGGGCTCTACTGCTAGTTGTCAGTATATATTGTTTCTGTCAGGTGTTAGCAATGTGTAATGTATTGAGGATTCATATCGTCATTTCAGTTATTTCTACTAAACTGAACATATGTTCAATCAGTCTATGCTATACCAACTAGTGCTGCCCGATTAATTATAAAGCAAATTGCATTAACCGGTGAAGATAAAAAATTATTTTAAATAGATTTTCTTTTATTTTAAATGTCAGATTAGGTAATTGTAAATATTTGGATTTTTTATTGATTTAAAACAGTATTGATCAACATTCCATCCTATAGCCATGATTATATTTATGCTGGATAGAAGTTAAACAAAATGAAATCTACATTAATGACTTAACATTAGATGAAAAATGATGAAGAATCTATCAAATGGTAAATGAAATAAATTAAAATACTTTAAAAATTATATGGAAATATATTGGCATATGATTCTTAAGAATTAAGCAATTCTTCAAGTCTATATATGTATTTATATATTTAAAAATATTTCAAGTACATATAAAAACAATTACCCCTTAAATGTTAACATAATCTATTTCATTTTTTCTGACTGTTCCCAACATCTTTGTCTGAAATATGACGCTAAAGAAGTAAACATCTGTAGTTATGATTTTATGCCGGAATTATATCAGAAATATTTATTCTATTTAGAAAATAGTGCACTCTTAACCAATTGATATTAACTCTCTGAAGCTATTGCAAATGAATGTTGCTTTCCATTAATGAAGTTTCTAACAGTTTTAACTACATTTAAACATCCAGATCTAATCCTTCACATGATATTTCAGTCATTTTCTTTTTTAGCCCAATTCACTAACCGTAATGACTGATTAATTCATGATAATGTTTTGTTTTTTGTTTTTTATTCTATATAAATTACATGAAAACTATTTATAATCCTAGCGACACACATCGTCGGAAGGAAAGTATTTCGTTCATCAAAACAGTACTGGCTCCAAGTATTTGACTGCTCCTCACCCAACCAAAGGATACACATTGATAGATCTTCAGTCATTCAATACGTTTCTTATCGAATAATATATAACTAATCTGTCGTATTACAAAATAATTTTCGGATGCACACGGTAACCAAAAAAGGTCTGTCCGTTTTTAAAGGATAAAAAACAAAACGCTTCACATTATGTGTAACTTATATTTAGTCTTAGAAGTAATCACCATCGGCATCCAGCACCTTCTGCCAATGTGTCTCCAGCTGTTCAATGCCCTTGCGGGAGAACTCGGGGGGTTTTAATGCAAAGAAGTCCATGAGGGCTTTGCGCAAGTCTGCTTCATTGGTGAAGGATTTCACACGAAGATGATTATCCAGGGAGTAGAAGAGGTAGTAATTGGATGGCGCAAGGTCAGGTGAATAAGGTGGATGGCACAAAGTCTCCCACCCAAGTTGCTGTATGGTATCCCTGACCACTCGCGCGACATGCGGCCTGGCGAAGTCATGGAGGAAAAGCACACCTTTGCGATTCACCAGTGCTGGCTCCTTCTGGCTGCGAGTATAGGTCTCCTGTGACCGTTTGACCCGTTGGTAGCAGTTCATAAGGAACCACTTGACGACCTGTCCACCAGACACAATGCATAATTTTGCGTGGGTTCATAGGCGGTCTTGCGGTGTGAGGGACAGCATCCTGAGGAGACAACCAATGTCTGAAACGCTTGGGAGTTTCGTACAGAACTCAGATTTCATCACTGGTAAGCACTCGATTGAATAATGATGCAGTACCGTAGCGAGAAAGCAGCGCTACGCAGGCTGCCACACGTTGTCCCTTGTGGACCTCCAACAGCGTTTGCGGAACCCATTTTCTCAGTTTGTACGTCTTACCTAGGCGGTGCAGGTGAAGTCTAACTGTTGCATCGGAAACGTTGAACTGTCTTACAAGTTTACCACACGTTAGACTATAGTCCTCTTCAATGGCTGCCTTCAGGACTCCGTCATTCAAGACCTGAGGTCGTCCACTACGAGGCTCATCATGGAGAGAGAAATCTCGCGACTTGAATTTTCGAAACCAACGACTTGCAGTACGTTCATCCACAGCACTATCCCTAAACGCTTGACATATGCGTCGACTAATCCCACTTTGAAGTCGTAAAGCAAACAGCCCCGAACGAGATCTCTAGGCAATCCTATCCTTCTCAAAACTGTCCGGCATATAACTGATGGCCAGGCACAGTGCGGGCGTTTTTTATAACGTCTGATCTCCCTACTTCCGGCTGTCCGAATTTGAGAACAATTGCTATACGCATTTCATATATATTTCAACTTCATTCAATGACTAATCAAAAACGGACAGAACTTTTTTGGTTACCTTGTATACTATGCAGGCATTGAGATTGGAGGAAAACTCAAAGAGACCAAATTTCTACATCAATTCATTGTTTCGCATCGCGGGGGTTGCACGATTATTATTTTCATAAATTTCCTAAAATTTTTAGCGCTTAGTAAATGTTGTTTTGCTCGTCTCAGTCAGTCACTTTTCTGCTATGTATTTACCCACGTTTATTAGATATAATGCTCGTCGATTTATACTGTACCGCTTTCCCTTAAATGATGTGTGGGTGTTATATTAACCAAGCCCTCTTTAATCATTATCTCTCGTAGATATTACATCTGCTTCTTTTGGGTTTTAAACAGAAGTGTCCTTTTTGTTTCCATTTCCGTACAATTTCCTCGTTACTCACAATTTTCAGCTCATGGTATTTACAGCATCATTCTGTAGAACGACATTTTTTGTTTCCTCAAGTCTCTTCTTCATCTGAGGACATTATCCACTATTCAATGCATTAAATGTGGACCGATATTGCATAAAGTTTCAACACTGTTTCTAACGAAATATTACTGCTTACTAATAATTGCTTAGATTTTGAGATATATCACTCTTTATTCTAATGTGGATTTTGGTGTCATATCTTCTCACCTCTGTTAAGAGAACACACAGATATTTTTAAAAAAAATATTGCTTGTTTTTAGAATCTCCAATCTGTAGCTTGCATCTAGCAGACAACCACAAATTGTGTTTCCTTACAGTTGATTTTCTTTTCTTCTCACTTTCCTTTACTACAGTCTCTCAGAGTTACATCAGTTTCCCTTCTGTGGCTACTATCAAAACGGTGTCGTCTCCATATATTTTGTTGTTAAAATAGTATCTGCCTAGAATAATACGTTTAATTTTACTTCTTTCAGGATTCCAACGGCGTAAAGGCTGAATAAATCCCGTGGCATTGCACATACTTATATTACAACCCATTTTTATGTTTTCCAGATTTCAGAGCACATAAAATAAAAATTGCGTTTTACATTATCAACTATTTTTACTATATAAATCATGGATATACTGCTACATTTTGTATTGCTCTTTCTATTATTCGAAGAATTAATATATATCACATTCCTTATTCCTCGCTCTTTCTTCTCCGGTATTCGGATGATGAGCTTCGTTAAGTGGTTCGTTAGACCTGTACCTATATCAGCTACAGGAAAATGGATCTTCTGAAGTCTCCCGATATGTCAGATGTATCGGATATTTCATTTAATATTTCCAAGGCTACTAGCCTCTTTATCACAATTCCATCTGGTCCAGCTGCTATTTTACATTTTATCTTTGTCCTTTTTCTTTCTGGCCTATTTAAAGAATATATAACTGGATAACAGTTTAAATGATTTTTGAGCATCTTGGATCTAGCATAATTAACGAGTTTTCTATTGAATAATTTTCATTATATTTGAGATAAACATCCGTAGGAGGATTAGTATAGTGAAAGTTTATTTCCAAACACTAAAGTGAATTTTTTATCACATACACTCCTTGTAACAAAATTTTTGCATGACAATAAACTTCATCCGGCAGCGAGGCAAATGTTTGGGTGATTGGAAGCATTGCGGTGTATGGACCACCTCTTAATTGCTAGTCCTTGGTATGACGATGAATTACATCCGGTAGCAAGGCTTCTGTTTCGGAGATTGGTGGTTTTGAAAGCGTGTAACCACCTTTTATTTGTTATACGTAGGTCCAATCTAAACTTGGGTGGTATTCTGTTAGGTCCCATCTAAAGACAAATAGTTGACCTCCTCAAACATAAATAAAACACTATCAATGTATAAACTTCATTTTAGTAGTAAAACTACTAGCAACGCATTCTATATAATAATTACAAAACAATACTTGTTTATACTAGAATTAACCGCAGTAAATATTTAACGCTTTGAGCCTTAGTTCTTGAACAATGTTAAACCTTTTGCCTGAACTCGTAGGTCAAAATTCGTACTAATTGGTGTGTAATGATTCAGGGTAGATATAAAAAATAGTTACAAGTTTTTACCCACCGTTCAACCGGTGGCTAGTCATTAAGTCATTTTTCTCTCGCACTATTCAACCCGTGGATGGGAATAACTTCATTTTTCTCTAGCACAGGTAAAGCGGTGGTCAGGGAACAAAGGGTAAAAGCAAAATGATCAGAAAGACATTTTATAGTAGAATTGCCAACAATACATAGCAACAAGATCAACAATACGTTGACGTCATCCAAATGCGTTAAAAATATATTTCGTTAAACGAAAAAAATTGTATTCAAAATATTTATATTTATAAAATTGAACATTAACTCAGAGATATTGATGTGCCGCTAAGCAAATCAACCAAACTTTAGTAACATAAAATAAGTACAAAACAGCTATGTCAGTGAATGCCAATATCTACAGAGATAACTGTCAGTAACAGAGATGTACATTTACAGAAGGTTACCAGAGTGCCACGAAATGTGTGAAAGGTAAACTTTTTAAAATAAATGAGAGAGAAGAGAATATATGCAGAAACAAACATTAAAATAACAATTGTAATTTCAGGATGCATACTGTCAAAATAAGTTTTGAAAGTTATAACACTCACATGATTTATCAAAATGAAATAGATCAAATGGAAACTATGATTTCCCTAACTAATGCGTGGCAGGGACGGTAAAGGAACTGATATTCCTTATAGGTACATCATAACGAAGATGTCATTTCCTCTAGGGACATAAATAGATATATGTTATATGTTCTTATCGATTGTTGCCTTCTTTGAGTAACACAAGATTGGTAATAAGTAAACATTACAAATATATCATATGTTGCTTAATAAAATGTAAAAAAGAAACTGGTGTTTCTATGCAATTTATGGTTATTTCTTGAATATACTCTAAATTAAAAGGAATCATGTTTTTGATAATTTACAATATATTGCATCGTAACAAAATGTCATCAGGATTTTATGTGAAATTCGAAGACTCTATTTAGATATGCTTATATACATTTAAGCACCCACCTGGAATTTTTTTTCTACAATATTTCGCCGAATTTGTAGAAGCTCAATGATATTTCATGTTTCTATGTAATTAAATGTTTTAAGTGGTTTTACAGGTTTCCTTCTAACTGTTTCTGTCGTTAAGTTTATTTTGTAGTGGTATCCTGAAGGTGAAATCTGTAGTGAGAAAAGCGAAAGGAGGTGGTCGTTTCAGTCAAGCTGTACGAATTTGTACAAAGTTAGTCTATCAGATGTTTGAGATATGTGATATAGTATGGTCTGACTATGTTTATTTTTAATAAGAGTTTTAATTCGCTCATCATCAAAGCCTGCAGATATCTCAGAACGTTTCCAAATTTCTAGATCAAGAATTCAACTTTCAATAATTATGCACTACATAGTAACAATATCACATTCATAGCACGATAATAAAGGACACAGATTACTTGGACAACCCAATCTTCCATGGAGTTTCCCTGATGATGATATGTACCCAAACGTTTTTCAAATTATGGACTATTTGAAATCAACGTCTGATGTTTCAGGATGAAAACGTAACGGACAGCGCCCCGCCTATAAAATGGAGAGAACTAAACATTCGATATTTGGAATTTTTAACTGTAGCTTTACATTGTCCGACCTTTTCAGTTATATTGGGAGTCACCCAAAGAGAGTAACAAATCATGTATCCAAGTATTTTCAACTACCTTAGGACGCTTATGTGAGACATGTGAATCGGGACTCCGCTTTCTGTGACCATACTTAATTTTCATAAGGCTTTTGATTTAGTAATTATTAAAGCCTGCATATCGCTCAAAACGTTCTCTGTCCTCTAGATCAGTATTTCATCTTTGGATCCACATGAACGACATAGAAAGCATATATCATCCGTAGCCTTATATTCTTAAATGACACGGATTATTTGGTAAGTTGTAATATGTTTACTCCACCCTCTATATTCCCTTTTAATTTACAAACATTTAAAATTCAAATCCACATACGAAACCCATAGAAACAAAGCATTAACATGTTTTCTTAAACTATATATATATACATATGTATGTATGTATGTATATATATATATATATTTGTGTGTGTGTGGAGTTTGTATGAGTAACAAGCGACATTAGGAAAAGATCATTCTTAGCCGACGCGTTTTGTCCTCCAAGGAACTTTCTCAAGTCAGAGTAGGATTTATTTTGTTGGGTTACATTTGCCAGACTTTGAATTATGACATTTTATGCTCTAGATGTTTTGACTGAGCGTTCAACCTCCTGATTTTCATCCATGAGACCATTCATAAACTAATGGCATTTGAATATAAACACGTGCAACAAAATAAATCATACATTGGCTTAGTAAAGTCGTTCTGGGGACGAAACTCATTGACTACGAATAGATTTTTCCGTTGTCTGTTTCTATTCAATTTATTCCTCTACATATACACTCTATCTGAATACATTTACACACAAACGCGCGCACACACACACACACACACATATTTATGTATAAAATACATAAAAAAGTATTTAAGTACATACGAAAAAATAGGCAATGCAACATTGTTCTAATTGATGATACTGCTAAAAGCATTAAATTGTAGCTATTACTTAAAACTTTACCGATAAAGTATACCATTAATAGGTCCCAGACGAACAGTATCGGAAAATTTGAAAATACTGGCGTAAAAACACATGAGTTTAACTAACACTGAGCTATGATACGCAAGATATATATTATATGGATAAAAATAGACAAATATTGTGTTCTTGCCTCGGGTCTATGCAATTGCCTCAAGCAGTATTAAATGAAGGGGATTGTAGATAAATGATTAAACATCTTACATCGCTATTTTCTTCATCTGATTTTTCCTGAGTTTTAGTTATACCCATTCCTTCCTGATTCAAAATATCAAAATAATTGGACGGTATACGTGCAAAGAACTTTTCAAAACTTAACTGAAACCAACAGAATTTCATAGATATTAGCAAATAAAAAGAGAGAAAAAGACGAACGGATGTTGACAAATTATGAAACATGGTGGATAGATGCATAGAAATATTAAAGAGGATCTATTATTATTATTATTATTATTATTATTATTATTATTATTATTATTATTATTTTTCAAGTAATTGAGCTGAATCAGATTTTCCTGTGGCGTCCGAATACATTGTTAACCTAAGGAGCGTCTGATATTTAAATAAATGTTTTCGAGAAAAGTAATGTCGGAAACGAAAAAAAAAAATGGATGCATGGAAACCTTTGCGAAAATGTAATATGTGCAGTTGTGTATGCCTCACCGCATTTGCCCAAATCGAGTTGAGCAACAATTATGTTTACATAATGTGGATTGCTGTCTTGAGAGTCTGTACTCCATTTTCTTAAATTCCCCCGGAAAGAAATACAGAAAATGAAAACGTTGACATCAACTATGCAGAAACATAAAATTTAAAACTTTTTAAATATGTAGTTGAATTCTGAGACGAACAATCTTAGAGTAGAATTCTTAGATAAACATTAATGAAGTGGAATTATGAGATAAACATTATTAAATTGAGATTCTTTGATAGAAGTTATTATAGTGGAATTGAGAGAAATAAAATTGCAATATCAGATGAACATTATCAAATTTGAATACTCTAATAAATTATTAATTCCATTTTAATAACCAATTGTATCACAATATTCGAAAGTGATATATCAAGAAACCCTTAAAATACATAGTATATTTTCAGAAAAGTTAATTACTTCCAGCCGTAGAATGGACTATCATTTCATATACGTTTCAGTTCAATATATGAAATATTTGACAAAACGACTTAAATCGGGAGAGTGATGTCTGCTATTTTAACACAACCTCTCATTTCCCACTACCTGTTCGCACGAACTGTCTCCCTAAAACAAAAACATTACAATTACATTTATATTTCTCATAATAAATCTAGGCAAAAGAAAGAAAAATCACCATGAAGACCCATCTAGTATAATTTTCATAAGAATCAGAATAATATTGCTATGAATGCAAACGTAATACTAAGTAATGAAAAAAAATTAATTATTGACTAAACCATATATATAAAAACAATCATTTATTTTATTTTCCATTCTGAATTGAAAATAAAATAAATGAATGCTGTAATACCGCCTACGTAGAAGAGCAGCATACCAAACCCTGTCAACCTGCTTTCGTGGTATCTAGTGCCACTTGATATAAATATTCAGTTATGACCGTAAGCACGTTATCGGTTCACCGGCAAAATGGAACCCATATTACTTGTCGGAGAGTAGGTCGTGATAGGTAAGATGCTTAACCAATTCAGTATTGATTGAAGCCTGGAATACTTTGACGAAAAGCAGTAGTGAACTAATAGGTCAATAAGTAGATGTCTAAGATTATTTGTTCTCCAGAGTTCCTAAAAACATAGTGTACAGACGAAGACTTCCAACAAGCTGTAAAGTAGGAAGCAGTGACACAATAGTTGTAGAGTTTGGAGAGAACTGGATCCAGCTTGGGGGCATATTTCTTTAGGAGGACGGCTAGAAACCTGCGACCTACGCTTCCAATTTGGGACTCTAATTTAGAAATCATCTCCGAAACCAGTGACGTTTCTATTCGCATATCACTCAGTACACCCTCAGCTCCAGGAGAGATCAGGTGGCGTTATTCCAGATGAGTCTAGTGTTGAGTTGGAAGGGAATTTCCACACACAACTTTCAACCTTATCTGCTGTAGATATTAGGACTTCGAATTGATTGAATAGAAGAGGATTTGAGGATTTGGTGTTGTTCAGCTGAGCCGCCAATAATCTCTAGAACCGAATCTGCGAGTTACTTTGCGTTGTTTAATTCTATCAGCAAACAGTAACTTTGCTTCATTGAAGACACACTTGCACTCGCTACGAGCAGAGACACTGAGACGTATGTTGCAATTTGACAAGTCGCTGTAGTACAGCAAGAAGAAGTGATTCCTGTGGATAAGTATAACATTTAAGATAAATATCGAATATTAATTATAAAGTGTAAAAAAAAAATCTGGATTTAACTACAAAATTTAAAATAAAATTCAAGTATTATTTATAATATTCATAACAAATTTCCCGCATTAAAAATTTAAAATAAAATTCTGATAATAATTTTCGGGGTGTGCCGGCAGTGTTACGGATATTGCCGGGAAAACTAGTATCGTGAGAGCTGTTTACTTCTTCGGTTAAAACTGCTGTATTAATTATCTCTTTTTTTTTCACAACATCCTTTACCAGAGCCATTCGAGGTAGAGATTCACAATGTAAGATGCACAGAGAATATGCTTAGAAGAAAACGTTTATGTCTAAATTTGAGCAAGTAAGAATTGTTGTGATCGGTGAAACATCCGTTCTTAGTTGCTAATAGGAGAGGTTCGTGTGAATAATATAAAGGAGAATTTACATGGAATAGTGAGAGATAGAACAGTGCTCTCTCCTGTTCTTCACTGTCAAACTCTTTGCCTTGAGCAGAGAGGAACCCGGACGAGTCTTTGACGAAGGGCACCGTTTCGACCGGGTAGGTAGACAGACGCTGAACCCACTTATGCGGGTTCTAAGGAATGTGTTGCGCCAAGCCTATGGGCTCGGAGAACGCACGGTAAATTCAGCC
>OZ010571.1:140869764-140902264 GCA_963932145.1 Acanthosepion lycidas | reverse complement strand
GGTTAAAAGTATACGGCAACATTTCTTTTTATAAATAGCATACAATTATAATGAAAAAAAGTTTTCGATATGCGATACAAACACTGACTACTTTGATTCGTGACATTAAGGAATGATTGTATGATTAGAAACAATATTTGTGATGGAAAACAAACTTTTTCCATGAATCAATAATGTTATAAAAACATACAAAATACTTAAACATTTCAAAGTATGTGTACTTTTTACAGAAAAAAAATTCGCTAGTATTTTCGCGACATAAAGGTAAAAGGCAGAAATAAAATATCTCCTTGAAAACAATTTCTTGAAAAACTAATGTAGATATATATTTATATAAATGTGTTCTTAAAACGCAAATTAGTATAAGAAAAAGTGAAATAAACATATTAAGTGCAGATATTATCTTTAAGAAAGAGAAATATTTGTAGTATGAAACAAAGAGGAGAAATGATGAGAATAACAAAGACGTAGATAAGAAATGATTAAAAAAAATCAGGAATATTATTTATGTTATTTTTATTGGCTCTTAACTTTTTTCTTCTTCATAAACAGAACAAAAGTTTGGAAATGAATCAAAAGAGGATGAGCTGATCAGTAAATAAATATAAAAAAATAAGTGGAAACTTAACAAAAAACAAAACTAAAATGCCAGCCGATAGCAGAATCGTAGAAACAAAATCTAAAAAAAAATGTGAGTATCTCAAAATGTTTTGAGCGAAACAGAAGAGAAAAATCAATATGGAGGCATATTTGCCTAAACAAAAAAAATAAAAATAAAAAATAAAAGAAATTAAATCAAGTCAAAGAAAAAAAAAAACGAAAAAACAAACTCATCCCCATTCCTCCCTCTGGCGACGTAGAATTTGCTCCCTCAGTTTACCTCCATCAGTAATACATTTCCCCCCGGGTGGGAAGATTTCCAAATGGTCTCTTGAAATTGTTGCTTCGAGCCAGGAAATAGAAATGTGACACCTTAAAATTTTAGGTTCAATTTGATACACAGAATAATCGGTTTCCCGTTTGTTTTGTATTAAATATGATGTCATTGCGTGCATAGATAGGATAATTACTACACATTTATTTACAAGCATAATTTTGGATAGCATAATTACAATCTTCTACCAAATTATATTCAAATTCACCAGGCAGTATTAATGGACTTACAAGACTTAGTAGCTGGGGATTTCTCTAGACGGATTAATCTTTTCGAAGTCTTCATATTGGTTGAATAACTTATCAGATAATCCGATCAAATTTCTCGTATACATTGACATCTTGATAATAATGTAGCACTATATACGATAAATATTTTGCTGTCTTTCAGTATTTTTCGCAACTTTTTTTGCAATTGTTCTTTCCAGTTTATTCTCTGGTATATGTCTGATTAACTTCAGGAATTAACATCTCAGAATCGGTATATAAAACACATTATCAACTCTGTGATCGAAATGAATGGATTTTTCTTTTCACTTTCCCAATGAATGCACAGTTCGTTTCACATGGCATATATTTACTTATTTTATGAAGAGCACATAGAGATTTTTCTTTTACACTTAGCCATAAAAATTTAAAATTCGATAGTATTTATTGTGATTCTTCAATAAAGAAAATTCTTTTGAAGTTTTGTGTCTTCAGTCTGATATCACCTTGCGTTAATCAATTTAATCTTAACTGCTCACTGTATATTTTTTTAGTTATCCACAATGACATCTTATAAGAATTATCAATGTTTATTTATTTATAAATTTCTTGTCTCAGATGTAGTAGGAATATACTTAAATCAGCTTGTTAACTCTTTTTTTATATGAAACTGGATCGCGTAAATGTAACTATATATAGAAGTTAATTCCAAACAAATATTAAAAGCAATAGATTGAATTACTAATAGATTTTATTATACTATAGTTAAACCTGGGTTATTTCTGAGTAATTCTGTCTAATCCTGTTGTTGGCTTCACTAAATGTAGTGCGAGATATAAAACAGATATTTCAAACCCGATAATACTTATCAAAGTCCATTTATTTATATTTATATATTGGCAGTGTACTAAATTCCTGCCTCATCAGTAGTGGTAATTCATTTTAATGTAGTACATTACATCAGTTAATAAAATCAGTCTCTTTATGCAAGGAATATTATTTTTAACTACCATGCGTTGATCGCCATTTAATATTTTCATTTTAATTATAAGTCAATTAGCTCAAATGAGTTTCTCATATTCTTTTATAAAAATCAAAATTAAGGTAGAATATACGTACGCTTAAATATTATTAATACTTGTTTTGTGTCCAGCTGTATTTTAATGTTGAAAACGTTAAAAAAAAAAAAGAGGATTTTACTCGTGGATTTTTTCAAAACATTGTAAAATTCACAGAAAAGTTTTCCTTGAAAATCCGAGTAAACTGACATTTTATTGACGTCATGGAATGGTACTTCTCCAGTGAACATTTAACGAAAATTAAATTTAACAGGAACGCGAACATATTGTGTTATATTGGCAATGACGCCATAATTATATTAATAATAGATTAAACAAATGTGCTGAGCAGAACCACTAGTAATTGTAGACACGCTTGCAACTGAAGGTGTATGTACGGGTTTCCCATTAAAAGCAGATTCCTCAAGAGCAATTCTCTATAAAAACCAGGGTAAAAGCTGATAGGATCGAGAGAATCCCCACGGAACAAAAGGTTATATATATAAAATTCATTTCAATCTTAATAAAAATCATCACCACGATGTACAGATACATATGGGACGAGAAAAACTTCTTGCAGTAATGTTCTTTCTTCGAGTGGAAAATTTTAAAGAAGACCAATAATTGCAAGGAATCGTTCAAAGATTCTGGTTTACTTTTGAAAGAATGGTTGGAATTCTAATATTCCCAGAGATCGTAGAAAATATCAAAGCGGCTTAACAAATTAAGACTTTTGAATAATATTTTTATAGATAGTAAACACTTAAATGAAAGTGTGTATATATATATATATATATATATATATATATATATATATATATATATATATATATATATATATATATATATATATATATATTAATCCGATGAATATTCATTTATATTTGTGGTTGCTTACAAGACTTCAGATTTGTATTGTATGTATTTTTCGCACCCTCGTAGAAATGTGTGGTCTGATGTATAAAAGTAGAATATTGATGTATGTGACCAAACAGTCATACACTGAGCATAGCAAGCAGCACCAAAAGTTATGGAAATGCAACTTCGACTCATTGCCACGCTATATCATTTAAAGAAATGTTGCCTATGTGTCCTTCCCTGATATTGTACAATAAGCCGTTATAAAGACCAACAGAAGAGGATAAATAAAGATGCTCGACTAATCCAAACATCAAATGCAGTTAAGGAATGAAGCACATGTATATGGATATGACAATCTATCCTACTTGGAAATGTAAAAGCGATAATTACATTAAAATAATAAATAAAAGTGAAGCGAAATGGCAGAGGTGTATCATTTTCCAAGGACAAATGGCAGTCCTGGTTAGCTTCGTCGATCCCAGGGAAAATCATACCGATAGGGCTATTTCGACATTACAAACAGAAGATAGTGTGACGTACCCCCGGCTACTCTCCGCCCCCGTTGCCGTCCTATCCCGTGACGACCAATGTGACTTGGTATTGGTCGCGGCACCAAATGTGACGTGATCCTGCTGTCACGGCACCAAATGTGACGTTCTAACCCATGGCTGATTCGGATGGGAATCTGGTTAGATTCGGTATCAGTTTTATCGTTCCCTGCTCGCCTCCAACGTCTGGTTACCGAAGTAACTGCTTTGACTTCTCGTCTAAACTACCCACGTTGTGATTTGATCTTAGGTAGAAGAAATCAATCAGTCACTGGGCCGTAATGCAAGCCGATTCCGAGCCAAGGTAACACCGCACAAGTATATGTAAAAGAAAATAAAGTAACAACTCGAAAAGTTCAAATGTGTTAAAAAAAGAATAACAAATATTTCTCCCAGCTTCTGTTTCGCAGGCCAATTGACCAATTTGAACGTTTCATTATTGCCATAGGAAGATGACTATCTGTTATTCGCCGCCTCCTAGCATAAATTAATTCGACAGATTCGAGACCTTACGAATTTCCTATCTTCTGCGAAAAAAATACTTTTCTTCGCAAATGAAAATAAAATTTTTACCACTTTGTCTTTGTTAAAAAAAATAACATCGCTCAATATGTCTTTTCGTGATAGCTTCTTCTCGCCTTAATTACTTCTCGCTTTTAATTTTCACGCGACTGCTAAAATTGTGTCACAATAGTTGATCTTCCTCTATCCTACACAGAGTGGTATCGAAAAGTGTGTATATATATATATATATATATATATATATATATATATATATATATATATATAGGTCCTCCACCAGTTCATTTCCCATGGACGCTGGTTTTCCCCAAGGCTCTATTCTGGGCTGTACATTGTTTCTGATTTTCATTAACGATCATCCTGAAGTCGGCAGTTCCCAAGTAGGCATTTATGCACGACGCTATAATTTACTTTTAGTCCAATAGCAAATCTGCTATCGCTGATAAAATTAACCTGCCCATTGGTCCTGAAAAGATCCTCCAATCTGTGGTTGAATGGGGCAGAAATTGACTGGTAAACTTTAATGCCTCAAAAAAGAAGAAAAAAAACTGCTGTCACTATCGCTGCCGCTCTTTAGAATGTCTGATGCTCAACTCCACGAGAGTGCAGCGATGAGATTGCTTTGTCTCACGCTGTTGGCTTACTTTGTGGGTGTGTATTAGCATTCTGCGATTGTGTTAACACGCGAAGTTGATAGGACACGAATTGATTGGGCGGATGATGATTTCGAATCAATACAATTTCAGCCCTGCATTATGTGTTCTCTCTATTGTCTGTTTATAGCTTAAAGCGCGTAACATATCCTCAGAATGTCATGTATCTTCCATAACCAGGCAGTATTTTACCTACAAACTCCCTATACGATAGTGCACAATAATACACCATGGATATAGCAATCAAAAAACAACGCATATAAAACCTCCCAAGTAAACGCAAAAGATTGTAACAGGTTTGTTCTACTTTTAAATGTTTAAAAGCATCTGTTCAGCTTTACATCCATTGGAAGATTTCCTTGAAGAATTCTTTCAAAATGTGTATCTGTGGTGATATTATCACATTAATTCTTTTACAATGTTTAGTTGCACAATCATCACCCTTTCCACCATATCAAAAAAGATCTATGTGATTGAGATCCAGTGAGAGTTGGTGTCACTTTAACAGAAAACAAAAAAAAAATAAAATAAAATAAACTGCGTTCCATGATTCAGTCTGTATCTATTTTTAATTTGTGTTATTTGGCTTTGGCCTGCAGGAATTTCCACCAGAGGATGGGTGTTCAGTAACTATTATTAGAGGCAAAATGGCCAAGGGGACACAATTATATCAAAATGATAACCCGCATATGGTTAAATCATTAGTAGCCTGAAACTTTCATAGAAGTAGCATATCAACGCCTTTATTTTGTTTATACCAAATCTTGACCCTAACATCCGAATAATGCAACACAAAGAGAAAATCATCAGTATATTAAGCGCCGTTTTATTATTCTGTTGCCCATTTCCTGAATCCTTATTGATTTGCAGACTATGATATTTGATCTTGTTTTTAGATATGTAGCATCATATGTCGTATTCTTTTGGTGTATCAGGAATACTTCAAAGATACTCGAGTTGTTCCTTCAGACATGTACATCGATATAACTTCGTTTAAAGAGTGTTTTTCGATGTGCAGTCGCCTTTCTATCAGCTTGAATAAGTCTAGACATGCAACTCTGATCTGTTTCATTAATGGTCGATGTACATAGAATTGTCACTTATTAGAATACTTTTATTTCTTTTTCTGACAATACTCTGAAAGACCAAAAGATGGTTCTGCGGAAAAATCATAGCAGATGAAGCTCTTCAACATGCTCATATGTTATTCCTCATTCAACTTCCTCTGAATCAATTCCCCATATTATCGAAGTATATATAATTTAACAAGTTAACATAAATATCATTTAATTCTTATAATAGTAAAATTGCTTGTCATTGATTAATTATATATTTGAAGAAGTGTATTTATTCCTGTATACGTCATTATATACACAGACACACATACACACACGCACATACACACAAATATATATATATATAAATATATTTATATACTCATATATTTTAATTTATATATATATATAATATATATACATACATAAATATATATATATATATATATATATATAAATATATATTTGTGTATGTGTATATATGTATATGCATGTATGTGCGTGTACGTATCTAATATTTATCTTCTTTATTTCGCTTCTAATAGAATGCATACTATAAAACCATGTCTGTTATTGTTTCTGCTTCATACAATATTGACTGTTAACCTTGTGAAGCATAGGACTATGAGTAATCTAATATATGTTTTATTTTATTTTTATCTGACTACTTCTTTATTTAATTCATTTCACTTATATTTGTAAAATTTAAAATGTGATTGGACTCTTTATCGAATTGATATTTATACCGTTTTTTATTATAGATTCTCTAAGTGTCCATAAAATTACCGCAATCAGCTTTGTTGCTTCAATGAAGCACTCTTGCTCGAACTAAAATGATTTAAACAATGCTATACCAATTATATTAATTAAAGCGAAATTGGGTTATTCAAGCTGAAACGAGGATGGAACTACCAATAATTAGATTTACAGTAAGCCATAGAATCTATAATAAAAATAACACCCTTAAAAATAGTCTACAAAGAATTAACTTTGGCTTTTGTTAAACTAAGAAGATACAAAATACTTTTGGGTCTATTCTGAATAAAAGGCTAAAAATGTGTCCCGGACTTTTGCATGGAAGTAACAAATATGCTGTAATCATTATATGAATAAAGGTACCATGCTATATTATTCAAAAGAATCTTAAAAATTTACGTTTAAGGAAGTTCCAAGTAAAGCCCTTGAGATACTGAAAATGCCAGCTCCATCCACTACTTAGGAATACGTGCCTCGTAATTATGTCTGCTTTTGGTGTTGACATCGATTGCCGAAGCAGTGAGATTAAACCTTTTATTGCATGTTTCAAGTAGGTCATTTTCTGGACATAGTGTGTGCGTAAGAATTACTCAAATGATATTTGTATCCGAGTTATTTCGGCAGATTTATTAAACACTGTCAAGTATGATATATTTATTTTACGAATGGATTATTTTACTTTCCGGACACATTCAACGAGTTGTGGTCGTGTTCGCAATATGTTGAGAGTTGATAATGTTTTATTGTAAATGCTTCCATGATTTTTATTTTTTTTATAGTTATTTATTATTTATGTTTTTATATATGGTATATAATTATCGTTTCGTGACATCATTTCCCATGATTATTGGAAATATATATTTAATCCTCTTGTTCATAAATGTGCTACCGAACTCTCTTCTGTCAGAAGGCCGACATCGAAGCTTTCTTTCTATTTGGTTGGTGCAAAAATAATGATGTAATAATGTAGTTTTTGACGTTGTAAAAATACGTCAAAAAACGATATTATTACGTCATTATTTTTGTACCAACGTAATACTACGGAAATAGCACGTGAAACCATGATCACTTCTTTATTTCTCACCTACCTGCTCAGCCGCTTTAACACATAGGAGTCACTTTTTCTAATTATACAAGAGCGACAGATCTGATTGTCAGTTATGTATCTTTATCATTGCACATAATAAGTGCAAGTGGTGCATTTTTATCGATCTTTTCCCTTAGAACAGAGTCTCTACTGAGTGATATGCGCATCTATCATTGTTTTCTGACATAATTTCTAAATTAGATCCTCAAAAAGCAAGCAGATATGACAGGATAGCTTCCAAAGAAAGGTAATGCTGAGCTACCTCTTTTTCTCTCTGATCTTTACAACAAATTATTCGCTTCTTCCTACTTCCCAGCCTTTTGTGACTCCTCCTATGCATATCCTCTTTTCAGAAATCTGGGGACTAATTTGTCTCTTCACATTATTGCCCTATTAGTTTCTTACCTATTTTAGACCCATACTCAAACTTTTAATCAATACCGAATTGGTTACGCATTTTACGCCGCAAGAACTACTTTTGGATTAACAATATGCCTCCCCTACCACGGACGTTTTAACAGGGATCACCGTATTTGTCTCACAAGCTTTAGATAAGAACATCAATGCTCGGTCTATCACTCAAGGTATCTGGAAGAAGTTCGACATGTTTTGGCAAGCGAGCTGTCTACTCTAGCTAAAAGGCTACGTTATCACGTGGCAAATATTTCGCTGAATCCAATCGTTCCTTAGAAATCGTGTAATGAATGTCGTGTTGAACAGGCACAATTTCAGAGAATTTCATACTAAAACGTGTGATCTCCACGGTTCTACCTGGGATGTTTCTGGTATTCAATAGTTTCTATCATGTCATCATTTCCCAACTAGGTAATTATGCAGATGACGCAAACAATTACTGTTGTATTAGTAGCAAATCCGATATCAAAATACACCTGGCTGCTTCTATTGAACTCAAGTGGTAAAATGTTAAAATGGGGAAAGTAACAACATTTCAATTTTAACGCTTACAAAATAAAGTTACTTAATTTGATGTAGTTCAATAGCATAGCCGATGCTAAACCCCAGGAGAATATATCTTTACGACTTCCTAACATTACGCTTTCCTCTGACATGAAAAAGAGCGACAATATCTATTGAATCAATTGCTACGTTTACTGCAAGGAAATTTGCTACACTGTCTTTCTAGAAGATATTACTCATGAAATTATATCATACATATTTATAGACCTACCATTCGTCTGTGACTTGAATAAAGTTGGCATATGAGGGCTGGTGCTGCTGTTGCACGTTCTGAGCTTCTTGATAAAATTCAAAGAAGACTTTGCAATGGATTCTAACCTGGCATCTCGAATTCGGTTTCATCGACGTGACGGGTCTTCACTCTGTATTTTCTACAAATATTTTCACGGCAACTGCTCTGTTGAACATTTTTACCTGGTGCCTCTTATACATTAATTTAAGCGTGCTACTAGATTGCTAAATAGATTGCGCCATTTTACTGTTGATCGAACTAATTGCAGGTGTCAATTCTACTATAAAAATTTCGAAAAATTAAACTCAACGTCAATCGCCATATATCTGTCTTCCTTGTCTGTCCTTTCCTCAATGCTACCCATTTTCAGTCTCCTCATTATATTTCACTTTCACTCCCATTAACTTCCACATTGGTTCTAGTGGCATTATCGCCTTCCTTGGTGTGAATCGATTTAAAATATATAGTTAAATCTATCATACTTGTATCGTATAAAAGTATGTTACGAATAGAGTTAGGTAGGTCTTCGTGTGTATTTAAATGTATTCTAATGGAGATATAATACGAGTACTGGAAAGTATATCTTCTTGATATACATGCACTTATATATCCGATGTAGTTATTATTGATAATTTTTTTTCATCGGGAATGCATTTCTGTAATAGGCATACATATAAGACTGGTCATATTTATTTTGGATTTGCTGGTTAGTTGTCAATTTTGACGAGTAGGTTAGTTGTTTTAATTTCGTTTATAATAAAATCTCATCTTAATCTTCTTGTTCTGGCGGATTGAATTTGTATGTTTCATAATGCATTTTCTATGGGTAAATTCACGCTTCGTATAATAACATCAGTTTGTTAGTTTTTTGTTTCTTTTTTTGAAAAAGAATCATCATTATTCATCATTATTCATAGAAAACAAACCTTAATAATAGACTATTGATTATTCGAATACGCACAGATACATAGATCATTTAGCAATTTCATACACGCGTCACAAAAATTCCCAAAAGAAAACACTTGTAAGAATGCAATAAAATATATTAAGTAGTTTCATCGTAGTGAGAAACCTGCCGTTTTTTATTATATATATATATATATATATATATATATATATATATATATATATATATATAAACACGCACAAACACAAATACACATATATATATAAATGTGTGTGTCTGTGTGTGTGCTTCTGTGTGTGCACCAATGTGCGAGTATATATATATATATATATATATATATATATATATATATATATATATATATATATATATATAAACACGCACAAACACAAATACACATATATATATAAATGTGTGTGTCTGTGTGTGTGCTTCTGTGTGTGCACCAATGTGCGAGTATATATATATATATATATATATATATACTCGCACACCGGTACACACACACATACATTCATATATATATATATATATATATATATATATATATATATATATATATATATATATATATATATATATATATATGGCGAGAGAGAGAAGGAGAGGGATGGTGAGAGAGGGAAATATGCAGTGGATGAGAAAATGCAGATAATTGTGAAGCCATAGCGTGTTTTATCTATGATAGTATTCTATACGTTTGATGGTAAAATGTTGTCAAAAATTATTATTATTTCTTAGATGTTCTTTTTGCAAATCTCAAGACACGGTGTGATTATTAAAAATGCATACATTTATTTATTTTATTTTGTTTGGCATGAAAGAAAGAAAAACTGTACGCCCCTACGAAACAAAAAGCAGCAATCGATGTCTCATAAATGGATGAAAACGTCCTATCATATTAAAAACAATTTGGTACTATTTCTTAAAATCTTTCGCTGTAATGGATCCGTATAATGCGACAGGAAAAATAACATATTTACCACACGCTGTGGTGAGAGAAAATGAGCGCTAATTTTCCAATTTTCTTTTTGGTTCATTCCAAAAACACCAGATATATAGTCAATGCTAGTCTTTAGCATATATATATATATATATATATATATATATATATATATATATATATATATATATATATATATATATATTCATGAATGTTTGCTTCTACTTTTTTATTCTGAGCACATAATGTCGATCACTGACAAAAATCACACCCTATCTGAACGAAGGACCTAGCCGATAACACGATCAATTTTTGCTATGTATTTTTCCTTTTATATATATATATATATATATATATATATATATATATATATATATATATATATATATATATATATATATGTGTGTGTGTGTGTGTGTGTGTGTGTGTGTGTGTGTGTGTGTGTGTGTTATAGAAAGGAATAAGCGGAATGGAAAGGACATAATTATGAAAACTAAGAACTAAAATAAACAACCGGTTTCGTCCCAGTACTACTCAGATTTGATACACTGGGACTATTTATTCATAAACTTAAAACAAAAAAAAACTATTCAATGAGGGGGGAGGGCAAGAAAAAAAATTATGATAGAAAGAACTAGAGCCCAATCACATTCAAACCCAACAAGCAATCTCTCTGCTTACAGAGAGACGGCCTGCGGGATTTGATGTAAATGGACTCAAGAACCTTCAAATGATATGCGGAATGTGACTTCGCAAGAATGGAAAAACAGACAACACTCAAACCAGCAAAACATTCCCTGCTAGTTATAGCGTGTTCCGCTATAGATGACCCGGATGTATTCACTAGTTGGCTTGAGTGTTGACTGATTTTCCATTCTTGCGAAGTCACACTCCGCATATCATTTGAAGGTTCTTGAGTCCATTTACATTAAATCCCGCAGGCCGTCTCTCTGTAAGCAGAGAGATTGCTTGTTGGGTTTGAATGTGATTGGGCTCTAATTCTTTCTATCATAATTTCTTTTTCTTGCCCTCCCCCCTCATTGAATAGTTTTTAAGTTTATGAATAAATAATCCCAGTGTATCAAACCTGAGGAGTACTGGGACGAAACCGGTTCTTTGTTTTAGTTCTTAGTTTTCATAATTATGTCGTTTCCCTTCCGCTTATTTCTTGCTATAATAAAATTTTGTACCTGTAAGAATCTTTTCATATATATATATATATATATATATATATATATATATATATATATATATATATATATATATATATATATATATATATATATATATATATATGTAACTTCTTTTCAGCTTTCGACCTCAACCCATAGAAGACCATTGTTCCTTCGACCAGGTCTACAATATAACTTAAGGAAATATTATTCTTAATTTTCTTCGGAAATTATTTGAAGAATAATTCAGATTTCAACATTGATATTCGTTTCAACATACGCATATTCTATAAAAAACAACATTTCTCCAAAATGTTCTAATTATATTTAGTCAATATCATCATCTTGTATCGAAGAAAAATGCTAAGTAACTGATGAGCCAATATGTATAATCGATATACACAATAAATAATAATTAAATAAAAAAAAATATTATGCGAATGATAGTAAAATGATGTTAGGATGAATGGCCTTTTTAGCTAATCTAATAATGAGTGAAGTATGAATTTAGTATCTATAATTTGGATTTAAAGCTTGATAATGGGTCGTTTACGTGATTTAACGGAAATATAGAAATGTTTTATAATATGATAAAGGCAAAACAATGATGGATATTGCAGATAAAAGAGGCAAGTAGTCCATATGTATGTGGAGATTGTTATACTTAGATGTCTGACTGATAATAAAAAATTACGATATTATCTGGTTCATCTTTGTCACGTATAAAAAGATAAGTTATTAAAATACTCTGTGCAAAGCTCCAATATATCTATGCACTGTATAAACGACTTTAATTTCAAAAGCATTATATATATCAAAACCTAAATCACGAGGCAGAAATATGATCCAGATAACTTGCTATTTTACAGGATTTTCATGAGAAAAATTGGAAACAATAATCAATGGAATAAAGAAAGGTCGGTTCCACATGATAAACTAAAGAGATTAAACAAATGCTGGATTATTTCTTGATAAAACTGGATAGAACATATAGAAATATATATATATATATATATATATATATATACAGGGACGTCTAGGCACAGGGGCTGTATCAGCTAAAGAGTCTGCCTATGGACGACAATATATGCACCCGGAAATCCGATGGACCTCTTGAGAGAAGGAATGGTTAAAACAGTGACTCCTACTGCTAATAATAATTACTCTTCAAATAAGTATTGAGTCTTCCGAGATTCTGTCATATTTCGTACAGAAAAAAATCGTTAAATTTCCCTTCTTTTCTGCCTTACGAGGATCTTCTATGGGTAAGTTATGTGACTAATGGCACATCATTCGGTTTTCGATTCCGTCATGAAGCTATCTGACGTCTAACCACAATGAGAAACAGTCTGTCTGTAGATGTCTCTCTCTCTGTGTCTCTGTATCTCCCCACTTCTCTCTCTTTCTCTCTCTCTCTCTCTCTATATATATATATATATATATATATATATATATATATATATATATATATATATATATATATATATAATGAGAATGAAATAATTATCTACAAATTCTAACGTACACAGCATTAATTCAAAAGAGGGCTCAATTCTGAGAATAGAGCCAATATTATTTATAATAATTTTTTCATATAGACAAAAACAATTTACTCACTAAAATATGCAACCTTTTTTCGGTGCATTTATTTCCACTTCGACTGGTGAGAACCAAAATGGCTATGAACATTTCCGTTTGTAAGAAGGACAGTCATGGTACGTCACTTCTTTTTTCTATTTTTGGACATTCACTTTAGTATGAAAAAACGAGTGATAATTTACATTCCACGATTTGATAGGAAAAACTGGATCACCTTTAAAATGTGTCCGGAGAACCCGTGACTTCTGGAGAAGACCTGTATGTCAGACAAAGTCAGAGGCTTTCCAGATGTGTAATTCTACAGCCCAAGTTTGACCGTTTTTATATAGAGATTGATTAGCTTTCCGCAATTATCAACAGGACATTTGCAATTGTCTCGGAGAAACCATAGCCGTATTTTTGTTTGAGTAAAATCACTACATGGGATTTGATTAATCAGATCACCATCGGAGTTTCCAAAAAGTGGGGTTGAAAGCTTAGAGACCGATAGTTGAAAGGCGCGGAATGTTCACCAGATTTCTTAAAAACTGAAACAACATACGATGACAGGAAAACAGGGGACAGGCAAGCATTTTTGATACAGCTTAGTGGGAACAGAACACAGTTCAAGACCACACTTAAAAAAAGAAAAAAAAAAAAAAAAACTATTACAGAGATAATCGGAATCAAGTTTAGAAATTATAGCAGAACAAACAAGGCTGGGTTTATTAAATTATATTATTATATTACTCAAAAGATTCAATTCTTAGTGGGAAGTTAGGCAGCGGTAGAACAGATGAGAGTGCTTTCCTAAAATGTCCACCTGACACTGTCACCCACAATTCTTGTATCAAACCGTTGAATCAAACTGTATTATTGTTTTAAAGTCGCTTTCTGAACCCGCGTATCATAATTACACACAGACGATTCTAGCCTCTTAGCACTAAATTGGAATAACTCACATTAGATTTTGTGTCTGTGAGTTATTCTAATCCACTTAAAAGTGTGGCTATTATAACATTTTTTTATTAATTGAAATGGTTTTAAGTGATTATTGGAAGACAGGTTATAATGAATTAAAATATCAAACGATTATCTGGAGTTTAAATAATTGAGTAAAAGTAGATAACATGGACGTTTACTTACTTCACTGCATCTGTCATTATTAAACTTACGTTTCCTTAAATTTTTCGTCTGATGTAACTTCTCGAAGGGGGCGACTTCTTATCGGAGCTGAACAGATTACCATGAAACTGGATCCAGCTTTTATGTCGTAAAGTACATATATCCTGTTGGATGAAGCATTCGGTATATTCGAAAGTACTCATCTGAAGAGAGGTATAAAGTTTTACTATTCTTTAAAAAGCTACAGTTATTTAAGTAGTTAAACGTATATCGAATATTATTAATTACAGCATTTTGGTGTAGACTATTTAAATTGAATTATGTATTGTTTTATATTTATATTATTAACATACCAAAATCAATGGGAAACATTCTCAAACATTGACAATTGTAATGGTAGTGTGTCTCCTTGTTGTGTTCGTAAAAGTTGTAAAACTATGACATCACATTATGCAATTTTACCGTCTCTAACCAAACCGATCTATTTTACGTCTAACAAATTTATCGGTTCACAATTAATAAAGACAATATATTTTTGTTTTCATATTTATACGCTGGTTGATGCTAAAACGCAATCCTATAAATTTCAATTTTTCAAATCTGGTTTGAAATTTTTTTTCAAATATTAAACAATCAATATTGTGACAAAACAAACCTGAGATAAAATTTATATTGTACCAATACGTTTTATTGAAGATATTCAATTTATTTGATGTATTCAAACACAACTTCTCTATGAAGTTATTAGATATTAGGTTAGTGTAAAAATAATGTCGGTTTTTGACGTATTTTTTTATTTTTGCACCAACCTAATAAAACCAAATATTCACAGTTTACTCAATAAAAATATAAAACCATCAAAAATTGGTCAAGACTTACAATAGCACAAATAATAAACACATATGACAAAGCTTTGAACACTTTAAATCTCAATAACTGGTACTAATATATTATCCATTGATTTTGTTATTTTTTAAAATATCAAAAGGTTCCATTTCCAACAATAGTAGTTTCATTGCTTCCTATACGTCTGTTTTGCTGCTATATTATTTACAAATTCTCTTCAAAACTGTCCAGGGATTTTTCATCGTATTCAGCTCAGGACTTTATTGAGTTCATTCACTTATTTTCACTTCTTTAAATAATTTATGCTCAAGGAATTCACAGGAAAGTTTAGATACATGACAAGGCGCATATTTGTGCATAAATACTCATGTCACTTTGAAACAGTGATATTGGGACTTGTACCATGTAAAATAATTCTTGTTCATAAAATCATAATAGCTAGCAGTGTTTAATTTAAATCTTTCAACGACATTGATCCAATAATGATTTGGTCGACAATTCCAGCCCGAAACTTAAAACTGCCGCACCCTTGTTGCATTCTTTTAGCCACAGGTACGTCTGAATTGGATAAAATCCTACATTTGAATCATCCATCAGTTCCATTAAATGTCACTTGAGATTCGTTCGTGTAAGTTATATTACCAAAATTAAATTTCATATAATTCTTGCCCCAATGTTTTCAAATATTTGCTTTATTGAGAAGAATTTGCCATGGCTATCTTTTAACAGATCACAAATCAAGTATTTTATCCCTTTTATCTTTCTTGATTCCCTCAATTATAGTCTTATCTAAGAATGGGCGCTGCTCAAATGTTATTGTTTCGATTTGACTCGCTTTAGTTTATGTTCATCTCTACTAAGCATGTTCTTAAAGCCTTTTCCTTTGTGCGAGTTCTCAATTAATATATATTTTTAACAGCCTTCTTTACCATTCCATGATCTTTGCAGAGCTTATTTGATATCTCAAAACTGTACATCCACCTTTGTTATTTTCTGCTTTTCAGCAGTTGTTAAAGGTTCTCCTTTACCAATGTTTCAAAATATTATGGACAAAAAGAAAGAAAATATTTTTTAATAAACTTCTGAGGTGTTAAGATAATATTAGTATAATCTGCCTATTATTTCATTCAGTCCATTTTCGTAAATTCAAAATATCTCAAATATGGCAGGGAATTTAATTAAATATTTTACTAAGGATGAATTTAATTAAATATTTTACTAAGGAGGAGATTAATTTTGACAAATATTTTTCTCAAAACTTTTTGTGTTATGGAGGCTTATTTGATTTGCACAATAGACTGTAGAATGCAACTGGCAATATTAAATATAAGCGCCATCTGCATACGTCAGCTTCTTAATATCAGTGGTTAAAATTATCATTGACCATGTTAAGTATGTACCGAATATCAGAAGGGGCATTCTGTGGGTACTTTTAACAGCAGCAACTCCCTAAAATCGAAGAGAAAAGAATGTCACAAGTCTCAGTCAATAAATGGCGAAACTCTTTTCATTAAAATGGTTGATATTACCATTACAGTTATTCAATTTCACTCATATACCGTGTAGTAATTTAGTGAAAATTAATACAAAGATCGGTTTTCAAGAACTTCAAGTAATTGAAATTTCGAATATCTAGTCTAGATTATAAACCTCGAGAGCACTAGAATGGTAATAATTTCAAGAGATGCAAAAAAGAAAATGAATGTCAACTGTGAGAAGACTACGAATAATTCTGTAAATATAAATACATCTGACTGAAATGTAAATATCAATCTGCTACCTGCATCGCCCTATTCACTGATTTTTTGAACAGTGAAATTTGGATAATAACAAAAGAATTACAATGAAAAAAACAACAAGCATTAAAAATGAGACGCTATAAAGCCATTCTAGGAATCTAGTCCGAAGAATATATCCCAAATGTCATGGTGCCAGATATTATAAAAGACAGGCTCATTAGATGAAAATATATGAACTTTACCAAATGAATGCGTCATATAATCCAAACCTCTTTCGCATAATCTCCCTGCATGTTAGGATAAAAGGAAAAGAGACTGACGGAGGAGACATTTGCCTGACAACATCATTGAGTGGTCTTGAATATCATCTATAGGATCAAACATTGACACTCAACCGAGGTATATGAAGAGGCTGCTGATCAAAATCTCAGTAGGGCAGTGATCATCCAGTCATGGGATAGATAAAGATGATGATGACGATGATGATGATGATGATGATGATGATGATGATGATGATGATGAATTGTCTTTGTTTTAGTATATTTTATTGAATCAAATTTTTCAGTTACCATGCATCTACATTTAATTATGCATGTCGGAGTATATCCATCTGTTATGCTGGTTAGTCAATATCTATTTATAGATTTGCGTCTATTCAAAACTCACAGTCAGTATTTGGTTTGTTTTGCAATTTTGGAGAGAAGAACTCAGTTTCTTGAATAGATCGCATACTTAATAAGAATAAGTATTCGAAGGATAAGTACAATCAGACATCTGTGAGGAAATTCTTCAGCAGTCACTGCCGTAGAGGATATTCATAGGAGTTGCGTAATCTTTTTATTGATTCTAGCAATTATTTTATTTCTTTTTTTAATAATTCAGTTATGAATTGTCTCGTTTGTATCAAGAGTGGTAACATTTATTTGTGTGGCAATACAATTTCTGAGCGGCCCATGCATAGCTGTCAAATCACGAAATGAAAACCGTACCAATAGGCAAATCATGACCAGCGCACCATATACATAGATGAATGTCATAAACAAACACTGACATAACAATTGTCATGAGATTGACACTTGGCATCGTGTAGGTGTGGCGAAGTGGACAAGCCAAAGTGGCATCGATTCCATTAATGGTCAAAAGATCGCGGAAGTTACATTGAGCTATATTGTCTCAATAGCTGTCCACATATCACTAGTATTCGAAAGTTCAGTCTCTTACGCGCGACTAGAATATTCCATTACGTTCTTCAAATGCGATGACCACACAATTCATTGTAAGTCTCCTCAATTTGAGCAAACAATTGATTGATTGTTTGATTTGTATTGTACGTCGCGGTTATTTAAAGCCATATTTTTTCTTTAGAATATAATATGTTTTGTCCATAATATTGATTTACTGATACAACTACTGCAAATTAAAACAGCTTGGAGGAAGAAATTGATTCACATCTATACTAGCAGTATTAGCATGTAAAGGAATATAAGTAATCCAACGAGAACTGGAACTTGTCTCTACGATTTCCAACCCCAAGCCTTTATACATTACACCACTCGCACATCCAAGCTTACAATTGTTTTTATTCTCAATTGAAATCTCATCTAGGTATTGTTCGGTTTATACATTGCTTAACTTAAGTCATCTTACAAGAAGCTGTGTTTCGACATGATATTGCAGTATCCCATGCTCAGACAAGTGCTGGGAAAATGGTTACATTGAACAGACATCTCATTCTTTAATAGTCACCAATGAGAACCCTGGCTTCATTATTCCATGTGGTTTTCGCCACACCAAACTCTATTTTCAACGTGAAACATTTGCATCTAGTTAGAGAGATCACCTGATTTGTGTATTTCTCTGCCATATGTAGGGGAGTTAGCATGTATGGACATTCAAAGTTTACTGATCTCATATCTCAGGGAAGATAAATAGCCTTCACATCTCCTGCTGGATAGACAGCTGGTGATGCATGCCCAGACGCATATCTACCAGGACATTTGAAGATTACTTATGTGAATTAGTTAATGTAATTAGTGTGTTACGCAGACAATTCTAGAGAGACGGGCCTATGACTCGCTGCTGCGATGTCCATGTTAATTTCTTCCATCAAATAGTCCTGTTACACTTGCGACATTTTCGATTGAAGGATATGAAATATTACTTCAATTTGAAAAGGTTTAATGCTTCGTCTAACAGGCAATCACACCGAAGCCTCGTTCGGACTTCGATAATTCCCGGTACTTGCTATGAGATCTGAAACGGGAATTCACACATACATTCCATTGGTCGGAGATTTTGCGTGATTGGAAGTATATATATATATATATATATATATATATATATATATATATATATATATATATATATATATATATTGGATCTGACTGTGTACATGTGGAAGCAAATAAAACGAAAGAACCTGATGAAAACTGACATTTATTTAGAGTACATTTATAGATATTTTTTCTATTACAATTATCACTATGTGAATTAAATGTCATTTGTTCATTTTCATTTTACTTCTTCAGATTGTAAGAGGTATATATCAGGTTGATGTAAAAATAATGACGTTTCTTGACGTATTTTTAAACGTCAAAAAACGTCATTATTTTTGCACCAACCTAATAAATACATACATACATAGAGACACACACATGTGTGTGCGTGCGTGTGTATGTATGTATGTATGTATGTATGTGTATATATGTACAAAGATTTAGAAATTGTGTATATAGCTACACACCTGCAACAAGATACACACAGACAGACAGACACACACACAAATAAATTTCCAGCATAAACCAAATTAAAAGGTCAAGAATAACCATATGTGTGGAGACAAAGAAAAGGGAAAAATACAAACAGAAAGAAAACGAAGAATAAAAGAGAAAATGAGAAATCTACAATCAACCTGAAGAATAGAAAGAAATAGATAACAAATTTAAACCAATAAAAGTACAAGTGAACCGAGAAACTTTTCCAACGCGTGGTTGCACGCTTACAGACAAGAAACTTCTGAGAAAACAAAAGTTAACTGAAAAAAATTATATTAATTCTATTAAACCAGTATCCTAGTTTTCGATATGGAATTATCTACCACAAAGCCTGCTGACATTAAATGCATCATTATAACCAAACCAGAGAAAAAGGAGCAATTTTGGCTGTCAATATATATATATATATATATATATATATATATATATATATATATATATATATATATGTATGTTTGTGTGTGTGTGTGTGTGTGTGTGTTGTATCATATATTTAGAAAAATTGGGGGCGGTTCCATAGAACTAAACAAAGACGAAAATCTATATAAACATATGTCCGCAAATCCTTCGATTTTGATTTATTAAGTTTAAAGAAAATTTACGTTAGACGATGTTGTATTACCATGTACACTAATTTAGATTTGTCATTCGTATACATTAGTGGTTAATCTGTTTTCAACTGTTAACGTGTGTAGTTGTTGTAGTGAATTCATTGAGTAATGTTCTGTTTGATAATAGCAGTATATTCATAGAGTGAGCAGGCAGATATTAATTTACATATGGACGCGGGAATTGTAATGGAAGCGAAGCTGTACGGCTGCATCGGATGCCATTTACAGACTGAAGGCTGCCGTATCATACAACTTTTTCTGTTTATCGTCGCGTTTCTGAGACAGGATCTGCACCACCATAAAATATGGATCGAGTAAGACCTAAATTTTCGCACGAATCGAAATATACCAAAATATTTTTGAAATTCATAAGTTTAAGCAAGACCCCAACACAACGTCTTTTTCTCTCAAGCATCTTAAATTTATTATATAGCAGGGACCATTAAGATACAAGTTTTATTACGAGCTACAAAGGACAGGAATTTATGGAAAGACATTATCGCCAACATCCAGAATATAGAGGGCATTTCTGATGCGTAACATTAACTTTGAAATTCTAGAGGTTTAATTTGAAAATAAAATTGTGCATATCTCCGTTTATGAAATCCAACTTCCAAAGAACAGGAAAAGGCAATATAGATTGGTGCATATGAACTCTGGTCTGTAAGAGCAATGCCTTCAGGAAATTCCAACACTTTTGGCCATAATACTTAAATGAAATCACTTGGTATCGCATCTGGCTGCTCAAAATTAGGTTCATCCAAAAAAAATAAATAAATAAAAAAGGTATTCAAATCGTATTAAAAATTCACTGAATGTGAACACTTGCGTAGAACATATTCGGATAAATGAGGAAGTATTTGTAATTTTCAATAACATGTAACCGACTAGGATTCCACGTCATTATATTTCGATAAATACAGCAATTTAAAAATGAATATGAATCAGATCGTTTTATTTTGTTCTTAAACTTTGGAAATAAATGATTAATGGATTAGTTTTGTTTGGTCGGACGAAATAATAATTAATTTCCTATGGGACAATAAACAATAATACGTTTTCTTTTTTAGAAAATAATGCCAAATGTAATATTTCTCATAAAGAAATACGTAGTGTAGACCTCGTTGTAAAAACACCAGTCATAGATGGAGACTTACCTGTAACATACCAATCGAATATTTCGAAAAAATTATTTCGCCTCTTTCATCCTGGTTTGATTTGATAAGCTTTTTTGTTGGGCACATTTAACAAGACAAAAACGTATAGAACAAACGATGTGCTTTAGAATGTTTTAATCACACTAGTTTTACATAAACCAAATTGGCATAACTATGGCCTATTCTGTACAGGATGGAATACATGAATCATATAGAATACATTGATCATATAGAATCTGAAATGATATTAACAATTCTAAATTGAACAGTATTTTATATTATCAGTGGAAAGATACAGAAGACTCAACAAGTGTAATAGAAAAGGGAGCTTAACAATAATCATTGATAAAATATATGAACTAATTAATATAGGGTCTCATACATATGAAAAATAGAGAGTAATAATTATTTATTGCTGAAAATAATTTTATTCTATATTTTACATCCTCAATTAATTTATTATGGTATTTTAATTAACGGTTATTGTGTTGATAATTGTTACCGAAATTATTCTAGAAGTATTTGTTGGAAGAATAAAGAAGATTGAAGGGTCGAATCAAAATTGTGTTTTACATCGAGAGTTTATTGCTTGAGCAAAAGTGATATTCTGAGACATCTTTCTCCTTCATTCTATTTACAACTACCTCAGTTTAATTTTGTTTTTCACGTTTTCATTAAATCGCTTTTATTCTCGCTTCAGTTTGCTACAAGAGATTTCTTACAGGGCTCCAATAAGACATTGTTTAAATATTTATTGTGTTATTTCAAGAAATCTGTTTGGTAATGAGTCGATAAATATTTATGGTGTGGGGGATCTTGAAAAGTTTGTTTTACCTAAAATTGCCGTCTGTTCTAACATTTAGAAAATTACTATCGTGTTGGGTTCATTTAGTGATTGTCAGCAAATATATATTTGAACATTTGGAAAATGTTTTTCATGGAAAGAAATTTGCAATGAATTTAGGGCATAGGAAATCTCTGTGAATTGCATTATCGTTGTATCATAAATTTATCAAACACAAAATAGCAATATGATTTTCTTAGGTAAAAAAGAGGGAACAAGTTTGACATTTCTATTTTAATTGACTTCGTGCTAATGTATACTGTATTTGAATTTCCTTTTTACATACAACGGATATGTGAATCTGTCGATTGGAAAAAACAAAAAGAATAAAATCATTAGTGTTATATATATATATATATATATATATATATATATATATATATATATATATATATATATATATATATCGAAAGGTAAAAAATCTGTTGGTATACAATCCAAGTGGATCCTAGTAACATATAAAAAAAACTGATCCACAAAATACAGCTGGATGTATTTTGTTTATACCTATCAATATAATTAATAATCAAACAAATAGATTTATCGCATATGGAGAATAGACTATTTCGGCAGACAACGACAATGTATTTTCAAATCTAGTGTGGAATGAATTAACTCTATGCTATCTTATTAAGAAAAATTTCCACTATGGGGATTAGAATCATCTTTTATACTATTTTTTTTATTATTTTGATATATATATCGACGTTTGAAGATTTTGAGGATGGATCTTGGGTAGCTCATTAATCCAGAACTATACTATGGAAATTTCAATCTGTGTTTATGTCGACATTTGAAGTATAATTCGAACCCCTGATTCAATAGTTACCTTTCATTATTGTATTTTATTATTTTATTTTTTTTCTTCTAAGAAGAAGTCACATCTGTCTCTGAAACTATTTGTAGTTTCCGCAGAACCTATAATTTTCAAAACTAATTTTCCCTAATAATGCCTTTCTAACTTAATATAAACACCTACCGCTCTCCTTAATCTTTGCCTCGTGATCAGCGTCCAAATGAAAGACTGAAATATGTTAACGTCAAGTTAATGTTTAGTTTCTACTAACAATTCCTAAACCGAGAACTCCTACTACATTTCACTTCATTCCACACCAGAAATAGACACACACACACACACAGACACACACATATATATATATATATATATATATATATATATATATATATATATATATATATATATATATATGTATGTATGTATATATGCTCATTTTGTATATATGTCCACAAGCAAGGCAGTTTAGCCACTAAGATAAAAGTGGGTGGAAATAGCATAGCTCGATTCTATTCGACAATACCTCAGAATATGCACTCTAAGAGTTACGATTCATATTGCAGGTTCATTTCAGCAATTGGAAGCAACAAGCAGATACCTGCCAAGCCGTGTAAACTCACAATCAAAATTCGCAGCCACTGATTCGTCAGACCACAAATTTAAAGCATTAAAATCATTAAGATTATGAACAAATGAACTGGTAAACCATACGTTCAGTAAAAGGATGAAACCGCAATGCGATTTGCAGGTAGTGAATTCTAGAATCATAAAGACGCGGAAGTTTAAATGGCTTGGTAACGTCTTGACCAATGACGGTAAATGCGACACGGAGATCCGTATATGCATCAGGATAGCCAAGGATACATTCCAAAAAGTGGGTAGAGTATTGCGAGAAAGGAGGATTTCTTTGGTAACAAAGAAAAGAATACTGAGCTGTTACGTTACATTTGTCCTTCAATACGGCAGCGAATATTGGACGATTTCCTCAAAGATAAAGAATAGATTCGAGGCAAGAGAGATGTGGTTCTACAGAAAGATGCTAAGGGTAACATGGACCGAGTATGTGAGCAAATGTGAGGTTTCATAGAGGATGCAAACAAGGATGTTCATACTTAACATCAGGGGAAGACAGCTGATATTTTGGGGAAACATATTACAGAAGGAGGGCCTGAAGAATCTGATACTCACGGGTCGAATTGAGGGAAGGAGAGGCAAGTGAAAATAACGCATGGCATACCTGGCAGGATTGAGCAAGTGTTTGACAGAACGTGGCCTGGGGGATATAGCAGAGGGAAAGAACATGCTAAGAGCTGCAAGGGATAGAGGGATAGATGTCCTGAATGTCATGGCACATGGAAAGAAAGAGACAGGATACGAACGATTATCAGTTAATTTTGGCAGCAATATGTGAAACAATTTGACGAATCTTGAAGTCATAAAAACAACTTAATAACATTTCTTCTTATTTCATGTTCAAAAGGGGAATATACTGTTTTACATTATGAAATGTACTAAGTAAACATATTAAAGTGACAAAGACGTTATTTTAATCATCAGCAATGGGTAATATATTTTTGTGCATTTATTATATAAGGTTAGTGCAAAAATAATGACGTAATAATGTTGTTTTTTGACGTATTTTTAACATCAAAAAGCGACATTATTACGTCTTTATTTTTGCACCAACCTAATAATGATATATCAGAACACAAAAAGGTCTATTATACTAACAGACGTAACTTTACTATTAATAATATTAATTACTAGCCGAAAACCAATATTGCAAACATTAATAAATGTATTTATACATAACGGTGGACACATAAGAGAATTATGCTCATAGCAATATACATAATTTATGTTTCATGAAATAGTTCTGATATTTATTCAATTTATTGTAAAAGTCTACATAAACATGTTCGTAGATATATACATCAGTGTATTAATGATTAAATTATGATGGTTTCTATGTAAATTATTTATATTTTAATTTTTATAGTACATATAATAAATTGAAAGCGTTTATGTAAGCTTAATAGTTATTCTGTGTTTCTCTACTTGCATATTTTCAAAGATATACTTACCTATATAACAATTATTAACTTGTAGAAATACTCTTTTTATATGTTATAATTATTATATGTATGACATAATAAATAAGTCGTTTCTATGAATTTTAAAATGACTTACATTTTCTTGTTTGACACTTAAATCTTTTGAAATTAAATTAATTCTAGCAAAATTTAAGCGATAAAATATCTTTAATATGCCAAGTGTTTAACCTAGTTTTCCTTGGGATATTGAAAAGAATCTAATTTATTTATGAAGCTTATTACTTTCAAAAGTGAACATATGCAACAGATCAAAATGTATTTTGTTAGAAAAATATTCCTTGTGATATACATTTATCAACAAGAAACAACGTAAGTTTATTCAATATCTAATATGGGGAAGTTGTTTCTAAAAAAACGCACATACCTTGTTCTCACAGTATAAAGTATTTTGCAATTAAGAATTAATAGTACCTTCATGAATGAAAAACTTTATTATAACTATATTCTTTCAATATTTCTTTCATGTCCTCCTCCAATGTTGTTTGATTTAATTTCCTTTTTGTTTTGAAGGGATTCAATCGGATATGAATTTGGAAAAAGAAGGCCAATTTAAGAATGTATTTACAGACCGGCCCTTTGGTCCACATAGTCATCATCCTCACCCTCAATTTGGTGCTCATAGTCATCCTCCACAATTCCCTGCAACTTTCGACCCTCATGTCTTTGCTCCTAGTGCTAATGTATTTATATCTGGGCCTCATGTTTTTGTCCATGGTCCTGAGGGGTTTAACGCTTCCTCTGAAACCAATGCCAAGATTGCAGCCAATGCTGATAAGATTGCATGAGCTGAAGTTACTGCAGCTGCAAAGCCAACAGCTGCTGCTAGTCAAATGTTTGCTTCTAACTGCAATAAAGCTGCAGAATCCACTGAAGAAGCAACGCCTGCTGCAGCTGCAGCAGCTGCAACAAAACCAAATGAAAAACCAGCTGAATCCACTGTTTGTCTGCCAAAGTCGCCAAATCCTATGGACTCTGCTTCATTGGATGAGAAAAAATTTAAAGAATTATCTTCAAATGATAGCACAGTATGAATAAAATTATTTAACAATGTCTTTCTTTTTTTTTGTGGTGGGAGGTATATTTTTTGTAAGTAACTTGATCTAATGTCTATTAGTATAAAGATTATTACTCCTTAGTTCAGTAACAGATTTTCTCTCACAACATTATTGATGTCCTCCTTTTAGAATACGGATAGTTGGACAATGCTGAGCCCAAATTACAAAGGTGAAGAGGGAGTTGAGAGCCGCGCACCTGCACCTTATGGATTAGTGAGCAATAGCATCAACCAAGACATTTGACTTTATTATTCAGAAGCAAATGTTGCCATTTTGATCGGTGATTTAATGGAACTTTCCCTATTAATTTTAAACTGTCTGTCTGGTACATTATGGAGAGTCTTTGATTTGTGCGAAGGGAGAGCATTAAAGGAGAATTATTTTCTAATTTATTTCCTCGTTTTTTTTTATTCGTATACTTAATTAACTTCTCTTCTATGGTGTTTACCACATTTGTCATAGAAACTATTTCCACATTGTTAACACATCCAATTAGAGTACTGCACTATTTAATATGATCAAATATAAAGGAATTTGTTCAAAGAAACTTTTGAAGGTTTGTTTGTCAGCTTCAATTTTGTCTATTCGTGTTTATATAGTAAAAATAATTCGTGATTATATGCATTAAATTCATTCACAGTTTACTTGAGACTCATTTGTCGTGTATATAGAACTAATATACAAAAATATGTAAAATACTATATATATATATATATATATATATATATATATATATATATATATATATATATATATATATATATATGTATGTATGTATGTATGTATGTATGTATACGCAGCTCAAACGTGGGTAAGACAGGAAGTTGGTTCAATACTTGAAAAACCCTGACAAATAAGACTTTAATGAACTGGTGTAGGATTAAGGATGATGAGGAAATCAGGTTTATTAATAATACTCTCTGAAACAATGCTCATTCTTTGGGCATTGCCCAATGAATAGTTAAGTATAAAAATCAGGAATGTTAAACCTGCTATAGTACAAAGATGTCCTGTGTACATACGCCTTTCTTCGCTGGTAATATCAGTGATTGATATGCTAGGCGGATTTCCGTAGCGGATCGATATTTTTACTTTACTGCTAACACTCCTGTAGTCTATTCTGCAAAACCAGTCCTTCTATCCATGCACATCATAATAATTATTGACTTTATTCCTTTAAATGTTACTGTGGCTCAATGTAACCGCCGTCGGTGGCACTGTCCATATCAAGGCTGGAGCAAAATGAGTCACGCACTTTGTCGACCATGTCCTTGTCCTTAGCGGCGAAAGATGGCACCCTTCAGAGAATCGACCGTGTTGTCGGTGTGCTTGTTGGTCTTCGCCTCAATCACTCCCCATAGAAATAGTCAAGAGGGATGCAGACTGGTGAGGAGGGCGGTCACGAGTCTGGCGACCAGTGATGAGCAGCCACGCCTGGGTGGTCTTAGCCTTGTGTCCAGGAGCAGACTCCTGCTGGAAGAAGTAGGGGTTACCCGCGGTGATCTCATCCATCCTGGGGTTCATTAACCTCCTAAGTAACTCCTAATAGATCTCTGCGGTAAATCTCAGGCCCTTCTGTAAGAAGAAAGGAATCATGATATCCCCCGCGCTGGAAATGAGGCCAAGGACCATGACGGACGAGGGAATCTTCATATCCTTCACGACCGGAACCGCCTCAATTACTTTCCAGATCCACCTGACGTTCTACCTGTTAAGTGCTTGAGCTCTTTCAGCAAAACCGCCGCCTTGACCTTCCTCGACTCATTGGAGGCATTCGTGATGAAAATTGAGGTAGAAGGAGTAAACAATATCCTTCTTGATAGTTCTGCAGCCTATGCCAGCGGCGATATTAGCGTAGCACTGTCTTCCATAATTTTCGACTGTCTCCTTGACGGCGTCGGTGACATCGCCCGTCCTAACGGCCGTAGAACGAACGATGTGGGCATTTCGCTTGGCAGTAAACTACTCCTCGTTCTCACACGCTTTCCACTTCTTCCAAATGTCCATGTCCTTGGTCCTCTTGAACCCAAACAAGGCCATCACTTCGACAGGCTTCCCGACGGAAAAACAAGCTACTACCCTTTCTCTGTCATATATATATATATATATATATATATATATATATATATATATATATATATATATACTGTCAAAGTATTGGAACGGAAAACATAATGATTTTTTCTTCCTGGAAAAAAATTGAGTTTAAGTTCCTAAGATGAATATGAGATAGTAGTTCAAAATTTCATCTATTATTTTTGTTATTTACCTTTAGAGGTGTTAAAAATTTAGGACATGCGTCCTACTGTTTGAAACCATTCATTTTTCAAGTGAGCAAAATTTTTGGCACTCGTGACTGATAGGTGATCATTCTTGCCCAGGTGCTGCTTTTAAGATTAATTGTCTACATATTAACATTATCTCTGATTACTGACTCATCGGGTTAGACATGGGTTTCGCCTGTAAAAATTACATCTTTTTGTTAAAAAGAATAAAACACTATAAGGGACAATACTGCTGTCTATAGGAGCAATTTATTTTCAAGCAGAGAACAGAAGGTTAATCGAAAAGATCTAATCAAGAGAAATTGGATACTGCCAAATCAATAACTCAGAATGTACTGGAAAGGAAAGAAACAACTGTTGTACTGTCCAATGTCGACAAAGGAAAACGTCAGCAATTGATGATAGGCCCATTGTACAAGCTATGATGAAAATACCGAACAAAACAGTCACATCACCAACAACACACCACAGTGCATGTTTGAGTTTTTCTCAATTCCCTGTCGAAAAAGTTTTCGAGGGCAGAATATATATATATATATATATATATATATATATATATATATATATATATATATATATATATAGGCCATAATACAAGATGAAAGCCAAACATCAGCATTAAGAATCTGAAGATCCCATTGTGACAGAGATGAAAGTCGAAGGCTCTGGAATCAAGTTTTATGGAACGATTTGACCAAAATTCATCTCTAAAAATTGATACAAAACCGAAATGTGAAGAAGGTAAGGATCTGCTAATGATTCTGACATGCAAACTAACTAGTGAAGGATGGTGGATGCGGTTTCTTGGTTTGGAGTTGCATGACCGCTTCTGGAACAGGCCCACTCATATTTATTGCTGATATAACTAATGATGGCAGCAGCAGATTGAATTCAAGTCTACAGAAACATTTTCTCTGCCAATCTACAGAGAAATGTATCCAAATTAAATGGGAAGACATTTATCATGCAGAAGAACAATGAGCCAATCTATAAAGACAATACAACAAAGGGCTTCATCAGTGGAAAAAATGCGCAATTTTAGATGGAAAATCACCGGATATTTAATTAATAGAGAATTCATTTGATCACGTGCAGTAGAGTCTGAAGTGGAAATATCCCGAAAGAAGCAAGAAATGAGAGGCTGCGGTAGAAATTTGAAAAAGCATAACAATCAAACAATACAACAGTTTTGTGACATCAGTGGTCTCACAGTTGATATAGTTATGGCTAGCAAAAATTTATTTACTTTAAGACTATCTCTTCCTTTACTTTAAAAAAATAGGATGAAGTGATACAAATATGTAATGTCCTAAGATTTTTAAACATGGAAATATAAATACCAGGAAATCAACGCTGAAATTCCGAACTGTTCTGTCTTGATCTTAAACCGAAATAAACAATCTTCAATTAACCCCAAAAACCCCGGAATTAGCCTTGTTGTCCCAGTAAATTTGGAGATGTCTGAATATATATATATATATATATATATATATATATATATATATATATATATATATATATATATATATTAATTTAAAGTCGATCAATTAATCCTAATAATGTTTATATTATTTACTATTTAACAAATTTTAAATCAGTACCGTCGGGATCATTAAGGAAATTTTCTTATGGCGATCATTAGAGCGCTAAATAAAAATCATACACTGTTATGCGTGAATAAATTATCAGACTCGAGTGAGTTAATGCTCCAATGATCACATTTTTTATTCAACCACATAAAAAAATGATGGATGTCGTGAGCTCTTTGAAAAGGACAACATTACATAGACCAAACTTTTTTAATCATGTAAAATAAAAGGAACGATATACTGAAGCCAATTTTCTGCTAGTTGTTTCGCCTATTATCTTATATGCTTTTGATCTTAATGTAGGATAACTTTCCTTGAGAAAAGGTGGCGATATTTTCAGTTTACTGACTCCCAAAAGAGATGAAAGTCATTGATCAATATATTTGAAATTTTTCGTATAAGAGATATTATTGAGAACGATAAATGGCTTTTTTTCTATCAAATATACTTTAAAAAATTACAATCTATTCATTCAACCATGAGAAAAGTTGGGAAATGGTTCATTTTTATTAAGCAGAATCCGAATTAATCGTTTTCTCTCTATGAATAGGAGATGTTCATGCACAAAACTGCGTACATTAGCTTTCAGCTCAAAGCAAACCAAGAGCAGTAAATTATTTTGCAGTTTCCCGGGGGGAATTCACTTTTTGTGCTTTTCATATTCACAAATGTCTGGACACTTCAACTTAAAGTATGTGCGGCATTTTATGTTGGTTTGTGACTTACAATGACTTCAACCAGATGATTATGCAGTCTATTATGCAGTCTATATTCAAGTTCATTTATCGCTCCTAACATTAAAATATCTATCTATCTATAGATAAATAGATAGATAGATAGATATAAGTGCGTGTGTATTTATATATACATACTCACACATATATATGATATACAAATAGTCGTGAAGTGATATATATATATATGTCTGTGTGTGTGTTCGCACGTATATGCGATGTAGGAACGTTTATCTCTAGGTTGGCTTCTGTAAGTGGTACCTACAAGATAAATAGATAGATATATGTACGTGTGTATTTATATATACATACTCACACATATATATGACATATAAATAGTCGTGAAATGTGTGTTCGCACGTATATGCGATGTAGGAACGTTTATCTCTAGGTTGGCTTCTGTAAGTGGTACCTACAAGATAGATAGATAGATAGATAGATATAAGTGCGTGTGTATTTATATATACATACTCACACATATATATGACATATAAATAGTCGTGAAGTGATATATATATATATATATATATATATATATATATATATATATATATATATATATATATATATATATATATATATATATATGTCTGTGTGTGTGTTCGCACGTATATGCGATGTAGGAACGTTTATCTCTAGGTTGGCTTCTGTAAGTGGTACCTACAAGATCTAACGACATGCAATTTATATTTTACTGAAATATAGCTTCAGGGACTCGACAATCACAACCCACCATACACTCATTGATCATCTTGGAATTGCCACGTCATCATGGGAAATATATTGGCGACGTTTGTCCTCGTCTTCTCTACAGAGGATTCATGCCATATAATTATCTTAAATTGGCAAACTCCCATCGTGAGTGACCATTTTATTTTACTGTTTAACCCGAACCTACTGGAGCAGATCTAATCGGGTTACTGGTTCATACGGGCATTATTTCGTAAATGAAAGGGACAGACTAGTCCAAAATTTGAACTCGTTTAGCCAATTCCAATTTCCTCGCCGATTACAGCTACCTTGAATGTATATTCAGATACATTTCGAAATAAACTGTAAATGAATCGATGTACTGGAGGTTATAATATGACAGCATCGTTATTTTAAAGGCAAAATTGTTGAATAGAAATTTCAATGGGAAAAGGCATTTAATTTACTTCAAATGAAGAATTATTGGTCGCAGGAGAATTTTTGACTTCAGTTCACACAATACAAGGCTCAAGAACCACCCAGTCTAGATTTTTATTGAATGTGAATTTTGTAAGGACGTAAGACACATTTGTTCGTTATTTTCGTGTTATATCAACTCCTTATGGATCATTTACTTGGTCATTTAATGCC
>OZ010571.1:140747264-140867264 GCA_963932145.1 Acanthosepion lycidas | reverse complement strand
TTGCAGGCTATTTTAATTCATATTACGTAGCTGGATATTTTCCGTACAGAGCTCGAATTGACAGTATATGAATGAAATTTAAACGTTTTCGAAATATTTGAAAGATGAAGTTATCCAATAGCGGAAAAAAATAACTATATTTCATTCCAAATTAACAATGCGTTGGTATTCCAGAGATTCTATGCGACATTTATTAACTAAAGGGCATTTTTCACGGTTTCTACAATCACATAATATTTCATTATTTTTTAATAAATTTAATTTCGGGTCTTTCTCTATTTTCTTTTGCTATACGTGTTTTTTTCAGGATTTTATTATTAAGTTTTTTTTCATGATTCTTTCCAGATTGTCAGTGCAGCTGAAATTAAGGAATTCAAATAAGTGCAGAAAAATTCATACTCATGAAATTGCCAGATAAACACAGAAGTAAAGGATTAGTTAACCTAGAGGTATTGTGTATACCAATAGGTTAAACGCACTGGTATTTCAAAGAAATACATCTGACCACAATTACGTCTTGATAGATATTAATCTGATCATAAAATAAAAGCATATTCATTAAGAAGCTTATGAATTGAAAGTGTGCTACACTGAAAGATATTAACAATATACCTCGGACCAGGCTCCTGCAGAATTTCAACGATCAAGGAAAAATAATTAATAGCATATGTTATACGCAGTAGTAGAGGAAAAAACCCAGATATATTTGGAGAGTGCTGATTAAAAACAATCAACAGGCTTCGACGGCTCTACTATATATATATATATATATATATATATATATATATATATATATAATGTTTTGTTACTTTTATATAATTGAAACTGATATAGAGGTTTTCAATCGAAATTATATACTGGAAATATATGGAAACAAATATGCTCATAAGTAGACTGACATATATATATATATATATATATATATATATATATATATATATATATATATATATATATATATATATATATATGAATCACAGAATGGGCAAGTAGATATAATAAGATTTCAAGGTAGCTGATAATATTCAGTGTTGCCAATTGAATCAAGTTTAGTCGACATTCACACAAGCATTCATTTTGTAAAAGTTTTATTCACCTCAGAATTCAGTTGAATATTCACTGAATATCCGAGGGTTGCAGACATCGATAAATAATTTATATTTAAAAGTCTTGCACATTTGTGTTGCTGATTTACTGATATAACCCAGACTTTTATAAGATGCAAGATTTAAATGTAAACTCGACTGTCATTTGATGTCATTCAACTCTCTTGTATTAAGCTGTACCATATCTCGAACATTTTTCTATATTACATAATATTCATGTATTTTATTTTTTGCTTTCTATTAAATCAACTCTCGATAGATTATACAGTCTTCTTGAAAATACGTGGCATCTATTGTTCTCGAAAGAGTTGAGTTTTCGCTGATTTTCATTATTTAAAGTATGCGTAATGGATAAAGTTCTTTTTTAGTTCTAACCCGAGAAAAGGCAACAAATAACCTCCCTGCGCAACTCAGCAAGTAATTTTTTGGCGGGTTCTTTTTTTTTAAGCGTTTCACCTCAAGCAATGCTGGAAACCACTAGCACACAAGGAGTTACAGAGGAATTGGAGCGAGAGCAGATAGGGCTGTGAGAGGAAATCATGAGAAGATGGACAGTGGATAGATCAAAGCAACTGGAGATGTCGTTTGACATTATATTTGAATAGTTGGAGATTATAGATCTTTTCTTTATCGCTCTCCAACCTCTCAAGAATGTGTAATAATCGATAGCATTTCTGACAGCATAGACAAGGATCTCTCTCTCTATCTCTCTCTCTCTCTCTCTCTCTCTCTCTATATATATATATATATATATATATATATATATATATATATATATATACGTAATGAAAAACAAATCACTTTAATGTACCATTACGATAATTTATTTCACCTAAATCCTTTTTTAAGGATTCAGGATCATCAGGTAAATCTTCCAACAACGAAATGAGAAAAAAAATGGGATTAGAAATTGGTGGGTAGTGTAATTTTTGTAATTTAATAGAGGGGGTTGAGAGTGGTAGTTAAACCAGACAATATAAAGTATAGGGAGGTGTTAATTTTATATCTCTCTTAAGTATGTTTTATATTGGAGTAGGAGGAGTGACAGAAAACTTGGCCTCTTTAGATGGTTAATAAAACGGAAATGAATTGTCGAAAATGTATACAAGTGAGTCTTACGGTAAAGAGAGGGATAGGGGGAGGGGGAAAGAGAGATGGAGTTGTTATAATTTTGTTTTAACAAAATTATGTAAAAGATAGTTTACAATGTTTGATAGAAAATTCGATGTCTGAAAAAAATTTTGTTATTAACTTAAATATTTAATTTTTTAAGTAAGTAGTTTCAGGACTAAATATAACTATTATTGTAATAAACATATTTATCTAGGACATAAAGAAATATTTAAAATCTTAATAGTTTATTCACCCGACTAATTGTATTTCCAAAAAAAAAAAAAAAATATATATATATATATATATATATATATATAACATCTATTTTAATATTCAAAATTAATTCATGAATGCAATTTATTTGTTACATTGGTAAACTAAATTAAAGATTAGGTTTCATTATTTAATAATAGAATTTGAGGGTAATATTAATTTTCATTTATTCATATATGCCTCACAAATGCATTCATGTGAATCCCTACATACATACGATCATTAACAAGTAAAAAAAAAAAAAAAAAAAACCTTTGAGATAATTTACACAAAAAAATTCATTTATCCTCATACATAAACTATATATACATTTTACAATCTTTATCTATATTTCAAAATATATATAGATTTCACAGTTAAAATTTAATTTTATCAGTGTGATTTCGGAAGTGTTTCATTTTAAAGGAATTTAGCTAATATTATTACTATTATTAATAGTCAAATAATGGTATATTTAAATTTAAATCATCAATTCAGAAATGAAACTCCCTTCAGAAGAAAATAAAATTTAAACTATAGAATATTACAAAAGAAGGACAATACAAATAAAGAAAATAAATTAAAATGTCATTAGAAAGACCCAATATTTCATTTAAAATCAATTCATGCACGTACGCACATATATACATACACACACACACATATATATATATACATATATACATACACACACACACATATATATACACATATACATACGATCATTAACAAGTAAAAAAAAAAAAAAAAAAAAAAAACCATAGAAAGACTTTAGATAATTTACACAAAAATTCATTTAACCTCGCACATAAATTATATATACATTTTGCAATCTTTATCTATATTTTAATATTTGAAATATATATAGATTTCACAGTTAAAATTTAATTTTATCAATGTTATTTCGGAAGTGTTTCATTTTAAAGGAATTTAGCTAATATTATTACTATTATTAATAGTCAAAGAATGGTATATTTAAATTTAAATTTTAAATTTAGAAATGAAACTCCCTTCAGAAGAAAACAAAATTTAAACTATAGAATTTTACAAAAGAAGGACATTACAAAATTAAGAAAATAAATTTAAAATGTCATTAGAAAGACCCAATATTTCATTTAAAATCAATTTATGTACGTACGCACATATATACATACACACACACACACATATACATATATATATATATATATATATATACATCCACACATACATATATACATCCACACATATATACACATATACATACATATACAATTCATATATCCATATACAAATCTATATATCAAAAAATTAATCTAACCATTTAATCATCCGTATATATATATACAGAGAGAGAGAGAGAGAGAGAGACATACTCATATACACATACACACCCTTAAATAGATATACATTTATATATAAGCACAAAACCCTACATACAAAACAAAATATAAAAAGAGCACATATATACATATATATATATATATATATATATATATATATATATATATATATATATATATATATATATATATATATATATATACATATACATATGTACACTTACCAAATATAAATTCTAAGGTAATTACGTCTATATACATATATAGATTACAAGTAGTTTAAAACCATAAAAAAACACATGTTTAAGTACATGTACACACACATATACTAGTACATACATATATAATATACATATACATACAAAACAAACATTAAAACATTTATACATATACATATACATCCACATATACATTTATACATATACATCCAGTAGAAGGAGTATGTTTGTCCAAAAACATAGTATACGAAGCTACGATTTTCCCCAAAGAAAATACTAAACATAAGAAGATCTACATAGGTATTTCCGCAGGAAGTTGGAAACAACGATTTTACAACCATCGTCAATCCTTTTATAATGAATCAAAAAAACACCAAACTGCACTTTCAAAGGACTATTGGGAGTTATTGGAAAACAAATTAACCCCACAAATAGAATGGAAAATCATCTCAAAAGCCAAAACTCCGATTAATTTCAGAGACCGATGCAATTTGTGCATTATGGAAAAAATACTAATTATAAAACATAAGGATCCGGACATACTATTGAACAGACATAATGAGTTGATTTGTAAATGTAGGCATAAAAATCACCTCAGTTTAAAAAAGTATGTGTAGATATATAAATAGAAAATATAAATTGTTTTAAATGAATATATGAAAATACTGACACTGTGCTCTTTGATAAATGTGTTGGAACTTAAATTTTTTTTTTTTTTTTGTGAACTTATTTAGATATATATATATGAACATTATAGATAAGGGTAACTATGTATTTATATTGTGGACACATATGTATGGTAGTATGGATATATATGTATAAATAGATATACACGTGTGTGAGTATAGGTATTACTAATATGAAGCATGTTTGAATACTGAATATTTTTTATATTTTATTAACGTGTATGCTGCATGGGTGTGGATGTATGTGTATAAATGTTTTAATGTTTGTTTTGTATGTATATGTATATTATATATGTATGTACTAGTATATGTGTGTGTACATGTACTTAAACATGTGTGTTTGTATGGTTTTAAACTACTTGTAATCTATATATGTATATAGACGTAATTACCTTAGAATTTATATTTGGTAAGTGTACATATGTATATGTATATATATATATATATATATATATATATATATATATATATATATATGTATATATGTGCTCTTTTTATATTTTGTTTTGTATGTAGGGTTTTGTGCTTATATATAAATGTATATCTATTTAAGGGTGTGTATGTCTATATGAGTATGTCTCTCTCTCTCTCTCTGTATATATATATACGGATGATTAAATGGTTAGATTAATTTTTTGATATATAGATTTGTATATGGATATATGAATTGTATATGTATGTATATGTGTATATATGTGTGGATGTATATATGTATGTGTGGATGTATATATATATATATATATGTATATGTGTGTGTGTGTGTATGTATATATGTGCGTACGTACATAAATTGATTTTAAATGAAATATTGGGTCTTTCTAATGACATTTTAAATTTATTTTCTTAATTTTGTAATGTCCTTCTTTTGTAATATTCTATAGTTTAAATTTTGTTTTCTTCTGAAGGGAGTTTCATTTCTAAATTTAAAATTTAAATTTAAATATACCATTCTTTGACTATTAATAATAGTAATAATATTAGCTAAATTCCTTTAAAATGAAACACTTCCGAAATAACATTGATAAAATTAAATTTTAACTGTGAAATCTATATATATTTCAAATATTAAAATATAGATAAAGATTGCAAAATGTATATATAATTTATGTGCGAGGTTAAATGAATTTTTGTGTAAATTATCTAAAGTGTTTCTATGTTTTTTTTTTTTTTTTTTTTTTTTTTTTACTTGTTAATGATCGTATGTATATGTGTATATATATGTGTGTGTGTGTATGTATATATGTATATATATATATGTGTGTGTGTGTATGTATATATGTGCGTACGTGCATGAATTGATTTTAAATGAAATATTGGGTCTTTCTAATGACATTTTAATTTATTTTCTTTATTTGTATTGTCCTTCTTTTGTAATATTCTATAGTTTAAATTTTATTTTCTTCTGAAGGGAGTTTCATTTCTGAATTGATGATTTAAATTTAAATATACCATTATTTGACTATTAATAATAGTAATAATATTAGCTAAATTCCTTTAAAATGAAACACTTCCGAAATCACACTGATAAAATTAAATTTTAACTGTGAAATCTATATATATTTTGAAATATAGATAAAGATTGTAAAATGTATATATAGTTTATGTATGAGGATAAATGAATTTTTTTGTGTAAATTATCTCAAAGGTTTTTTTTTTTTTTTTTTTTTTTTTACTTGTTAATGATCGTATGTATGTAGGGATTCACATGAATGCATTTGTGAGGCATATATGAATAAATGAAAATTAATATTACCCTCAAATTCTATTATTAAATAATGAAACCTAATCTTTAATTTAGTTTACCAATGTAATAAATAAATTGCATTGATGAATTGATTTTGAATATTAAAATAGATGTTATATATATATATATATATATATATTTTTTTTTTTTGTTTTTGGAAATACAATTAGTCGGGTGAATAAACTATTAAGATTTTAAATATTTCTTTATGTCCTAGATAAATATGTTTATTACAATAATAGTTATATTTAGTCCTGAAACTACTTACTTAAAAAATTAAATATTTAAGTTAATAACAAAATTTTTTTCAGACATCGAATTTTCTATCAAACATTGTAAACTATCTTTTACATAATTTTGTTAAAACAAAATTATAACAACTCCATCGCTCTTTCCCCCTCCCCCCTATACCTCTCTTTACCGTAAGACTCACTTGTATACATTTTCGACAATTCATTTCCGTTTTATTAACCATCTAAAGAGGCCAAGTTTTCTGTCACTCCTCCTACTCCAATATAAAACATACTTAAGAGAGATATAAAATTAACCCCTCCCTATACTTTATATTGTCTGGTTAACTACCACTCTCAACCCCCTCTATTAAATTACAAAAATTACACTACCCACCAATTTCTAATCCCATTTTTTTTCTCATTTCGTTGTTGGAAGATTTACCTGATGATCCTGAATCCTTAAAAAAGGATTTAGGTGAAATAAATTATCGTAATGGTACATTAAAGTGATTTGTTTTTCATTACATATTAGCTCTGTCCTAACATTGAGCTCTCTGGATTTCATCCTCTTTGGATTTACCAATTCGATTTACCAAGTTCCTTATAACTTAAATATATATATATATATATATATATATATATATATATATATATATATATATATATATATATATATATATATATATATATACGCTTTTGCAATCGTCAGACAAACTAATCAGGTATTTTATAAATAAGTACCGCGCATATAATATATAAATAATTATATACATATATATAATTATATACATTTATATACACACACTTCACACACACACACACACACACACACACACACACACACACACACATATATATATATATATATATATATATATATGAAGAAATATAGTCTTAAGGTGTGCTATATTTATGAGATAAAGTGGTCAATATCAGAGATAGAGCATGTGTAAATATAAAAGTGAACATAGAAGTCAACACTTAGAAGCGACAGTCTGTTTCATGCTATACGCAATCGTCATGGCCTGACGATTGCATATAGCATGAAACAGACTGTCGCCTCTAAGTCTTGACTTATACATATATATATATATATATATATATATATATATATATATATATATATATATATATCCCTCTCCCCATCCGTTTGCTCACATATTAGTGTTTGGCGATTTTATCGCCCATCATACCAAGTGTCTTAAAAATGCTATTACTGACCTTGCAGTGATTCCAACGCTTAACTTTTCTCTTTTTCAATCCCTCATACAGATAGTTGACTTCGCCACTCGTTTTGCCCACAACCGGTCTTGCTTGCTAATCATTACTATTAATAGTATGATTCGTCAGGTATTCAGTGAATGTAGCAATATCCAGGCTATTATCTAGAAGGAACAACTAGTAATTAATGGATGAATAGCCACTAGAAATATCTTGAAATAACAGGTTTCAAATAATCTCCTAAATAGAGTTGTTTATATTAAGCAAATAATAACAGGAAATGGACTTTAAATGATTCAAAAAGTTATATTAGGTCAAAAATAGTGTCGTTTTCTCACATAGCAACATATATGAGAAAACGACATTATTTTTGCACCGACCTAACAGAATTCTGCAAATTATGGGCAATGTCCTGAGTAATTTCGTCTAGAATTGTTAATTTACAAGAAAATTATGCAAAAGATTATAGGCGAGTAGTGGAGTGATTGTATTACAAAATATTTAAAGCCTTACACATAAAATACTGACAGCCTACAATCAATAACATTCGTTTCAGTTTAAGCTCACACATGTTAACCTGCCTTTCTTAGAAAATGTAAGGAGAAATCTCATCACTGTCTTTACCAAAGTGTCATGATAATTTACAAACATTAAAACGTATGAGGTGTCATGATCGCATAAGTCAGAACGATTTGCAATTTTTAAAGACGATAACAACTAAGATTTAAGGTTAGAATTGGTATTATCATATATTCCATTGAACAATTAAAAACAAACAAAAAACACATATTTTTCATAAATGAAGACTTAGACGTGTGGGCTTTATTCATGAGAACAATGTTTTGTATTTTAGAACAATGTTTTGTTTTATTCTTAATTTTCTTCTTCTTCTTCTTCTTCTTCTTCTTCCATTTGTTATTATTATTATTATTATTATTATTATTATTATTATTATTATTATTATTATTATTATTATTATATACAGTGAGGGGAAAACTATTCGTGTACATACAAATTTTTACTTCATGTTATTTCCCAAAAATGAATAAACATACTTCTTATATAGATAAATATACACATGTGTATAATGCAAAGACCACAAGATAATTTAATAGACATAATTACAATTTATCTATTTAAATCTTTGAAAAAATATTTATTCAATGCATATATATATATAAAATATAGGAGAAGAAGGCCACGATAATGCAAGAGTTAATGTGATTCAAAGAAATCAAAAAAGTGTAGTATTTAAGGATAAAGGCGATTGACATTGCATTCAATTTGATGAAAGTCGTAACTGCCATGAATCCGAGAAAAAGAATATTTCCATAATTAATAAAATAAGAAAATATTAGCATTGAAATTACGTTTGAAAATTTTTTTTTATAAAAGTGAAAGTATGTAGCATAGCTTCTAAAGTAGTAGTTCAATTTGTCATAAACATCCGAATATTTACTGTGAAATTATTTATAGCAAAGTTAAACAATTATTAAGTTACGGTGTTGGAAATGTGACTGCAAGCAAAATGATAAGTTCGTATATGTAACGTTACAGACACTTCGATGTAATTTGTTAGAAATTTCTCTTTAGCTTTTACCTTTCTCGCACTCTTTCTTTCTCTCCTTCTATCTCCTTCTCTCTCCCTCTCTATCAAACTCTCTCTCTCTCTTTATATATATATATATATATATATATATATATATATATATATATGCAAACATACACACACACAGACATACACACACATGCATGTACATATACATATATATGTATGCGTGAGTATGTGAGTTCAGATACTATAGACTTTGTAATAGTAAAAAGAACAATAGTTGCATGAATCTTTTGACGTATTCAATTTAATTTCTCACTGATTTACACATGATTTATTTTATTCTAATTGACTAATCTACTTACACCAAGTAATCACCCATTATCCAAATAGGGCGTTCTAAGATAAAAATGTGTACACATATAAAGGCTATTTAATAATAAAGAAATCAATGTTTTAAAATTCTAGTTATCGAAATATAATATCACTTTTTTGCAACTAAGATTATCGAATGCCCTGGTTGTATTTATTTTAAGTTCTTTACAAATTCCCATCTTGTTTCTGAACAAACAAGGGGTGCGCACACAAACTCGCGCGCTCAAACATGATATATATATAATCACACGTGCAATCTGATAAAATTATGGTTTTAAGTTATGCCATATTCATAGGTAAAATACACAATATCAAGGATAGAGTATATGTAAATATTAGGTTGATGCAAAAATAATGTCGTTTTCTAAGATATGTTACTATGAAAGAAAACGACAGTATTTTTGCACCAACCTAATATAAAGGTATACACTGAGGTCAAAACCAAGTGGAGACAGCATTTTTCCTACTTAAATATTAAATATTACAATATTAGTCTATGTCCTGAAGTTTGCGTTAATGTGTGCATTGTGGGTAACGATGACTATTTTATTATTCTAACAGGTTATGATTCAATCGGTAATGATTGTGTTTCAAATTATTTAAATTACTAATGAATTGAAATAATTACGGATCTGAATGTTGCTATATGTAGCTATTGCATTGTTTGTTAAATTTTACACATCATTAAATATTGATTACTTAATTGTTGTTTCTTATTATTATTAAGTTCATGGCAGACCTTGCATAATTGTTGAGGCAATTAAAACTCTGTACACAAACACTGCAAACATTGTATCGCCCGATGGTATGACTGATTCCATTGAAGTTAAAGCAGGAGTTCTACAAGGTGATACAATTGTTTTTTTTTTTCTGGTTAAATTTGTTCTGGACTAGGCCATGCTTATTTGTCTCGACAACACGGAGGAAGGACTCCTTTTGAAACCTCGTTAGAGTAGTTGGTACACTCTACAATACTTGACTAACGTTAACTTTGTCGATGATCTTGCATTAATTTCTCAATGTATCAAGGATGCAGAATCCTTGCCGAAAACACTTGAGCAAGAGCGAACCAGGTAGATCTCTATTTCAACGTAAGGGAGAATATATCACAACCTTCCGTGAACCATCCGAATTGAAGTCACTCAATAATAAATACATCAAAAGTTTTGAGGACTTCAAATATATTGGATCTCACATAATAGATTCTCAAAAAGACGTCTAGATTCGAAAATTACTTGCATGGCATGCGTGTAACAAACTTCAGTAGATTTGGTTGTCGAATCTTCTATCCTTCTTAATTGTCCAAACATTTCAAACAATAACAGTCCTACTATATGGTTCAAATATTTGAGCATTATTTGCTAGTTTGGAAAGGCGAACTGATGCAATATAGTCAAATCTACTTAGAAAAATACAGAACATCATTTGGAGATCCTATGCAACGCTTAATACTATTTACGGAGTACTGAGTCTAATCTCTCTTAAGTTAATAGCAAAACGATTGCAGTTTGCCGGCCACTGCCACGGATCGGATATATAATGAACATACATTTTTACGATATACACTTTGTTTCAAATTAAAATAATTTTAAATGATATATTTTGAAATCTCGCATTTGCGTTGTTATTAGGATATATCTGTGGTCACATCTATATACAGCAAATCTGCTACATTTTTCTAGATTTAGAATAATTTGTCCTTTTGAAATATAACCGTGCTGCCCTGTGTTCATGGGTAAACCATCAGATGGCACTATAGCGAAGGAAAAATACATGGTTCCGTAGAATCTGACTAGTTATATATTAAAATAATACTAAACAGATAAGAGAAAAATTAATCTTAATTGCAGAAGCCAAGAGGTAAGAAAGAGACGGAGCCCCAAATATATTAGTAACTGCTATATCTTCACAAAGCTAAGCATATAATTTATAGATATTTTTGCACTGCACCCAAAAGCCTTTCAAAGAATTACTTTTGAAGCTGTCACATTGTTGCTCTATTCGAACTTAACATCTTGGTCCAGTGTGTTTACAAACTTGCCATTTGTCTCTTCTCAACATATGTATCGTAATGATACCTTTTGTAGAGATGACTCTACTAATGCCACTTAATTTTAAAACTCTATATTAATCAAAACGTGATAATACAGTGCACGTGATAACGTCAGAAATAATCAGAAAGAAAATTTCTGAACAATACTACTATATGAAAATTGCTTAGATCTACTCTATATTTTACAAGTCAGTGGGATTTACAGAGTAAAGCGCCTATAAATTCCAATGAATCCAAAACGAAACTGATCAGATATACACACCATAGAAAAACTTCCCTGCCTCTTATCTGTATGGTTAATGCTCAACTTCACGAGATCGGCTCACTCCGCTTTCTTAATCTCACGTTATCCACTGACCTGAATTTGAACAACTACACTGAATCAATAGTTGCATCTATCTAAAGAAAAATTGGTTCTTTCTGTCGTGCCAGAAGGTTTTTCCTGACTTAATCCATCTTTCACGGATACGAATCTACCATTCTTCCATGCATGGAACGCCGTTAACATATATGGTCTGGTGCCTACGCAATTCATCTCGATGTTCACGGCTAAATCGAAAGAGTGATATCCTCTATGATCGGTCCTGACCTGGCATCTCGAGTCCAGTGACATTCCCACGGACGTGAAGTTGTTTCCCTCTGTCTTTTCCACAAATATTATAGTTCCATGCCATCTGCTCTCTCGGTAGTTGGCATTTCGGCCCTCACCCCCTTTTACTGTCGGAACAGTTAACTTTAAACACCTTTTGTTCTCTAACACCTTTTTCTTTCGCACTTGCCGACAGTTGAACCCCTTTCCTCTTACCTGCTTCTCTGATAATTATATCTTCAAAAAATGAAATGTAATGTCAGTCGACATATTCTGATGCCATTCTTCTTTGCGTTCTTTCTTCTATCTCCCTATTCCCTTGAATTTCCTTTATTTACACTCTCTGAAACCCCTTGTAATTTACTGGCACTCCGCTTTGCTTGAGACAAAATGCGCATAAAAAAAAATAAAAATAAAATAATAAGAGAAGTAAAAGATTTTATTATATTGCCATTGGGTTATAGTAAGGCCGTTTTTCAAAATGACAATTACAACGATAGTATATTTGATACACTCCGATATCTTTAAATTACAGCCTTGTGTCATACTAGTGTAAGGGGAGGAATAATGTTGCTAGCGTTATGTCGCTATTATTGTTGTTGTGGCACTTGTAATTGGGTTTGATAAACCAGCCATATGGCGCCGCCCTGATGATTCGACAGGACCGCATTTCTCGTGTTAACATGTGATTTAATGAGTCAGCTTAATTAGGAACACATTCATCAAAATCGAAACCCACAGGTGTACATTTTGTTATCAAAGGATCTAGACGAATAGAGAAACCTGGACGGTTAATAGGCAGGTGCATCCTGAACAGCGAAATAACGGAAAATACGTTATTTAACTAACATCATTTTCTTCCCTGAAGACATAATTCCTACATTGCTTTTCGAGTTGTGTCCTCAAAAGCTGACCTATCTGATTTAATTTACGTCTTCCTCTTTCCCATTTTGTTAAATCCGCGGATAGCACGTGTCAATCTGAGAGGAAAGTTAGAAGCTAATTTCACTGATAATACAATACTTTGTCATATTAATGGGAATAATTTTGTGCTGTGTTCCTATCAAAATTTTAAATCAAAATCATGAAAGTGTTTTTGTTTATAAGAGTGCTGATAACTATAGCAGGTTTTCATGGAAAAAATAACATATTTTATACATGGTGCGAGGCATAAATTGTCGATTAATTTACGCAAAAAAGAAAATAACTAAGATATCTTTTCACCAGATATGTACCAAAAATTACACAAAACTATCTTTTTAATCGGTATTAGCACAAGCAAGGCAGTACAGGCACCAATAATCAAGGGTTTACTGGGTGTGGGTTAATTACGAACAGTAATATTAATATTGAGTAGAAACAGAAAGGAGGAATCAGGAGAATAGTAAATAACGATTGATAATGCATTTAAATTTTTTCGGATTACAGTTGCCTGGAAAGTATAGGTCCGGAAGGGATTTCCACAGACGAAATATACGAGAACAGAAACTGAGAGCCCATAAGTTACGGCTACATCTAGCTAGCTCAACGGTAAATCTTGTATTGTCCTTAAATTTATACAGTCCACGTACCTCAGAAAACAGCGGTGGACATGTGACTGAAGTGGAGACGCTAGATCAGGACCAATAACTGTTGCTGTTTTTTTTGGCGTGGTGGGGATTATCATAGTAAAAGCTCTAGGTAAATAGCCGGGGAACGTGACCATATATGGCAGCAATATTCTAAGAACAGCCGAATGGTAGACTTATAGCTATGCAAGGTAGATTCCGCAGAAGAAAATTATCCCGCCTACCACAGCGTATCAACTTTATTAATGTCAGTTGAGAATGTTAGTCCGAGAATGAGCAACAGATAACTTTCCGAGCTGTTAGCAACGGCGAAACTGATGGAAGGTAGAGAGGGTTCTCTCAAATGTTTAATGGAGAGAAGTTTAGGTTTCAAAGCGTTAAAATTAACAAGCCATATTTGGCTCCTGTTTACTATGGATAGGAGATCCTTTTGGACGCCAGCTGCCATTTTTAATTTGGGCCCATCAGCCTTATTATTAAGCCAGGAGTAAATAGTAATGTACTCAACGTAGATGTAATAATTTATCTGATCTTGACGTTCAATTATTTAATGTCATTCGACTTACATTTGAAAATGTTTAACCACAATTTTACTGCGATTGCAACTAAGGTGCTGACGGCCTTCATTTAATTGGCCACATTAAGATCGCTTTCTAGTGTCAAACTCTCTCTTCTATAATATTCTTTTCCGATATCATTATTATTATTATTATTATTATTATTATTATTATTATTATTATTATTATTATTATACACTTTTTGACCTGATTTGTTTTACAATTGTATTCCGAGTCATACCGATAGGCCAAGGGCAATCGAAGAATTTAATATTTTGTACTTTCAATTTAATTAACCAAAAGGCAACTATTAACAATTGGTTGTAAAACTATTCTTGTTTTGATTTCCTGGAGAGATGAAGCACTAGGCATTATTATTATTATTATTATTATTATTATTATTATTATTATTATTATTATTATTATATAAACCAGCTTCGACACTGCCCAGCCATCGATGCCAATCAACGTGATTAATAACACCTCGAAATCGTCACTACACACATTCACACTCCTTCAGGCGACTCCAAACAGACATTCTGATGATCAGTCTTAACCAGCCACTACAGGACTGTCCTCGCCGTCACCAACGGGATAACTTTTCGTTGATACAACGTTCGACCCGAATCAAACACAAAAATTCTACTCGCCCTACTACAAGCCAGCAAGCTACCCTAACCCTTCGTCGCAACCGCCATCACCTTGGCAACCAACTCGCCTTACCCCGAATCGATATACCCCCGTGACTTCGACCAATGAATGCCACAATCCACATTACAAAGTATTTCCCCTTCAACATCTCAGCAGCATGCGACCCCTCCAGCCCATCAACACTATCACAGGTGTCAAGAAATATATGCATCAAGCCAAAAAACAATCCAAGAATTCGGTCAACTCCCAGCACTACCGACCACATAATTATTCTCAAACTATTTCCTGCCATACAGCAACCGAAATTCTTTGCACATTTTTTTATCAAACGCGAATATATCCTGTATATTAAGCCAATGCACTCTAATGAAAACTTAATCCTAGTTATTCCTTTCTTTCGCAAGCAAACACTTGTTATAACAATGAGAAATAAAAAACACCTATTTTAAGAATCAATTTTAGTGAAATTACAGTAAAGCATTCTTTTATGCGAAGGAAATAGTTTCCAATATACATCTAGTTACTGAAATAATTATTTGATATTGTTGTATACAAGAATCTGCAAACAAATTAAGGAAAACACAGGCTCTCAAAAAATAAACAAAACAACACCAGTACCGATGAATCGGAAAAATCTTTTTAAAAAATGACAGAATCGGAGATATTAAATTAGATTTATGCAGAAAACACTTCTATATTGAACAGAAGTCAGTCAAAGCGACATATTCGAATCATGCCCTCCCTGTACATCCATAGCAAACATAATCTAACCGTTGCTAAAAGAAAAAAAAATATAGTAAAATGCTTTTAAAGAAAATGATCACACACAAAAATGGCATTAAACTTTACAATTTTTAATTCTTAAAGCATGTGTACACTCCAATGCACACTAATAGTTTAGTGCTGAAATTTAGGATTTTTCGTTTTTCTGTGAATTGATTTTGAAATTTTTCCCAGCTGGTTTTAACAATATAGCAACTCCATTTACAGTTTTTCATTATTCTGTGTAACGTCTTTTTATATTTTGTTTCACATTCGACAGTTGTTATGAACTACGCTAATAGCTTTTGAATGAAAATAGCACATCTAGCCATTTTTCGAGAAAATGAAGGACAATACCTATTAAGTATTCCTTGGGAAAACGATAATAATATTATAAGATTTATTGACATAATGGATCATTTGGCGACATCAGCGCCAATTCTGCGGATAACATCAAAACTCCATTAGTCATGGAATAAGTCATTTTTTTTAAGTACCATGTCGGACTGCCTTTACTGCAGCTTTGATGACCGCCCATCTTTCGACGCAAATTGAGATCCATCGGCATAAACAACGTGTTTAATGATGAACTAAACATTTTCTATAGGGTTGGATAAGGAAAGGCTGGTGAACACACCATCAACCTTTCACCTTATCTGAAATAAGAGCCTAGGAATTCTTAGGTGGCCCCAGCAGAGTGGAAGAGAACGGTGTCATGCATGAAAGCAAGAGTCTTTAGAAGTGACAGCATTACCTCATCTAGCCATTGATCCAAGACGTCATCAGGAGACTGCATTTTAAACCTTTCAGGCACCATGACTGTCATCAATAATACCAACCGAAAACATATCTCTTCAACTCCGTATTGTTACGCCGTAAACGTTGGTGACTCTCATCTTTGAAATAGACCCAATCATTTGTCCAAAACTCATGTTCGTCTAGAATCGCTTTGGTCTCATCAGTGAACAGAACTCCACACCTGTCCAAGCTCATATACTTCCGAGTCTATGTAATCCTCAAATTTCTTTGACAGGGAATTAGAGGAGGCTGTCTCAGAGGAGCTCGCAACGAAGCTATGGTCCTTTGAATGGGGATTGTCTTTGTTTTTGGTACATTATGTCCAAAGCATGTGAAAGTGCATTTCCTTATTTTTCCGCGTTTCCCACGTAACTTGCGGCAAATATTCCTCAAATCCGTATGTGTCACAGTAGTTGATGTTCCATAATCGGATCATTGCTTCCTTAGCGAGGGATCGCTCAGCAATCGTCTAACCGTGTCCATATGACGACCGAAATTCTCCGCAATGACATAAAGAGAGGTACCTTTATCACTTACCTTGATGATGCCAGACTTTTCTTCATTATTGAAGCCTTTTCCATGTCCGATTGTTCTTAGAGGAGAGAGAAGCTATTAATGTGGTTCACCCGAAATCTGTCGAATCTGAAATAAAAATAAATGACGTTACAGAATAATGAAAATCTAGCAATTTGCTGATACATATTTTGCAAATGAACTGGAAAATTTTAATCAAAATCAATAAAAGAAAAACGAGAAACCCTAAATTTCACTAATAAACTATTAATGAGGTTCGCGATATATTTAAGAAGGAAAATCTTGTGACGAAGAGTAACGGGATTTATTTCAAAATCGCTATGAAAAACATTTAAGTAAATTATTTTTTAAGTAAATATTAAGATTTTTTTCTGTCTAACCTGAAAAGAAAATCACAAGTTTTATGAATTTATGCAAACATGAATTCTCAAAACATTTATATTTTGAGTTATAATCAATTATTTTTCGACTTCTCCCTTGGAATTGTATATATATATTTTACTGAAATAATACGTTTTTTTTTTCTTTATAAAACTTTAAAAAAAATTGACGACATCCCCAAATTAAAAAAGTATACACAACATTTCTAAAACAACGTTGTTGGGTGGGGAATATTCCCAAAAATATTTCACCAAATATTTCTTCATAGAAAAGTTATTCGGTAAATCCAAATTACTGAAAATTTCGTTTGAATCGGATAACTGCCTGATTTTCGGAATATATCTTGAAAGGAATACAATTCTTTGCTTTATTTCATTAGAAAAGCTTTCATTTTGGTGATACCTAGTAAGCTAAATTTACGATATATTTTCTTTTGTTTGTCTGGGCCATCATGATTTCAGATTTGTCAATTTTCTGAGATGAGGTATTCTAACTATTTACACTATTTATAATTTTCTGACTGTTTCCACCCTCTTAATTGTATTCTTAAAAATATTTCAGCCTGTTAACCGTTTCAGCTTTCTTCAAGAGAACTTTATTTATTTAGTACACGAGGGTAGATTATGTTTTTTCTAAATCCACGAGCCATGTATTTAGATACTTCAGATATAGTTAATTGCTTTTCATAATTCAAATCTCCAATTTGTTTTTTCTTCTGTCTACATTGGCCAGAGATTGAACTCACCATCAATCAACAATCGGGTTTATCTACTGAGCATTAGTTATTAAATTTTTGGAAATATAAACCTAACATCTCATTAAGCAATTTTTTACCAGACCTAATATATTATTATTTTTTGTTTTTCTTGTTTTTCTCTACTTCACTCTTTCACTGGTTCGCATATGGTATTCGATTTTATGATAGGGCTGGTGAGGAGAATTTTGTAGCCCAGCATATGCGCTGATTGCTTAGTTTTTCGTATTTTCCGTGATGTTCTATGTCTGTTATCTGAGCTTCATATCATAGAGTGCGGTGAACTTTCATTTATCTCTATATACGACCAACCATGCCTAAATTTATATTTTCCACCGGATGTAAAGAAACCTTTATTTCCATAGTGTTTTGAGCAAAAGGTATGTATTAGTTATAGAACATCCAGTGAATTACATCATGAATTCATCAATGCACTTCGAAGCAGATAACTTGGATAAGTATTGGATATAGAATTTTATATTTTTGGCATAAATGTTTAGAATACAATGGCGGCTCGCTGAATCGATAAGTGACGAAAAACTTAAGAAATTGTGCGGATACAGAAGCCATTATTTCACTTTAGTTGACATAGTGAAAAAAAAGTTAGACAATTTCTTTCTAGTTAAAAGAGTCAAACCGAGCTCTTACATCTTTATTTAAATCTGTTACCTCAGGTACATGGCACAGCATGAAACCACAATATACAGTTTCGCAAAGAGAATATATATTTCACAGATATACATAGAAACTATTACCAGCTACCAGTTCTCAATTTGAGAAAATCCGAGGCTCATCGTTTTCAGTTCGTGGAAAATGTACTCACTTTGTAAATAGTAGATGAATCCAGCCAGCTTGAATCTTGAGCCCTAAACATGGCTTCTCCAAATATATAATAGAAGTATTTTATATCATTTGTAAGACCCTACCTCTTAGTTCTCCTCTCACTTTGCTTGCTGTGTAGATATACGATATATTCTTTCTGCATGGGACACGTGTAAATGTGTAGAGATAATTGTGTTCATAAATTAGCCGCATAAAACGCTGTTGGAGAACAATGCATGTTTATTATTATTTTTCCTTTCACCGATCCCATTCTGTCTGTTATATACGATTTTATTATATTACGGATAGCCTAATGTCCATAATGGTGGAAATATAAAAATGGAAAAACAAATACTTTCTTCCCAGCTCTCCCATTATATTCGCGACCACTACGCGAGATTCTTTACCCGACATGGAATATATTATTAACCATTAACTGTTTAACATGCCGCGTAATGAATACACAAGCAAATATGAAATGTTAAGTTCTCGCTCAGCACAATGCCAATATCAGGATGAAATGAACCTAAATTTTTCTACGCTGAACGAGTCATTTTCATACATTTCAGATATGGCTATATTAATTTTTCGTTGGAATTTTACATTGTAATGTTTCGTTTGTCCTTTCTAGTATAAAATCAATTAACTGCTATTCACGACGTGAAAACCACGAAATATTAACTGGAGACATTCTCAACTTGTCAGTTAAAGAAATTAATTTGTAACAAGTATTTTTCATCACTGCATTCTTAATATGATCATATCTAGTTTCAATGGTTATCTTTCCCATATCTCCAATAAAATATGCCTCTAATCTGAAACTCTCTAACACGTGTGGCTCTTGGGCATTCTACATGATGAAAATTATTTTAACATACAGGTAAATAAAAGACAAGTACAGGTATTACCTAGTTTACTTTTCTCTAACTCAGTCATGAACTGTTGATACAAAGAGCAATGTGCTGAACTGGACGCAGTATTATTCCTCTTGTAGTGGTTCTACAGAAGGATACTGAGAATAGCATGGATTGAACATATGAGCAATACGGAAGATTTACACTAAATGGAAACAAAATGTGCAAGTATGCTTAACCTCAGAAAAAGTCAATTGAAATTGTTATGGCACATACTGAGAAAAGATGGCTTGGAAATTTTGACAGTTGCAATACATATTGAATTCAAGAGAGACAGAAGAAAACAGCACATAACCTACATAGCCAGCTTTTATAATTTGGTGGAAGGAAAAGTTTTGGGATTGATGACAAAATATGTTTATTAAGGGCTACAGAGGACAGGAGATTCTAGAGAGTCATGATCGCTAACATAGCGAATGTACATAGCATATATAAGAAGAAGAATACGCCATATACACACTTGCTTTTTCAGAAGAGTAGGCATAATATTTCTTTTGCAAATCTCCCTTTCCAAACACGTACACGAATTTGTGTTTTCAGTTATATGTACGTATATATAATGTAGAGTCCATTTTTGATGACTGTCTGAATATTGTTGACATGTATATCAACAATGGTTATTTTATTTATACTTAAAGGAGAAAGCAGATATTTCCATTTCATCATCTATATTTTAATTCTTTACAAGATGAACGAATGCAAGTGGCTTCATTCGCTTTAGAATCGAACATATTTTTCACAGGCATTACATTTATATAATAACTAAAATGCGTTACTTTAAATCGGATTTACAATAGAAAATAAAAGAAAAGAAGTTATAAACTAAAGCACTTTATCTAATAAACATCTCTACGTATATTTTTAAAACGTTTTCCTTAAAGTGACGTGTTATTTAGAGTTTCTATTTGTAATGAGTTTGCTTAAATTTTCAATTCCGGTTGATTTGTTTTTTATTATTGTCTTTTAATATTGCTATTGAGTTTTGTTTTCTTTCGCATAAAGATTTTTGTGAATTTTCTAATAATTTTAATGCACGCATCCCCGTCTATTTTCTTAAATCCATATAACGTATTGTTTATCAGTGCCGCAAAAATGTAATATCATAAAATATAACAAAAATGTACTCAGCTGAAGTGGGAAATAAAGAACTTAAATTTCATATACTAAATATTTCAATCCTGAAAATTATAAAAAAAAAAAAAACATTTGATCAAGTGAAACATGAAGTGACGTACCTCACTGTGTTTAAAATTTTCAATTCAAAAACAATATTCGATGATCTGAAAAATTGAGGTTGTTTCTCCATACGCTGAAGATATAGAGCTTTACTATATAAAGAAAAAAAAAGTCAATTTTATGGGGAACGTGTCTATATCCTTTATTTTCTTCTGGGCGTTTGCTTTAGAGTAATTTCAGACACTTAATTTCACGGACAATGTCTCTTGAAATGAATTTGATTTAAACGTTACTACCATATTCTAAAATAATCTCCTTGTCTGGTACAGCACTGCAGTGTGAAGTTTAATATAAAAAATATTTCTAAAATGTGTCTAAAAAGTTTATGATGACATACAGTACACCTCTATGATATAGACAGAATATCAAATACAGTTTGGGACGGATTGGTAGGTCATCAACATTACGCAAAAAAATGAAAATAACAATAACATCTCATTTTGATAGATATATTTAACAAAATTACACAAACATATATTGGAATACAAAAGAGTAAAATTGGCTTATATTTCAGCCTCCAGACGACATTGGAATCTTCTGGTTCTATTCTGGACGCTTTCCTTGTTTAATGTGGCGAATGTTACTATGATCGTTGCTTTCAGTTCATCATTGATGTCACAAGGAGATTTGTTGGTCTCTTGCTCAAATGCGCCCAACACAGAATAATTAATTTTGTTGCAGTCTGGGGAGATAAGTGTCCAGTATGTAAGTAGGTGATGCGGTCGCAGAATTGTATAACAGATATGGTTGCGTTCTCCTACTTCTGTTTCATGATGCAAAGTTATGTTGCCAGACATAGGATCTTCCAGTAGCCACCCTCTTCACCTTGGGCAGTGGTAAGATGAATGGAGACATAACGTCGCCATCACTAGAGATCACTCAAAATGCGATTGTAATCACAATTAGACTAATACCTCTCTTTCTGAATCAGCTGCACTGTCCACAATTTCATACGCAAACACACTGAAATGTTCGTGTTGGAGCTTCCCGTGCGAATGTCAAGAAATAAGACATGCCGTTTCCAAATTTCTCGCGGAGTGAATTACGTCATGGTACTCGCTTTTTCAAAGACAGCGCCCAAATGACCCTACTATACTCTGCAGACGACGAATTCAAAACAATAGTGTATGGGCGAAATTAGAAATATATAAAATGACGATAGTTTACCCATGACACCTTGTATGTATTCTCATAGAACAATCTAATTTGTGTAGTGCTTACTTTGCAGAAACATTTTATTGTATTGGGTCACACGAAACACTTTCCCGACATATTTAATTGTTTTTTTTTTCTATTCACAGGTGCGAATATGTGCCAAGCTATGAATGAGAAAAGTTCATAAACTACGTTAACCATGTTTAAACTCGATTCACTGGTCTCATTTACCCCGTTGCCATATCTAAGTTCAACTCCTTTCTTACAAGGTCTATTCAAAATGATAATTCTTCGAAAATAAGTGTGTTTAGTTACCTGAAATCTAATGTATGTATTCAATGTAATGTTCTTTCCTGATACAGCATTACCATTTGTTTTTGTCTAAATATGTATTTCTAATATGGAGATCATTGAGGGAGAATGTGTATGTTTTATAGTGAATTTTCTCCCCCCGCTATGTTTGAAATTGATGACATTTTAAATTAGACATCTGATTCCACGTGAAGACGTGTCTTCGAATGCCAATGTCCAGGCATCAATGTAGCTAAGAGATGAGAAATCTCAGCTTCAATTAAAATGAAGGAAACAAAATTCTAAGGTAGAAAAAATGACAGAAATATATTGTCCGAATTCAATATCCAGGTTTGCTTTTTCCTTATTCATGTCTTACCCTAGAACCAATACATAATAATCAGCAAATTATTGTATTTATTGACATTATTATCATGACGAGTATACAGCTGACGAACAATGTCCTACGAATAAAAATGATGTGCACAAACTTACATATGTAAGAATATCTGAAAGCATTATTTCTTAATTAGTGAATATTAAGTCTGATTCGAATAATTTTCCTCTTCGCCTATTGAAAACAAGAGACAATTCCACATACCGAAAAAAAAAATTACGGAACTTGAAAAAAAATTTCGTGCAGGCATAACTTTTTTTTTCTTTTTTTTTTAAGCTTAGCTCCCCGAGCAAGGCATGAAGCTACTAGGATGCAGGGGGGTGCAGAAGATTTGTAGCAAGAGCGGATAGGAGTGATAGAAGAAAGGATGAAGGGAAGGGTAGTGTGTAGATCAAGGTAATTGGAGATGTCGATTGACATTACATTTGAATAGTTGGAGATTATAGCTATCAGGGAAACAGTAATTGGGAAGGGTGTTCCACAGGCGAGAGGTGCGAGGTATGAAGCTATTGGAGTAGAAGAGACGGCTACATTTTAAAGTTTCTACGGTGTTAGGGTGAGAGCGGGATACCAGCCTCGTAAGGCGTTTGTATTCATGGTGACTGGGGACCAGGGAAAGAAGCTCATCGGCGCAATTGCCATGAAAGTATTTGTAGAAGAGACAGAGAGAAGCGACGGCGAGTCTATGAGATAGTGGCTGCAGGCGAGACGCCAGATCAGGGCCAATCACATTACATATCCGTCTCTGGATCTTGTCAACAACTCCGAGGTAAACAGAAAGGGGCTCCAGACCATATATGGCAGCAATACTCCATGCAAGGGCGAATGGTTGATTTGTATATTTGAAGTATCGATTCAGGGAAGAAAAATTTCCTGTATCATGTATTAACACTATCTTGGAATATTCAGTAACATGTTTGGCGTAAATTAGATTATACATAGGATAAAGATAAATACTTTTATATTTTCCGCGTTCTCTTCAAAATTGTCTGTCCTTTGAAGATCTTAATAAATTATGTATGTTCACTAATTCTAAAAATTCCTGTTCTGCCAACCATTTTTACAAGCTAATTGGTCACTTATGCGTTGTTTTCCTCTGTCACTCATGTCGTCAATATAGCATGTGAGTGTCAAATCTTCCAAATTCTCTTTCCACCTTATATGCCGCTTTTTGGTGATAAATAACAGTTTCCTTTCTCTGTCTGAATTTCTATGATAAATAGTTATCATAGTTTATGCTATTTATATTCGGACTATTTTCCTTATTTTTGTTGTTCTCACATCGTTTCTGCCATTGTACCAGTCGGCCTTTATCATGTGTCTAAAAATCCGGGTAATCAGCCGGGAATTCCGAACTCAACCGTTTATTTAATTTATCCTAGTAGAGTGATCTCGTTCCCTTGCTTATTTCTAAGAGTATATCGTCTAGTTCTGAATTCTAGCCCTGGTATGGCAACTGATAATAAGGAAAGAAAGACAAAAGAAAGTCTTCTTGTTTTGGTTTCAAGTATATCAGATTATCTCATGCTAGAAGAAAATTGAGAAAGAGAAAATAGACCCAAGAGTGAAAAAAGAATAATGGGTTCGCCTCTATATTGTTTAAGACAATGAATAAGGAAGTACTCGGATTTGCATGAAATATTAAAAACTCTCAGTCTTTTATACAATTACATAAGAAGTTTTCGATATTACACAATCGTCCTTTATAGATGTACGCATATAATCTTTCTATGCATTCTACATAAATGTATTATTCAATTATTCTACATAAAATTCTACATAAAATCTATTTTCTTCTTATGTATGGTGTTACGGTTTGTGCAATGCGTCCATATTATGGTGAGCAAATCTGAAAAAAAAATGTTTTTTTCGATTTTCAATTCATACATGAAGTGTAAGTGATATTATTTATGTATTCACAATTCAACAAAATAAGTTCCTTTTTGTTTGTTTCACAAAAGGTCAGACATATATATGTTAACCTTCAACAGCATTCTATGCAATTTGCATGAGCTTTTTTTTTTTCCTTTTCTATATGTGCAACACTGATAAATTTGTATTGTTTAGCTAATGACAATAACGGCTGTAACATGATTTTGGAAACAATGACTTACTTCCTTAAACGTAAACAAGGTGACCTTTGGCGAATAAATGGTATATACGAGAGCCAGTCAAATAGTAAAATATATTATTCTGTAATAGCATATGTTTTCATAGTAGAAACATATAGAAAAGCTGTAGTCAAATAGGCCAAGCAGCAGCAGTATAACAAGCAACAACAGCAGGTAGATTAGGTTTAAGACTCCCCAAAGTATCGTTCAACGGGATTATAACCTAGTGGATTAAAGCATTGATTCGGGAATATATAAATGTGAGTTCAGTCCGATGAAATTATACAATTTAAAAATGCAGGGTTTATGAGACAAAAAGTTTAAGCTTTGCCCTTTAATGCCATGACATTGCAAAATTAGAAAAAATAATAATCAGATGTGATTGAATATGATTAATTCTCCTATATCTCTATGCTCACATACGTGTAATAATTGATGATATCGAATATAAACACTTCATTGTTACTCTCTTTTGAGATGTGGACGACCTCCCCTACAATTATTTCCACGTGTATTTCTGTGACGCCATTCCTCTGATATTATTTTGATCTTTAGCTTATAAAACCTAACTAAAGTCCATTCCATTTTGTAATTCCTGCTCAAGAATAAGTAAACCCTATTGTGCACCCACATAATGTCTTTGTTATTAAAGATGTTCTGCTGGATTAGAGACGTCTTGAAATGAAATAAAACATTTTGCAGAGTTGTCCTTGCAGCCAGGAGTCTGCACCTACATGTAATTACTACCATGGCTTAACAGCAAATTGACTAAAGATCCTTGCATCATTTAGGATGAGATTGTCAGCCACTTGAACCTGATGTTCCTTTGCATGAGTAGGTTCTCATTTCTTACTCAGATTGCATTCAGTTCCATCCATTAATTTACTTTTACTGTATTTCTCAGATGCAGGTATTACAAAATTGTTCACTAATATTCTTAGACATTTCTCTTTTGATTTAATTTCGCTGACCGTTCTTTCATTTATATTGTGTCAAGTTTTTCCCATAATTGTGAGCGAAAAAAACGAGACTATAAATATTTCCTTCAAATAAACATCACTTTATCGTCTATATATACAGGAGAAAGGGCGGTTTAAGGTATGATTAAAATGTTAAAAATAGCATTTTATTTTGGCTGAAGTTCTTATTCTTTTATAATTTAACAAATACTTATGAAGATTCACAGTTTCTGCTGCCTGAAAGGTGTGTAACAAGAGATAAATTCTCAATATATAGTAAATTTTCTGTCATAAATAGATGTTGCCATATATATGACTTTAATTTTAATAAATTTGTTCACATCCCAAACATAGTGCTCCAAGCTAAATTATTTAATTAGTGCCATCGAACAACATTTGATACGACTGAATACAGTGTGGTACTCACTTCAATTCATGCCGCAATAGACTTTGTTCTGGGTACCCTTCAGAAAAAATATGATGAATATCAGGCCAGATCCATCTACACAATAGAAACCCCACATCACGAGAGAGAGAATATATATATATATATATATATATATATATATATATATATATATATATATATATATATATATATATATATATATATAAAACATAAATAAATACTATGTTACTTAAAAATCAAAAACCGGAAAGAGAAAATATACAAGTAAAATAAATTGACCTAAATTCATCCAAGTAAATAAACAAACCCATCCCAAATAAAGATAATCAATTAAAAACTGTTCCCGCCAAAATAATACATAGAAGGAACTGCAACAATCAACCACAAAGTTGAACAAATAGCTTTAATTAAATTCTCAAACCAAAACAAAAATGTTAAATAAGTGATATAAACAAATTTTTACTACGTTAATAAATAAATAAAATAAGAAACAAATAAAAAATAAAAACAAGCAATAAAATTTGACTCAAATAAATAAACAAACGACTTCCGGTAAAATAACCGCCATAATAGAATACCCACAATGCACAACTAACCCGTATATATATAAATAGCCGAGAAAAATAACAGCATATGTGGCCTGTCGATTGATATAGCATGAAACAGACTGTCGCCTCTAAGTGTTGACTTCTATGTTCACTTTGATATTTACACACGCTCTATCTCTGATATTGAGCACTTTATTCCAAAAATATAGCACACCTTAAGACTATATTTCATTATATATATATATATATATATATATATATATATATATATATATATATATATATATGTATATATATATATATTAAAATCATTTTAATTAGCTTATTTGTATTTTCTGCAGAGTGAATTTTTAAAAATTAAATTTAACTTCATTTTGGCAATAATTATTTAAGCTGCTGCTGAAAAATCCAGCCCATGACCAGAAACACTCATAGATAATATATCTATTCTGTATTACACAGAATAAGATTGGATATGTTAGCACTGGTCTTTACGAGGCTTGTAACTAGGATCGCTATATACGGTATATAATTTTGACCCATCCGTTGTTTCCTATCTGAATTCGCGCAGTTTAAAATATCTTTTTAAACGCTGTCTCATCCAAGTAATTACGAAATGGCGAAAGCACCTCCCTTATGGCAACGGATGATATGATTTCTGGATACGATAAACAATATAACAGTGATCACTGGGGTAAGACATTATTTTTCTTTTTTCTGTAACTACACGCATGGGAACACCGTTTTAAATCGTCTACGTCTCCGATACTGCCACAGGAGAGGATATGCACTTATATAGTATATGCAGTATTTTAGATGCTTCTTTTTTCTGTCTATCCAAACACGATTCAGAAGCTAGCTGTCGGTTAGCCGTGAATGCAGAAACGTTAAGGGGTTCGGCAGCACATTTTAAGCTATGTTTAAATCTGAAAAATTGGCGAGAAAACCGTGTACCGGAACTAGCCTCTTATTGTTGTTTTTTTTGCCACATACCTTTGTAGATGAGTTTCCTTAGAAAACACGGTGCTATTAAAAGTGTTATAATTGTTTACAGCAAGACAAGATTCATTTCTTGCGTTTGCTATTAACATAAGAATACAAACAAGACAAAATGCCACCAGCTGTTTAAAATATTCTGCTGAGACAAATCCTCATGTGACTTCTGACAAACACGACCTCGGCCGTCTGTAAGACTTTATTATATCCCCAAGTAAATCCGTAACATATTTCCCATTCAAAAAGGCGACAAATATGTTTTTAAATCATCTCTACGTTGTACAGTGCATTGACTGATGTCTTGTGTTGTTTGAATTGATATCAAATTTCTTCCAATTCACGGTGTCATTGTAAAGATCCAATATTCGTCTGACGCTGACGATTCGATTTTAAAATATCTATGCGAGGCGGCAGTTTTCCTATGTCTTTGAAATCTTTACAGAAAACATTCCGAGAGCACGGAAGTCATTTTTACTTGAGATAAATCTAATATAATTACAGATTTACAGAGTGAAGTAAACATCTTCTCTGGCGTTATCTTCCATGGCGCTTTCAAATGGTGCACGATCTTATGCACCTTATATTACAGCAACATATACGAATTTTTCCATTCTTAATTATACCAATTTATCGTTTTCACGCAAAAGTGACATTTTTTTCACATTATCATCCTACTCCAAAACCACAACTATACATTTATCATCATTTCAACATTAAGACCATTTATTTATTTCGCGGATTTTACTCTGCTCACGCCACCACTGCCATCCATCTCACAATTATTGTTCATAGTAACATTAAAGTTAGAATAGCGCGATGGTTTGTCGGTTCCTTTTGCATCATGGATATTGAGGTTACACCGTATCTTCTCTCAGAATTTAAAGAGGTAAGACCTGCAAGGCAGCAGGTGGTTTGTTTTCTGATATTTCCGTCTTCTTAACTGGTTGCCTATGGAGCGAAAACTGTTCGGCTATTTCCCAATAGCTGGGAGGAAGAGATGTATTCATAATTTCCCCAAGGCTATTAATATGTATGTGTATACAATTAACTTGACTGGAATTCTAAGTCGGTTAACCGTTTTCTCTACCCAATACTCCACCGTGTCTCCGTAGCAATAATCAAATATTTATCCCCTTACAAGTATTTAGCAACATGAAAGTGTTCAGTTAACAATTTATACTGAAATAATCAAGAGAGTAATATAATTTATACTATAGGCATCAGTATGCCAGCTCTTATAACGAATAAATATGTCCGTTACTGAGGAATGCTTCTTCGGACTCCAAACAAAAGTATTTAAGACTATATTATATCATTCCAAAGCATTCTTTGTAAGTATAAAAAGTGGCATTTTACCTTATGCCCATAGCCTATGGTACTGTTCAGAAACCATTTTGTGATTTTATTATTTTCTAATTTCTTCCTCGTGAGCTCATTCCAATCCGCTATAGATCTCCGACGAGAGGTGAAGTAGATTTATAAAATAGTAATTGATATACATACTTGTGACCTAGACCTATATGTTCCATCTGGCGATATCATTATAATTTATTAATTAATAAATATTTATAAAAAAAAATAATGTTTTGTTTCAGGAGATTGATATGAAAGAGAAATGGCAATATATTATTTTTAATATGAACTTTTTTTGCTTTAACGAAATATTTTATTAAAAATATTGGTTTCCATATAATATACGCAAAGGAAGTATTGTAAGCAATAAGCACAATATGTCAAGTTAATCCTATGACATAAGATTTGCGAGGAAAAAATTATATTATATGTGCATTATTAGCTGTCGGGAAAAGTTTGTCCTCTTGGTAGAAAATATGGTCTGTAGAACAGAAGAGTGACACATATGTGTGTTTGTGTATATATATATATATATATGTATATATATATATATATATATATATATATATATATATATATATATATATATATATATATATATATATATATATATATATATATCTTTTCCCCGAAAATAACAGAGGGTGTGCTGCAAATCTTAGTGCTGAATGGTTCAGTTTGTTGTCTGTGTTGCACTCATTATTTCACTTCAAGTTGCTGGAGGCAATTTACATTGAGTCCCGCAAACCTTCCCTATGTAAACAGCGTGAATGTTTGTTGGGTTTCGCTGTTAATTGTCTCTAGCTCTTGTGTTTCTTTTTTTTTTCCTTTATGCTTTTCATTGCACATTTTCTAGTGTTTTAATTAAAGTTAAATCTTCCGTGGAGGCCTGACGAGCGGGAGCGAAACCGGCAGCTTCGCTTTTAGAAATGTTTAGTAATATCAAGCTTCACACTTTTATTTCTGTTATAAGATTTTGCACCTTCAATAATATTTTCACATACGCATATATATATATATATATATATATATATATATATATATATATATATATATATTGATATATATATATATATTGATATATATATATATATATATATATTGATATATATATATTGATATATATATATATATTGATATATATATATATATATATTGATATATATATATTGATAGATATATATATATATATATATATATTGAGATATTGAGATATATATATATATATATATATATATATATATATATATATATATATATATATAAAAATATAAAGTGACTTATTCACATTGTACAGTCTTTCAAGCGAGAACCACATTGTATGGAATGTTCTGATTTCTGTAATGTACGTTCAAGCAAGTGAATATTCCGAAATAGCTCAATGCCTGGAGACCAAATATTATTGATATTTTGAGACAAATAATAAATCAAAGATTCACTTTAAGGCTTATTCTAATATTTATTGAGCTTCTCCAGAAATATTTTGAGAATAAATTTCATATATTTTTCTATAGAGTAAGAAATTATTTCAGGAATTTCGCAGCCATTCCCTCTGTAAAAAAAGTTGATTCTTATTAATATATTCCTTTATCTATTTATTAAACTTGGACAATTTTTGTTGTTCTAATATTCTTGAAATTTCCTTGGATTTTTAAGTAATTGGATTTTATTTTCACTTTATTTAACCTTTTTATGTATCTTGTAAAGATCTTTACAATTGCATTATTCGTGCAAATCCGTTTGCACTTCCTTTAATCCGTGTCTGAATTCATATAATAATTTCTCATAATTTTTTTTAAGGGAGAGAATCCCAGAATCCATTGACTGAAAAATTTGAATTATCGTTCCTCAAAAAAATTTGGGTATGGACTATAAATGTAATGATTCCAGTAAAACTATTCTGATAGAGGGATTTGTTTAGACGTTGGGAAATTTCATGATCTTAATAAAGAAAAAAAACTACGAGTATTAGTTCAAAAGTGGCCTTACATAGCGCTGAGTATACCCCAGTGATAAAATGTATACATTTTGCGATTGATAAATCTTCATTACACGAAATTTGATATGCCAAATTAATGAAAAAGTGCATATATATTTGTGGATTCCGAGATGAAATTCGGTCTCCAATGAATGTCAAACGCAAGAAATAAAGATAAGAAATTAAATGTATTTACACAATAATACAAAGGGTATATTGTTAGTAAATCCAGGAATGCGGTTAGTCTTAATAATAATATATGTATATATATAGTCTCGAAGTAAGACTTCCTTAGAATCTACGTGCTTGTAATTGTGACTTCTAATTTCACTCAATATATCTCTCAGTATATTCTGACTGACTCTGGGTATTTAACGGCAGCAGTCTAAGTAACACTCTAGTCAAGTCCACTTATATGAAAAAGGGGTGGAGCCAATAATATATATATATATATATATATATATATATATATATATATATATATATATATATATATATATATATATATATATATATATATATATATATATACCCTAGTATAAGATCGGTGTATATGGAATAAATTCCAATAATCAATAAATACTATTCTTAAAAGCGTGCTAAATACAGAGTAGTGCAAATATAATTATATATTCGAAAATTATAACATAAATATGTTATAAAATATCACTACATTTTGTATCAATACTTCTGGTGTCTTATCAAGTGATGGTGTTGAATGTAGATGTAGGTTTGAACAATAAAAAAATATCAAAAATTCAAATGTTCTTACACACTGGGTTGTATATTAATATTCCTTCGAACCCCTAGCTAAGGAAATAATATCCTACACCAGAGACGCAACAGATCTACTAAACAAAATCAATCACATACAAACAGTTCCAGAGAACGCTTTTCTAGTGACTATGGACGTAAGATCACTCTATTCAAACAGTAAACACGTCGAAGGGCTAACCAGCCTTCAGGAAGCACTTACTAAAAGAAGAAAACAAGATCCCCATCCAGAAGTTATCATAAAACTCATAGAGCATATTCTTACATTGAATACTTTCAACTTCAATGGAGCACGCTATATGAAAGTAAGAGGCTGTGTCATGGGCACCATTGCAGCTTCACCATATGCTGCAATATTCATGAGGAAATTTGAGGAGACCCGTATCTATCCCCTCATTGTCAACGACTGCGTATTCTATGCAAGATATATCGAAGATATATTCTTTGTATACACGGGCAGGGACGACAAACTTCTCCAATTCCTCATGACCCTAAACACGACAATAGTCAGACCTGTCAAGCTGACCAGCGGGGAGTATTGTGAAGTTTGGTAATAGCGGAAGGAGTAGTTAAGTTGATCCATCAGAGAAGAAATTGTTCATTTTGATTTGGGAATCGAGTTGGAAATTAATAATATATTTCTTTCGGATAGTCACTTACAATAAAGATATTAGTAATTTCCGACTCGATTCCGAAATCAAAACGAACAATTATTTTACTGATTGATTTACCCACTCTCTCCGCTATTGCCGAACTTCACAATACTCCCCGCTTGATAACTCGGACAACTCTGTTGTCGCTACTGATATCTCCTTCCAAGCATCCACTATCCATAAGATTTTTTCCGATATCAACATGCTGACTGGAACTCATTCCAGGATTTTCTCGGTTACGCGTATTGGACTGATATCGTCAACCTCCCAACTGAAAATTGTGCCACTAAGGTTTCTTCTTGTGTCAAAGCCGACATGGAAGCATTCATCCCTTCTTGAAAATAACAGGTGAAATTGCAATGCTCTCTATGGATCATACCAACATGCTCGGTTGACGTGTCAACCAGGAACCCCTATTTCCGGCTATATCACATTTTTAGCTGATTCAGTCGTTCCTATCGTGAAATGAATGTTTTCCTGAACGAACACTCATCTACATCCTTTCGTAGTTAGGCGAGTCTATCCCAGGGTTCTATGCTTTGTCCTGCGATATTTTTAATCTTCATTAATACATTCCCATTGACGTCAGATCTACGCTGACGATGCTACCATTTACTTCTGACTTAAATATGATCAGTTAGACAAGGGCAAAATGGCAGCCGATGAACAAAATTGCTTCAAAACCGTTATTAACTCGGGGAAAAGATGTATTGTCAATTTTTACGCCTCGAAAACTAAACAGCTCTCAAGTAATCATTTGAGAGACCCAACATTGTCTTCCATCATTATGACAGATGCTATCCTCCAAGTAAGTGACTCATTGAACGTTTTTGTGCTAAAGTTCGTAGCTCATATTAGGTGGAATTACAACAATGAATCCGTCGCTAAATCTGCTGCATCTGTAGCTCATCGATAAATTCCAAATAAGAATCAATAATTTGCATAAAATATTTAATAAAAATATTTAATAAATATTTTATATTTAATTCCGAATTGCATAAAATATTTAACAAAAAGAACACTTAAATTAAGCTACAATTGTGCCAGTTATTTCGAAACGACAAAAAGACAAAACACTGGGAAAGCAAAACTAACGTGCAGCAAAACATTGTTAACAATAACATATTAGATGGAGTTAGATGGAGTTTGAAAAACTGAAGCAGTAATTTACAAAGCAGAAGTAATAGATACCAATGAAAAGAAACAATATTCATAGGGTGTACTGAGGGTAACTTTAAAAAGAGTTGGTACCACCATAAGCAATATTTTAGACCAGAAGCCGTAAAATGAAACTAGCCAAACGTCTGGACATTAAAAGAGAATAATAAAGAAAATTCCAATTAAAAGAAAATTTATTTAAAAAAATCCAATTCTAAACTGGAAAATGTTAATCCTTACAATACTCATAACATTTGCAACATTTGTCCAAAGGAGAAATTAGCTACAGTTCCATTTAGGATTTTACTGCGAACTGCTATCATATCATCATCAGCGAAAATTTATTCTGTAATCATCACGGCAGTTTTCAGTCTTTTCCACTTCAGTGTTTTCCATCAAACTGAATGCGTGCATTCCTGATCTCGTCATAAGGAATGACTAACTGCAAAAGAATAGTTGGACAACCATTTTTTCTTGTTCATTATAGTGAGAATGCCAGTGCATAGATTGAAAAGATTTCGTCACATAAACAAACACATTGAACAGTAGTTTTCTTTGTTCCCTGCATTTTTCCTGTAGCTGGTGCAGTGTAAAATGATAACAGTCATTGATCGACCCGCTCTTAATCCAGAATGTATCTCTGGCAGGATACCATCACCCAGTTTTTGATAGCGTTTCAGAAGAAGCCATGCAAAGTTTCTACCGGCTACAGAAACAAGAGATACGGACTGTAATTATTACAGTCGCCCTTGTCATACCATTTTTTGTAGAGAGTAACGATTTGTGCGTGCTGCGACCTTTGTATATTTCGTTGTCACCAGAGTTTTTGTAGCATTGCATGCATTAGCTGGAAAATAGCATCATTAATTTCGTTAAAAATTTTAGCAGGAATACCATCCACACTCGGCGCCACCCCATTTGATATGGAAGATATTGCTGCAGAAAATTCTTCCTCGATAGGCTCCGCATCGAATTTTACAAATATAGCGAAACAGTGTAAAACTGCTTCCATACACTCATAAAGTTTGAAGTGGTACTAAACCCGTCTTTCGTACTGTTTAGATTGATCTTCTATCGGCTCAGCAGATACATTTTTCAGCTTCGCTAATTGTGTAACTGTATGTTCTAGAGATGCTGTCATTATAGAATGCATTGTTTTTGCAATTCCACAATGGCATGCTGCTTGAATTTCTTTGCAATTAATTGTGCATTTCTGGCTGCAAAATGGATTTCGTTATGACAAGATTTTTTTCTGATTCTTGAGTTGAACATTTCTTTCTTTTTTTTATTTCATAATGTGGCAAGAAGTGATTGGCATACCCATACGCTCAAACATATTGACCGGTTTCATTTAATAGAAATCAATCTCATTTACCCATTTTATTGAGTGAAAAATGTATTCGTACAATGGCATTTTCACATTTTAAAAATTTCAGGTTGCTTTAATGCGCTAGATTATTCAAGTGGAATATTCTACAAAGTTCCGGTAATGTTATCCGTAATTGTTTTTAGCCTAAAACATGCAAACAGAACATTCTGTTATTGATATTCGTGCAAGAAGCTTATCATCATGGCAAGAGGTAAGGCAGTGACAAATGCGCAAAAACAACTGATTGTTAAGCGCTGTCTGCAGGAAAGTCTCAGAAAATATGAATATTCCATTGAATACCATTTTTTCATTCTTGAAAATGTCTAAAAAAAAAAAAATGAAAAACTGTTATATTCCGTGCTAATAAATGGATAAATAGTAACAAGTTCATTGTAGAAACCAGTACAACAAGCAAGGAATTAAAAGTTATGCGCACAGTCGTCGCAAGTCTACAGTTTTTTGTATGCTGCTATCGGAAGGCCGCTAGTTCTCGTAGATCACAGATTGACCCTCCTGTTTGCTGTCCTAACGGATACTTATAGGTGGTTCCCACATATAGCGCCGTCACACATAGAGTAGTAAGTTATTCTATTCCCTCAAAAATTTTGGAAAACCAAATTAGAACTAGTACCCCACTGAAGATTATTCAAATTAATGCATCAAATTAAAGAAAATCCAGTAGTTACTCGTCAAGATTTACAGGGTGAATATCTTTCATCAGGAATATATGTTACAAAACGGACAATAAGCAAGGAAATTCATAGGAACAATCGAAAAATCACCCTTCCCTAGGAAAACTCCACTGTTATTGAAAAGACCCAGAGATGCCAGATTGAAATTTGTACGTGAACATAAGAATAAGGAAAGATACTACTGGGAAAGAGTATTATCGACAGAGGAAAAAAAATTGAGTTGCTTGGAAATAATTCTAGTAATTCTGTATGGAGGAAAGATGGCGGTGCCTTCAAAGAAAAGAACACAGTTCCAACAGTGAAAATTGGTGGTGGCAGCATCATTGAGTTTAGATGTTTTTTTCTGTAAAAAGTACTGACAACACATCAGTAACAGATAGTAGAATGAATGCCGCAGCAAACCAAAATATTTGAGAAGCAAATTTAATTATTTCGACTGAAAATCTTGAACTTTCTCCTGATTAGATCTTGTAGCAAGATAATGATCTTAAACTCACTGCCGAATCTACGATGAAATGGCTTGATAAATATAATGTACCTATACTGAAATGACCAAGTCAGTACCCAGGTTTAAACGAAGTCATAAATCTGTAGACAATTCAAATCCAATCGAAAGCTCCAACTAATATCCCAGATCTGAAGACCATAGGCGAAGAATAATGGAACAAAACAACAAATATTTGTAAATCTTTAACAAGACGAGTTCGGTTGCTGTAGAAGTTAATAATGGATATGCTACAAATTATTAAACGAAGATCATGTATTCTTTTTTTTGTATTGTACGAATACATTTTCATCCATGAAAATGGATAGATACGATTTATTTCCATTAAATTAATATTTTTCTTGTCTTCTCTAAATGTTTAATTATTATGCATCTGTGTACAGATTATGTGAAAAATGTTTATTTATTAGTTGTAAATAAAATAAATTAAAAATTTGTGTGTACGAATATTTGATTTCCCCCACTATGTGTGAGTGTGTATGTGTGTGTCGACATATATGCAATATTAGTGTTTATACACACACACACACACACACACACACACACACACACACATATATATATATATATATATATATATATATATATATATATATATATATATATATATATATATATGTGTGTGTGTGTGTGTGTGTGTGTGTGTGTTATATTTGTGGAAGTTTTGATAATCTTACTGAATTTAGGAATATAATATTTGAAACAAACTTAATTAATATTACTTAAAATAAATTAAACGGATTTACTTGTTTCAATGTAAATAAAATCATATGATTATTTTAATAAAAAGGTGTCTTCACAAAATGGAAATATTTCTTAAAATGTGCCCTTAAAATTTACTGATGGGAATCACAAATTCTTTTCCTATTCGAAAACGAAGTAAAGGTTCAATTTAAATAGAATATCCTTAGGAACTCATCTTTTTAAGTGAATCATTTCCGAGGTGTTATGAAACTTTTATCTTACATGGAATCTCATCAACAATCTCGTTCTTATGCCTAGAAGGTTGAGCAAATTTCGTCAAAATGATAAAGGCTTTTAAGAAATCCAACATTTCTTTCAAAATCTTTCTTAGATTCTTACAAACAGAACCTATTTGGATCTTGTTTTGGATTCATATATGTATATATTATAACATGAAACGACCATCTTTTTTTTACTTAACTGTCAAAGAATTTCGGTGAAACAAAATAAGATGTAAAAACAGATTTCGTAAAAGGAAATTGAAAACAAGTAAGTTGCGAAGAATCCGATGTTTCTTTCTGTTCATATGATTTAACTATATATATGATTTCTTTAATTGCATTCGCATAAAGAAAAGTATACTGCAATAATTCACATAAAAAGGATACCAGAAACCGATAGTATTATTGTTTCAAGATATATGAAACTAACAAAACTAAAAGTTATTACTGAAATCAATAAATTTGTAAGAAGTTAACTACAATTCCCTGAAAAACAGCATGTGAATGATGACAAAAAAAAGACTAAATTCAATAAAAAGTATTTAACGTCAAAATAATTATGTTATTACTAAGAAGAAATACCAAATAGTTTTTCTTCTTCATTTAAAGATTTTAACCTTTTGTAGCACGTTTTAAATTATGGTCAAAGTCTTTCTTATACGTCAGAGGTCGATGTAATATTTACGATAAATGTTTTTCGCCTTTTATCAGGTGAAATTACAGGACATAATCAGAAGAAAAAAAGATCGCTGACTGTAGTAAATTTATATTCAACTTTCCGCAAATTACATTAGGGAGAATATTTCCAACATTTTCATCATAACTTTCCATTGAAAATTTATTGTTATCTCTCTCTCCTTCTCTCTCTCTCTCTCTCTCTCTCTCTCTCTCTCTCTCACGCACACACACGCACACGCACTTGGTGTAACATAATTCATTAAAGAATTCTCTATACGTAATGCTTTTAAAAGTCTTACTTTAATTTATTTATAATATTTTTTTACATAAAGGATCGTAAGCGTAAAGGTGAAAGCTAAGTACAAAAAATATCAGAGGGCTGAAGGTTTTTCTTTAAAAATAACGAGATATATAATTTGTTCACTTAAATGCAAATGTTTTCACTTTTCTCCTTCCGTAGAACAATTTATCCGCACGGAAGCCGTCAATATGTCATTCATCACCTGTCAAGTGAAGCGGAAGTTTATAACCTGCTTAGTTTTATTTTCAAATTACATCTCTTCGGCGCAGAAGCTACGTTAAGCTTCGTTCAAAATATTTGAAATAAACATTATAATTTCTGATTTTCTTAAAATAAATTTTGAATAGAAGATAATTGAGATTTAAAAATAATTTCAAATTGAGATTTTCATTTTTTTATAAAATGGAAAAAATGGTTGCCATCTGTCAATTTTGCTGACGAAAAAAAAAAACAAGATTTTTAACGAAAATTTCGGACGTGCTAGAAACGATTAAAAATGTAAAAAAATACACCCAAAATACTTTGATCATTCCTCTTAATAATAATATAAACATTTAGACGATAAAATTTGCTTTCCTCAAGTTTGGCGTCTATTTCATCATGCTATGCTGTTTTATTAGCGATCTCGTGGAGGCACTTAGGTTAACATTTATTCCACCGTCGACATGCCTGATGGTGTGTAGGGGTTATGTTGAAGTGTCTCCCCATTATTTTTTTCCAGACCTACTTTTTTTAACGCTCTTTTGAAAGTTCCAAGAAACCGTTTAACTCGTCCATTAGATCTTGGGTGATATGTTTGTGTAGCAATATATTCTATAGTTAACAGCTTGCAAATGTCTTAATTCTATTCCCGTAAGTTGTGTTAAGTACGCATTCAAATTTTTATTTTCTTCTTTCTTTAATTGCTTCTTTATCTTGGCAATAACGACGTCCTTTTCCGCTTTTTCATGCGGTTTAATCGGTAATTATCGTACCACATTGTACAGAATGTCTTTACTTTCCATCTACATTTTAATCGCTTCTATGACCTTATCCTCCAAGGGTTCTGCATTTTCAGTTATTAACCTGCATAATCCACCCGCATGTCCTATTTTTAGACGGTTTGTACTCCATTGAAAAATTATAATTTAACAGGATGTTAGCAGTATTGATAGGATGACCTTTCTTTGAACAATATATTGCTAATTACGGACCATGGTCTGTTTTCAATGTGTAATTTCTTCCATATACAAATTGAGGAATTTTTTTCGTAGAGAATATATCTACTAGTGATTTTTTCTCCATCTGGCCTTAATTCGTATCTGCCGATAGAAGTGCGCGTGAAGCATGAGTTAAAGTTTGCATTTAATCATTATCGTATTTGTGCAAAATCACACCTCCAACAAAGTAATAACTAGCATCTGATTCAACTATATTTTTCTTTTTGGATCGTAGTGCGCTAGCGGTAAATCAGACTAAAGACTTTTTTTTTTATTCCGACAAACGATCTTTAACATTTATGATCCAAATTCCACTTTATTATTTTTCTTCAGGAGATTGTGAAGTAGAGCTGTCAATTTATGTATATTATGTACATAAATTCAATAATAATTAACCAGTTCCAAACGTTTTGATGTTGTATGCATATTTCTAATCGCATTTACACTCGACGGATCTGGTTTCCTACAGTTTTTATCAATTTATCAAGGTTAAGGTTATTACAAACGTGTTTTATTTTGGGCCAAAACACTTCATATTTTTTTCATTAAACTTGAATAGGTATTCTCTTGTTTTTTTGATAATTGTTTTGATTTGACTAACATAGACTTCTTTAGACACACACTTGATCAAAATGGGGTCCAGATACGCAACTGCGAAATAGTAATCCGCCAGCATTGTATCCATGGCTTGTTGAAAAAAAAAGAAGCTAGTGCCAATTTTATGCCAAAAGTAAGTCGATTAAACATATATAAACCTCTGTTCATATTTATGGCCTTCAATTCAGGACATTGATTTTCAATCTGAATATGTAAATATGCTTCAAAGAGATCCAGTATGGAAAATATTTTTGCGCCATTAAACTTTGAGAAAACATACTTCTGGACAGGATAATGGGTAATTTCATGTATCCAGACATCTATTTAATCCGCGAAAACACGAATTTTGTCTTTTGTTTTTTACGTACACTGCTAGTGCTGAACATTACGAGTAATTTACATACTGCTATACACAAATTCTTTCTAATTATCCAACTCTTCATATACCTGTTCTAATGCTGAGAATTTGAAATTGCTTCATACAGTTTTTCGTTGACTTTTATATTGGTGGCTTGCTCATTTATTTTTTTTCAGTAAGCGTTTATCGGAAAATCCCGCAGATCGAATAGTTTCATCCCGTCTGTAACGAATATATTCGTCGCATTTCATAGAACATAATCTTTTGTTTTTTTAAATTCTTATTCAAAGTAATCATCACATGTTAATTGTCGCCTCAAAGTAATTCATTGCGAGAAACTAAAGATGAGACCTTGTATGTCGTTTTTAATAAATATTTTCTAATTTATTGCCGTTTTGTTTCACTTACTTTTGAAATATAATTTCCAGCATCGAGTAATATTTTTACTCCCATATTACTGATTTTCACTTTCACAAATTTTCTTTTATTGGCTATTTCTCAGCTGCGATATTGCGTATTAACTTCTTCCTGCGAAATTTGTTTCATACTTTAAATCTACGGTGTGATTTATGTATTTTTTGACCACAGTTATAGCAATCTGCAATTTTCCATGTACAGTCTTTCCAAAGATGTATTTTTCCACACCTGAAGAAATGTTTTATATATATTTTGGTGCATTTTTTCCTTAGCTTTTACCAATGCACATTCTTTATTCTGTCGTTTTTAAGCATCATGTTTCAGACTTAACATCTACTATTTCCTGCAGGTTACATTAATATTATTTTCAATATTTGCTAAACTTCTCAACTTTTGCCACTGTTAGACCTTGCAGAAAAAATTATTACTTTAAATATATCTGGAGCCATTTCGTTTAGTTTAAATAGTTCACATTCTCGGTTGACGGCATCTGTATACGTGAACAAAATCTGCATCCTCATTTTGGTTAAATTACTACTCCTCCAACGAGCAAAGAACAGAGAGCATTTTCACTAAAAATGTTCGTCAGGATGTTTACTGTTTGTTCAAACCATATTTCTCCGGGTTTTCTAGGTAAAATATAATCCCTGTAACTTTCTTACAATTTTGGCGCTATTTTTCTTAACAACAATCAGTTTAGTCTTTCTTTTTCCCAGTCAATAAATTCCTAACTAAATAGTTGTTCATGTCTCTGAAAATACGCAGTAAATGTCAGTCACTCATCAGGACGGTATACGAATTCTCATACAATGTTTTGTACGTCGTCTGGCGTAAGAGACGCTGAACCATTTTTTTTCAAACCACTTTCAACAACACTTGCCGTTGCTTTTTTAACAGTAGCAAATATTTACTTGTTCTTGTTGTTGAATGTCAAATAGTGAAGCCAAAATTTCCTTCATATATGCAAGAAAACCTTTTTTTTTAAAACAAACCTTGTTGAAATTCTAACTCCTCTCGCACAAATATGAATTTCGAAAACCCCTCGCCCGCTATTGTAATCGGAGTTGTAATGTCTTTGTTATACCGGTCTTGAGATCGAACATCGATGTTGCCGATTTCCTATGTGAAGGTCATTGTTATAACACACCGTACAACGGTATAACTTAATTCGTTATAGTATTCTCGATTCGAAATTGTTATGATATTGCCTAGTTATTATGAAGAATATCGCGAATACGACTGCCATCCAATCACCACAAGAAGAGAGATGTTGCATAAGACTAGTTTTTATGAGGGGCGATAGGAGCCCGTAGACTCGGGCAAATATTTCCCTTAGTCCGCGCACACAATGGATTTGGTTTATCACAATAGGTTTTATAGCATGCCAAGATTCTTCCCTTAAGCTTGGAAAGTAATTATATATATTTATTGCTCAAAGTAGGTTCAAAGGGTGTTCTCAACAGCTGGCACTGCAGAAGTGATTGATTGGCCTCAGTAAAAAAAAAAAAAATTACAGCATTACCTTCATCCAGTTTGACACCGTGGACATCTATCCGTCGGTATCTAAAGACGTTTTTTAAACAGCCCTGGAGTTTGTCAAGTTTTACTCCAATATTTCTAAGCATGAAATCGACATCATCCTAAATTTTAGGAAATCAATTATGATACACAACAATGAACAATGGATAAAAAAAATCTGTTGAAAACTTAGTTGTATCGATAGAATCGCTGGATTCTATTGAATCATCGCATTGGTCGGAGTGTTTATTATATACAATCTCACAGTTCACAATGAAATTAGTCAAAATAATATAGGGATTTATAGAGACGATGGTTTAATGGTAGTAAATAATTCTACCGGAAGCAACGTTGACAAATTGAGGAAATGGATCCATAGATTGGTTAAATCTTTAAACCTCAAGTTTAAAATTAATTATAACATAAAACAAGTAGTCTTCTTAGATGTAACCTTAAACTTAAACTTAAATAATACTAACCTTTCTTGAAAAATAACGCTAACTCATTTATATAAACCCTAATTCCAATCACCCAACGCGAGTTATTAGGCATATTCCATCATCCGGTGAAAGCCGTATAAACAAGCACTCTTCTAACAAGGAGATATTCGATAAACACAAAATTATCTATAACAAAATCCTTAACGATAATGGTTACAGATCTTGCGAAATTAAATATAGAGAAAATTGTAGAGGAGAGAGAATAATTTGGTATACACCTCCTTTCAATAAATTAGTCATCACAAAATTAGGGCACACATTCTTAAATCTAATTAACAAGCACTTCCATAATGAGAACAAATTAAGCAAGATTTTAAACCGCAATAACTTAAAAATAAGCTATAGATGTTCTGGACATCTAGATAAAGTTACTAAATTGCATAATAATAGAATAATGAAGCTTCATAGAGAAAATATACGCAACCTAAATACAAGTTCTAATATACCCCAGGAAAAAAAGGCTATGTAATTATCGAATCCCCAATCAATGTCCATAATTAAACAGGTGCTTAGCTCAATCCATATTGTATATGTGCTATAACTCATCAGATGAGGACCCCAGAGATATTAAGCTCTATGTGTGGTCAACTAACAGAACTTTTTAAGATAGGTATTACAATCACATGAACTCCTTTAGAAATACGGCCAAACGAAATATGACATTACTTTCAAAATATTTTCAGTAACTGAAGGAAGAAGGAAAAACACCTGAGGTTAAATGGAAAATCCTAAGACAAGCCAGAATCTGCAATTCTCTGAGGTAACTTTGCTTCTTATGTTTACAGGAGAAAATATGTTTCATTGAACTCTGGAATAACACCCAAATATTAAATCAAAGATATGAAACCACCGTTTTCTGTAGACATACTAAGGGTCTAACACTACAATCTTGGTAAATTTATAATTCCATAAATATAAACGTTTTAAAATTATAAATCACCTCCTTCGATATATTCCCTACCCTCTTATGTAACTCTACATTAATTAAATTACGATTCTTTTTTCATATATGTATTACTGACAAATTTTTCAGACAAATCGCTTTGCAGCTTTACTCATTCTACACGCTTTACGGTTCAGAAATATTTCAAAGTTTGATTATAAAAGGTTATATTAACATCCCTCTATTTTTTTTTGATTTTTTTAGAGGAAATCACCACATCTACATTTAAATCCACAAATCGCGTTCATTGATTAAAGAATTAATTGTGATAACCCAAACATAAATACATGCAATTCAGCTCTAGAATTATTCTAATAAACCAAAAATTAACATTCCCAACTACTACGAGAACTATAGCTACAATTTTTACCTACGCGTTCCCTGACGATTGCATCTAGCATGAAACAGACTGTCGCCTCTCATGTTGGCTTCTATTTGCACTTTTATATTTGCACATGATCTATTTCTGATATTGAGCACTTTATGCCATAAATATAGCACATCTTAAGCCTATATTTCTTCATATATACATATATATATATACATATATATATATATATATATATTTCAGTGTGTGTGCTTGTTTGTCAGTGTGTGTATACGCGTAAACGTATTGAAATATATGAGATGCTATTCGATATTTAAAGGAAGTTATTCAGAAAATCATGATTAAGATTCTGCAGATTTCTCAGTATGGATTTGTAAAACTTAGCATATACACGCGCTCACATATACACAGCAAACACGCACACACAATATATATATATATATATATATATATATATATATATATATATATATATATATATATATGTATGTATGTATATATATATATATATATGTATATGTATAGAAGAGAGAGAAAGAGAGAGACACACAGAGAATTTGTGTCTGTACATGCATCAATATTGTTCTTGTTCGATTCTTTAAAATGATCCGTAAAAAAATCAAGATTAAAGTGACAAGATATTCATTTCATGGGGAGTTTTGTCTCTTTCTTTTGTTATGTATGATTAAAGATACCTTCCGTCTTTACATTCTGTCTTTTCCCCATAATGGGTTTGCTTTCGACCAGTTAAAAATGATCATATTGAGCGTGACTGTCTGCACGAATCCGTCGGATTATTTCCCTCTCTGAACGTCTCAGAATAATTTTTTGTCTTCAAATTTCTTCTTTTTTATATCGTCTTTGAAATCAATAAAAAATATTTTGTTACAATATCAGTTATTTTTAATATGTGTACGTATCCATCTTACAGTAATTTTTTTTGTTTGTTTTTTTATGTATTGTTGGCCAAGCAGATATAATGTGGGCGAAAGTAACATGTTTTTCTATTTGCTGCGTGCGTGAGAAAATTTCTCTGTATGATTTAAAGTTTAGATTGCTTTGCCCATTATTGCGGACGCAACCAGCGTTAACATAGGAACTGACATAAATACATATATTAAAGAAAATTCCAAACTACTCATGCTGACCCATACCTGCAGTTCTGAATGAAATTGCACCACTCTATTCTCCGTCGCTTTTTTTTTTACATATATATGTATATATTTAGATATCAAATATTATTAGCACTTTTGTTTTTATATGCTTGATTTAGTAATTGTTACTTCGTAGCTCACATTCTTCTATTTTTAACAAACTTACACTGAACGTCTCCTTAAAAATTATAAAATATTCTTTAGGTGCACAGAATATAAAGTATCTGTTCTTTAAAAAAAAATCAAGTGTAATAGAGATTAAAAGAAAAATATTGAATTTAGACTCGTTATTAGATTTATGTTTAATACATGAATATTATTTGACATAACACAGGAAAACGAAGGAAATACACATGATATATCCAAATTTGTATCAACCAGTAATATATATATATATATATATATATATATATATATATATATATATATATATATATATATATAACAGAAAACTGAAACTATCATCACAAGTTTCTGCGTTCAATCATGTCATCTTTGCTTGCCAAGAAAACTGTTGTCGATTTAGAAGAATCGCTATAAAATAATTCTTGATCCCACAAAATAAACTTTCATAGAAATTCTAAGATTCTGACCAACCCTTTGACGTATATCGAAGATTATAGCATTTTGGCACTCTATAGCTCTGTTACTTACACTATAGAGTATATATTTGTATACAATCAATCGCTTGTATACCTACCTATATTTACCCATTCATTTTATTATTATTATTATTATTATTATTATTATTATTATTATTATATATATATATATATATATATATATATATATATATATATATATATATATATATATATATATATATATTGAACAATAAAAAAAAATATAAAAAATTAAAATCTTCAGACACGCTGGAATGTAGATTAATATTCTTTCGTTTTTTTTTATTAATATTTCATTTAAATTCTTCGACTAGTTTCGGCCAAAATGGCCATAATCAGGAGAAGATATATTTCTGCTTGCTGGTAGCAGTAAACTACAGAAATGAATGTCTTGATGGAGAAAATGAATTTTGTCTTTAGTTTCATGTGTTTGTTTTTTTAATTTTTTATCTTTTTAACATGAATCTTTTAACATTCCTTGTGTTGGTCAAACGGTCTCTCTTAAGTTGTTATTTGAGATAAGAGCTGGATGGATCTTTGCTTCTCTGAATTGCCCTGGTCAGTTTGACAGTTTTATTGGTCCTGGAGAGGGGATGTGTCTCTCTTAAGTGTTTGTGTGTGAGTTATTTGGTTCTTAGGGAGTGAGTGAGTATGCTATGTGTAAGCGTGTGTATTGCTGTGGGTGTGTGTTATCATTTGGCTCATTAGGGATTGAGTGAGTATGATGTGTGTAAGTGTGTATATTCTTGTGGGTGTGCGTATAGGTGTTAGGCCTCAACACCTCTGTAAGGATGTCTGTCTTGTGTGGGTGAGAAATGTGGGTAGGTTTGATTTGTAATGTTATATATTAGTACTATCTATATTGATAAATGTATGGTTTAGCCCGGCTGGATAGTGTGTTTTTAGACGTTGTATCCACTTATTTTCATGGAACTCTAAAATCTTTCCGATATTATCTGCTCTGACCTTTTCTATTCTCTCAAGTATAGTGAATTTGTCGTGGGTTTTGAAATTGTGTTTTTCCAGGCGAAAATATTGTTACACAGGTAATCATTTTTCATGGGGAGTCGACTTCATTCGATTACGATAATTATTCATTCTATAGTGAAAGGGCCATTCAGATTTTGCTTACATATTGTTTCTGGCATAGTGTGCATTCTAGGAGGTAATTTATGTTATGACTTCTACAGTTAGAATCGTGGTAGATTTTGAAGGTCGATTTAGTGATTGAGCTAGTGAATGAATTCGTGTGTTTAATATGGTTGCAACATAAACTTCTTTTGTTGTTACATAGTTGGAAAATCCTGTTGTTTTTGTTCTTAGTTTATTACGGATTATCTTGTCCCCTGAAATGTGGTTACTACCTATGATTTCTTTTAGGTTCTTAGGTCTACGATATGCTAGAAGGCCGGGTTCCTTAAATCATTTTTTTAGGTCTGGTTTGAGATGTAGTATTTCCAGCGACGTTTGATTATTTGGGATAGTGGAGGCATAGTGGGGTTGAGAGTGGTTAGTAGAGGAATGCGGCTAGAGTGATTTTTAATCTTGTACATTAGGGTGTCTTCTGTAGGTGTGGAAATTGCTTTATTTATTTGTTCCCTGATTAGGTGTTGGTTATAGCCACGTGTTGTGAATTGATGCTCTAGATTGTCAATGTGTTTATTTAATTCTTCATTGTTGGAACATAACCTTCTGAGTCTAAGTGCTTTTGATTAGAGAAGATTCTCTTTGAGCTTTTTTAGGGTGGGAAGACTTAAAGTGTAGATAGTTTTGGGTGTCGGTGATTTTAGTGTGTAGTATCGTTTGTAGTTTCCTGTTTTCATCTATGTAAATGCGGGTGTCTAAAATGTTACTGATGTCGTGGATTTTTCTTAGTCAAACTTAATTGAGCCGTGCACTGTGTTTAGGGTCATAAAGAATTGGGCAAGTTTGTCATCAATACCCGTATATACAAAGAATATATCATCGTTATATCTTGCATAGAATACGCAGTCGCTGCCAATGATGGGATATATATGTGTCTCCTCAAATTTTCGCATGAATATTGTAGCATATGATGGAGCTGCAATGGTGCCCATGACACAACCTCTTATTTGAAGATAGTGTACTCCATTGAAGTTGAAAGTATTCAATGTAATGACATGCTCCATGAGTTTTATGATAACTTCTGTTGGGTGGGGGGGTCTTGTTTTCTTCTTTTAGTATTAGGTTGGTGCAAAAATAATATCGTTTTTTGACGTTACGTCAAAAAACGATATTATTTTTGCACCAACCTAATAATTACTTCCTGAAGGGCGGTTAGCCCTTCGATGTGTTTAATGTTTGAATAGAGTCGCCTAACGTCCATAGTCACTGGAATAGAATTCTCTGGAACTGTTTGTATGTGATTAATTTTGTTCAGTAGATCTGTTGTGTCTCTGATGTAGGATTATACCTCCTCAGCTAGCGGTTGTATATTAATGGTCTATGTATTTGGAAATTTTTGTCGTGTGTCAGTTGAACGATGAAATGACCGTCCTTCCTGGGTTGTTGCTTTTGTGTGTATTAGGAGGGAGATAGAAACGAGTAGGTGTAATATTTGTGGGTGTAAGTGCTGTGCACGTTTCCTTGTCGATTAGATTGTTGCGAAGCATTGTTTAGTGAGCTAGTTAATTCTTTTTGGTATTCGTGAAGGGAATCTGTAGGTAAGCTTTTATAGGTTTCTTTGTCGGCTAGCTGTTTGTTGGCCTCTTTAATGTATCCTTCGATCCCCCAGATCACTCTCGCACCCACTTTGTCAGCCTGTGTTCTGATTATGTCATATCTATGTGTCAGCGTGTATTATTGTCACGTGGCAGCTTACGTGCTATTGTTTTTTTATGTCATTTGCTACGTCAAGTCCAAATGTCTGTATAGTAATGTCTGTGTTTAATATATATATATATATATATATATATATATATATATATATATTATAAAATAAATGTTGATTATAGTTTGATCACAATATTGTTATTACTTAAATGGTAGTATAATTTATAAGAGTAAGTGCTCGCTGTTTTCCAACAGAGGGTGTTCCCAGAACTACGTGCGTGTAGTATAAGATGGTAACGCATTCTATAATTAAATATTATAAGCAAGCATGAATTTAAGAATTGTTATGGGAAATTACCATAATAACATAATGGACTATTCCATACGTAATAAATACTGCGACTGAAGAGGAAGCAGAGAGTTCAGACTGATGTCGGGCGACCGGCTGATCGGCTGATCAGTTGAACTATTTGCCTACTGGCGGGGAGGAACCCGAATGAGGCTACGCCTAAGGGCGGAGTCTCTTTCGGGGAAGTAGTGCGACTCTGAACCCGTTTATACGGGTTCAAAGGGCATATTTTTGCCCGAGCCTACGCGCTTTGAAACCCCATTTTAAACCGGCCTTGTGCCAGATGATGCCCTCGCGGTGCGGTGACTAAATATCGTTCAGCCTGATGTCGGCTGATCGGCTGATCGGTTGAATTCTCTGCATTTGGGCGGGGAGGAACCCGAACGAGGCTACGCTGAGCATCGGAGTCTCTTTCGGGGATGTAAACCGACCCTGAACCTGTTTATACGTGTTCAAAGGGCATATTTTTGGCCTAGCCCACGGGCTCAGAGATACCGCGTTAAACCGGCCTAGTGCCACATGATACCCTCGTGCGGGGGTGGCTAAATACAGTTCGGCCCGGAGTCGGGCGACCGACTGATTGCCTGATCGGTTAATCTCTCTGCCTTCGGGCGGGGAGGAACCCGAACGAGCCTACGCTGAAGGTCGGAGTCTCTTTCGAGGATGTAAACCGACCCTGAACCCGTTTATACGGGTTCAAAGGTTATATTTGAGATCCCACGTTAAACCAGTCTTGTGCCATATGATGATCTCGTGGGTGGGTGGTGACTAAATACCGATCAGCCTGAAGTCGGTCGACCGACTGATCGGTTGATCTCTCTGCCTTCTTGCCGGGAGGAACCCGAACATTTATACAAGTTCAAATGAAATTGTTTTGGCCGAGACCACGGGCTCGGAAATGCCACGTTAAACCAGCCTTGTGCCACATGATGCCCTCGTGAGGGGTGACTAAATACTGTTCAGCCTGAAGTCGGTTGAACTTTCTTCCTTCGGGCGGGGAGGAACCCGAACGCTGCGGCGAAGGGCGGAGTCACTTTCGGGGATGTAAATCGACCCTGAACCCATTTATACGGGTTCAATGGGCATATTTTTAGCCGGGCCCACTGGCTCGGAGATCCCACGCTAAACCGGCCTTGTGCTACATGATGCCCTTGTTGCGTGGTGACTAAATACTGTTCAGTCTGAAGTCTTGAATGAAGTCCGTCAGGAGTCTGTCAGTCAGAGCGAGTCAGTCATTCGAGTCATAGGCAGTCCGAAACAGAGTCGCTTTCAGACAATTACTACTAAACGTGATTGATCGTACTAACACTTTTCTACCTCTCTGTACATATTCCTCTTTGTAATATATCTGTGTTATTGTGTTATTCTATACCCGTATTAGAGTTCTTCTTTATTGGTTCTACCTTGGACTATCAACGTGGTACAAGGAACCGGACCATAACAGTGGCGACAAGAGATTCGATCTCATTCGGTGGAAGAAAAAAAAATCGTTTGCCACAGCATAACATGTGGCAACGAAGATTCGAACTCTTACATGAAGAACAAACAAGAAAATCCTCTCTCGTCAACATAACAATTGACGACGAAGAAACCGCTAAAAAAGAAATACGAACTCTATACACGGATGACTTATTTTTTGCTATACGCCACACATAACAAGTGGCGATCTGGAAAACCCTTAAAGAAAATAAACTCCCTACTCGGAGCAAATTTTTTTTTTTTTTTGGCTATCGTAACAGTGTACGACTATTAAATTCTAAAAGAAAAAAAATGAAAAATTTTCTTTTCTTGATATCACATTTCACTGACAACAAAGAAATTTTTTTCGGTCACAGATTACAGAATATCAGGTTACACAAAAAAATACGTTAACATGGAATATATTAAGTCAACCATTATGGAACTTATCAAAATCCAGTTTGAAAAACAACAAAGGTACGAACAAAAACATCTAGAAATGCAAGAATTATTGATACGTGCAATGGCAAATAGGGAGCAAAAACCCGAGAACGAATCAGTTCTCTCACGAGACGCTATTTGGAGTAATATCGAAGATTTCAAGTACGCACCCGACGAAGATAAAACTTTTGCAAATTACTTCCCAAGATATGAAGATCTTTATGATTTTGACTACAAAGATTGATCAGACGCACGTAAAGTACGCCTTTTATTAAGAAAATTAGGCACAGGCGAATATACCAAATGCCTTCATTATATCCTTCCCAGAAAAACAAGCGAGTTAATGTTCAAAGAATCTATAAAATTGCTAACGGAACCTTTCATCCATAATACTTCACTATTTCATAAAAGATGGAAATGCGTGAACCTTACAAAAAAAGTTAGCGAAGATTACGTAACTTTCGCATCCATTGTTAATAAATATTGTGACGACTTCATATTATCGGAACTCAGCGGTGACAACTTCAAATGCTTAATTTACGTCCAAGGTCTGGTTTCAACCAAAGACGTAGAAATGAGACGTAGAATACTTACTCTGTCATTTCAAAAACTAGCCGAAGATTGCCAGAGATTCGTCAGCGTAATAAAATACTCTAAAGACGTAGAACAAGCTGGCATAGCATACATACGCAATGTACAAAGACAAACAAATTTTCCCTCCTCAAATTCAAAGCAAACAAATTTTCCCTCCTCACAGAAAAACGGAACTAATTTTCCCGCCACAAAAGCAGGGAAAACAAAATTTTCTAATCATAATCAACATAAAACGAAACTACCACCCAGTCCATGCTATCGTTGTGGGTCTTGGTATTCGGGTAAAGACTGTAAATATCGTGCTAAAACTTGTCTATCATGAAAAAAAATTGTTCACAATAGTTCTCCCTGTTGGTATAGAAAAGAAAGTAGAATAAGAATTACGAGGACCGACCAAAGAGATGAGACTAATATAAGAAAATATGGACAAGTTGAAATGCAAAACAGAAAAGTTAGGTTACAGCTGGATTCTGGCTCAGACTTAACTATCATAAATCTACAAACATGGAGAAAACTGTACAAACCTGTCATGTTAAAAACGGATAAAAATGCGAGATCAGTTACGGGGAGAAATATAAAATTCGAGGGTGAAATAATCACAAACGTAACATATAACGGAATGACGAAAAAACTAAAATTGTACGTCTTAAGAAATACCGAAAACCTATTCGGGACAGACTGGATGCCAAAATTCGAATTGTGGGATTTATCTATTAGCACCTACTGCTTGAAAGTAAAAAGCTTATCAACCGAGACAGACAAATTAAAAGGAAAACTAAAAACGAGTTTCCCCGAAGTATTTTCGGCAGGTCTCTGAAGATGCAAGAAAATGGCAGCTAATATCAAAATAATGGATAACGTTCAACCTATTTTTAAGAAAAAAACGGAGTGTACCGTTTTCGTCAATACAAAAGATTGACCAAGAATTATCTAGACTCGAAAATACGGGCATATTGAAAAAAGTAGAGTACATCAACTGGGCAGCACCGACGGTCTACGTTAAGAAGAAATCGGGAGAAATTCGAGTTTGTGATGATTTTTCTACAGGTTTCAACGCAGCAATAAAGGACTACCACTATCCGCTACCTAGTCCTGAAGAAGTATTCACGAAATTAAACGGCGGAAAATATTTTTCAAAAATTGATCTAAGTGAGGCCTACCTGCAAATTCCAGTCGATGAAGAAAGTTCAAAACTACTAGGCATAAACACACACAAGGGATTGTACAGATACCAAAGTCAACCATTTGGAATTAAAGTAGGGCGGCTATTTTCCAGCAGACAATGGATACGATGCTGACAGGACTAGAATACACAATAGCATATCTGGATGACATATTGATTAATAGCGAAAGCGTTGAACAAAACTGGCAGCATGTAGAAGAAGTGTTTAAGAGAATTCAAATCTACGGATTTAAAGTGAAAGAAAACAAGTGTGTTTTTTTCATGAAGGAAATTAAATATCTTGGTCATATAATAGACAAAGAAGGTAGACGTCCAGACCCTGAAAGGTCTACAGCAATAAGAAAAAAGATGCCAGTTCCTATGAACATAACAGAACTACAAAGTTTTCATGGATTCGTAAATTACTACCAGGAATTCATACCTCAAATGCATAAACTTCGCGCACCATTGAACGAACTGCTAAAGAAAGAAAAAGTTTGGCAGTGGACAGATCAATGCCAGGAAACTTGTGAAAAAATAATCAAGACATTAACATTGGATTTATTTTTGGCAAACTATGATCCTAAACTAGAGATTATTGTAGCAAGTGATGCGAGCGCCTAAGGTGTCGGAGCGTGTATATTACATAGAATGCCAGATGGGACAATAAAACCTGTCGCACATGCTTCTCGAACCCAACTACCAGTGGAGAAAAACTATTCACAAATTGAGAAGGAAGCTCTAGCAATTATCTTCGCAGTAACAATATTCCATAGATACGTCTATGGTAGACACTTTACTCTGCAGATGGATCACAAACCTTTAATAAAATGTTTTGGTTAAAAAATGGTCGACTGGTGTACACGGCAAATAGGCTACTTAGATGGGGAACGATTATTCTGAACTATAATTTCAGATTGCAATATTTACCAACGAAAAGAATCGTGCACGCGGATGGTCTGTCGAGACTTATACCAACAAAGACAGTGCCATTGGAAGATGCGGTCATCGCAGCCCTTACAAATGAACATAAGAACAGTACTATTAGAAGACATAAAAAATTAAACCAAAAATAACGTATTTATTAATGAAAAAAAAGCAAAAATTGCAGAAAAAATGAGAAAATTTCGGACAGCTTTTCTCCATGGGATAATGTGCTGCTTTACAACGAAAGGGTTGTAATCCGAAAAAAATTACAAAAACGGATATTAAAGGATTTCCACAGAGGACACCCAGGCAAGAATGGAATGAAGTCGCTAATGCGAAGCTATGTACATTGGAAGAATATGGACCAGGATATTCCTCAAATGGTGGAAATGTGCAAGGGTTGTAATTTAGCAGCTAAAGCACCGCCAATCATACATAAGTCTTGGCCTGAAATTGATCGTCCATGGACAAGAATACACACAGATTATGCAGGACCAATTGACGTGTTCTACTATTTAATCATAGTTGATAGCTACAGTAAATGGCCGGAGGTGTTTCGGTGTAAAAGTCTTACTACAGAAACGACCATAAATTTCCTACACGAGCTATTCGCTCGGTCTGGCGTAGTGGACTGTTTAGTAACAGATAACGGAACGCAATTCCCGTCAGCGGATTTCCAAGAGTTTTGCGAAATCTATCAAGTAAAACATATAAAATCCCCGCCTTACCATCCAAGATCAAATGGACAAGCGGAGAGATTCGGGGATACTCTCAAAAGAAAAAAAAAAGCGTACGATGTGCCTACGGAGAAAGAATTACAGCAATTCCTACAGGTATATAGAACAACACCAAATAATACGACACTATCAACGTTAACACCAGCAGATATCATGTTTGCTAGGAAAATCAGATCAGCGTTCGGTAAATTATTACCAAGAAAAACAAAACAAATAACACAGTCCTGCACACCAAAAAGAAATTTCCTCCAAGGGGAAAAAAGTTTTTAAGGCATACAAAAATAATACCTCTTGCTGGGAACTAGGGATAATTGAGAAAGGAATTGGCAATATGATGTACATAGTTCAAGGAAAAAAATCTCACACAGAAGACACGTAAACAAAATAAGGAAGAGACCGTTACAGGATGCTAAAGGTCCACCTCAAGAAGAGGTATTAGACACGATTTTCGACACATTCGATATAACAAGACCGCAAATAATCCCAGTATCATATGCCCCAGTCGACGAATGGGTTATAGGGCGATCATACGCCGACTAGGAGATATATACACTCTCACACCTGTGGAAAGATACAAGCTATCTCTTTCAGATCGTGAGAGTGGACAATTGGTAAACAAAATATTTTTAAGACCACTGTTCGATTAGGATAATCGAACAGTAATCTTTCCCAGGTCCGCTTCGTTTTCAACACGAGTACTGATCCACAATACAAGGATGAACTATAAGGCTTAGTGATTTTCGATGAATAATTTTAATATATACAGATATACATATATAAAAAAATAAACGAACAGATAAGTATGAGTTAAAACATCCGACGATCGGATCTCGAACTTATTTTGGGATATCAAATTCGCCGAACACCAAATGGATTCAACTGAACCCGAACATACAAAATACAAGTATGAATTACTATGAATTGAATGCAGAAGCCAACACACATATACAAAAGAGATGGGAGAGGAGTTACAATTATTGTTTTACATGTGAAAAGGTTTTTGCAAGAAAAAAAAAACATAACATTCATGTGTGTGTGTATATCTTTTCTACTACGGGTCCAAAATGTGATTACTTATCTTTTGTATTCATTTCTCTGCCTTTTTTTATATCAATGTCCTTTCTTTCCTTTTCTCGGCACAAACACAATTTCACACACTGCTAGTCTGTAATAGAGGTATACACTTTCTTTCTCTCTTTGTTTCGTCTTTTTCTTTCCTTCCTTTCTTCTGTAGAGGGCTCGATTTGCAACAGGGATGTACACTTCTTTACGCAGGTTGAACCACCAGCATACATTTTTATCCGCGTCTTAAAATTGGGATTCTCGAACAGGAATATTTCTTTATACTTCTGTCCGGAGTTTCCTAGATCGAACTGGATAAGTCATCACTATCAAATGCGTCTTATCTTTCCGTTCATGAACCACTAGCGCCTCGGCTTCGGTCTTGCCTTTTGAAAGTACAGAGAACAACTGATCCTCGAGTGAATCTTTGACTGTCACGTGACTTAGGTTTTGAGCACGAATTCTAACTTACTTCCGTCCCCTGTCTAGCTTCTGTCTAGACGTTTTTCTTTACGGGTAATTGGGTCATTAGACCCTTTTGACCTGCCTTCCCAAAATTTCATAAGACTTCACGTAATCTTTATCCTGTTGCTGGGCGGAAATTAACATTCATATGTGCGTATATGCGTGTTTAGCTTATCTGCTTTTAACACCAGTCAAACCCAGGACCAAAAAAATCGTCTAGAAAAAGAAAATTTACTGAAGCTTTGGAAATAGATCCAAGGAAAAAAAGATATTAAAAAAGCCCTGCTCCTGAAAATTTTCGGAAGTAGGTGTGTTAGGGGACCTTACCAATAATAACATAATGGACTATTCCATACGTAATAAATACTGCGCCTGAAGAGAAAGCAGGGAGTTCAGTCAGAAATCTTGAGTGAAGTCCATCAGGAGTCTGTCAGTCAGAGCGAGTCAGTCAGTCAGAGGCAGTCCGAAACAGTCGCGTTCAGATATTTACTACTAAACCTGATTATTCGTACTAACACTTTTCTACCTATCACTATATATTCCTGTTTGTAATATATCTGTGTTATTCCATATCCGTATTCGAGTTCTTTATTGGTTCCACCTTGGACAATCACCGTAGTACAAAGAACCGGACCATAACAAGTATATGTCATTTTACTGAAGTGTAAACAACTTTGTATTTCATAGTGTTAAACATGTCGGTTTTCATGTCAAAGAAAGTGTATCTGAGGAGAATCATACTGCACTACTTTATTCAAAAGAAATCTTCAACTGAATTACATGGAATTCTTCTTGAGACTTATGACGACCTTGCTCTATCGGAAACAAAATTCAGGGATTGGTTTAGACGCCTGACAAATAATGATTTTGATGTTGAAGTTAAAGAATATCCTGGCGCAACGAAAAAGATTATAGACGAATTATTGGAGGCATAACTTCATGAAGACTCATGTCAGACGAAAGCTGATTAGGATGTTGATCATACTACAGTTTCGAAACGTTTGAACTCAGTAAGAATAATTCAAAAGCATGTATATTTTATGCCGTACGTGTTAAAGCGGATAGACATCGACCGGTGTCTTGTCATATATGCACAGCTGCTTTGCATTCGCCGGCAAAAGCCGAATATCCATGGTTCGAACCTTCTGCTCAATATTTCGTTGGATCAGCTGGGTGCAGTTTATTATGAGCTGATCAAACTGACCGAAATCATCACGGAAGATCTCAATCGACTACAACTGATATGATGTGCCGAGCATTGATAAAAAAAAAACTGACCGCGATACGAGCAGAGACACTACAAAGTGATTTAGCACATTCTAAGCCACATGTTGCACAACTGGTGAAAACTTATGTGGTAAATCTTAAATGGGAAGTTTTATGCCGCGCACCGTATTCACCAGATATTGTCCGATTTTTTAAGATTAAGGCCAAAGGACTGATCCAGCAGCACTTTCATTCTTCTGAAGATGCCAAAAAATGGTTCCATGGTGGTTAGCCTCATAACCGTGTCATTATGCCAGCGTGAAATTCAAATGCTGCCAGAAAGATGTAAAATAGTGGCTAGCGATGGAAAATATTCAGTGACATGATTCTTACTAATTGTTTTTAAATAAAATAAATATTTTCAAGAAAAATCAGCGAGAACTTATTCAAGGTCCTAATATATATATATATATATATATATATATATATATATATATATATATATATATATATATATATATAACTACATTTCGACTGGCGAAATGCGAAAGCAGTGAAAATTTAATTACTATTATTAATACAGGTTATTCAACGAGATTTGTAGAAATATATATACTAAAAAATCACAATTTTCTCAGAATATTCAGATTAGAGAGTAAAAATAATGAAGAATATATATATATATATATATATATATATACACACACACACATATATATATATATGTGTGTGTGTGTGTGTGTATACGTATTAAATATATATTAAAACATAGATCGTGTTCGTCTATTTCGCTCACTTTCGCATTAAGTACATTGTAAAATGCATCAGTCCTGCATATTCTCCCCCAACTATGAGTTGAATAACTGAATGTTCTGAGCTGTCGATCCTGGGGTGTAAACAAATTTAAAAGAAGGAAAACCCTGAATCTCAATTTGTGTAGAAGCAACTGGATAACACTCCAATATATTTCCAAAGAATCTATGGCAAATCATACATAATAAATACAAATTTTATTTGGAAAGTCACGATGGCCCTCGTCCTGAAGGGATATACCATTTAAGAAAATAACACAAATTGCAAAAAGAAAACGTAGTACAAATACTTGGGATTATATGAAAAGGATACATCAAGGAAAATGAATGAGGGTTTGATAAAAATCAAAAAGCGTAAATATATCAAAGAGTAAATCTTAGAAATATGACAAAAATAAAATAATACTTAACGCAAAAAATATCAAAAGAAAGAAAAAATAGCGATTCTCTAAGAATAACTAAACAAAGGACATCAGGTAAAAAAAAAGAATTTCACGCGAGAATTCTGAAAAAAACTGGAGAATACAAGAAACATCAATAAAGAAGCCAGAACAACAATTCTTGGATTCAATATTGGCGCGCTTAGAAAGTTTCAATGAACCATTCCCCCGCAAAAAAAAAAAAAAAAAAAAAAAAATGTAGCAGAAATGTGAATCAAAGGAAACTAAATCCATATTGATGACAGCATTACTAAAATAAGCAATATTATTGAGAAGAATTCTGGATCACTAAGGAAACGTTGGGACCAGCTGAAAGTTTTCATTGAAAGCGCAACCAAATGATACTTGTGTAAGGAAGTAAGAAGTGAAACAGAACGGAAAGAGTATGAAAAGGATATAGATTGTTTCAAAAGATGAATTACTGTCAATTTCGTTACTGAATTCGATTCGGCCATGTGCAAAGTACGTATATTCAAAAATCAGACACTATCTTTGAGATGAAACAATATATCATTTTGTGAATATCGAATTCATAAATTTTTACACACAATTACACGATGAGCCGGATTTGGTCATGTGAAACCAAGATGCAAGTCATAAAACCGTAAATTTTTGAAAAGAGGAGCAATAAGGGGACTTCTCAAAAAATAATCTATAATACAGAGATGGAACTTATGTTAAGCCATGAATACCTCTCCCTTGCCCTCCAAATAACTCAATTACTCTTAGTGATATGAAACAGTTGCAGGTGAACTTTCTAATGATATCAGCATAAGGGAATGAATACATTTTTAATTCTCAGGGTCCATTTAGCATATTATATAGAAGCACCTTCGATCTGTCCAATGGGACAAATTCATATGCATGTGACGATTTGTAAGTTGGTTAATTTCATGAATATCACACACACACGCATATATATATATATATATATATATATATATATATATATATATATATATATATCCTGATTTTATAGCATAGTTTAAACTGTACAACAACAGTATTCATTGTAAAGCACTGAGTCGGTCAGTTATATGTCATGCGTGATACACGCTTAGGAGATCATGTATCTTTCGATACATGACTGACGAGGCATATTTTTCCCCGCAGTAGTTTCCATTACATTTTGCGGTAGGCTTGTTAGCATCCAAGACTATAGAACCCGGTCTGACCTTCTCTTTCCCGATAGATGAGTGAAGAAGGTGAGTATTTATACTTTTCCCTAGGTTTTTAGGACGTAAGTGAGTGTAATGAATGGGACTGGAAGTACTGGGTTCTGTAGCCTTGGATGGTACCTGGTCTAAAGCAGAAAGAAATGGCAACCAACTACGGTAAAAAAAAAAATCTACATCGTCAGTCATGTATCGAAATATACATGATCGCCTAAGCGTATATCACGCATAACACATAACTGATTGACTCAGTGCTGTGAACTGAATACAGCTCAAAACAGTTACAAATTGCTGATGTTATTTATATATGTATACTATCAGTTCTGTTCGCTTACGGACGAAGAAAGATGGTCGGAGAAAATATCGAAATGACTGAAGTAAAGGACAAAGAAACATTTGTGAAAAAATATGGCATTTAAAATTTCTATCAATCCATGATTTATGTACATGACACAATTGGCGATATTCTTTATTTCGTACTGTTAAGGGGTCTACTAATACTACAACAATTATCGGAAGATTGCCAGAGATCCCTAAGTATAAAGAAAGACGTGAAGGACATTGAGGATCAGCTGTATCTCATATACGTAAGTTAAACAAAAGTCTAGGTTCTTCACACTCCCCGGAAAGAAAACAAAAATTCTACAATAATGAAAAAAGATTCTCATCCTCCACGGAAAAAAAACTATAATAAGAGAAAAAGTACGACATACAGGACAAATTATGACGAAAATCGAAGCAAATATAAGCCCCACCCCCTCATCAGCATATTATCGATGTGGAGGACTACATTGGAACAAGAATTGTCGTTTTAAATATAAAAACTGCCTGGAGTGTGAAAAAATGGGCCACAAGGCAAACCAATGTAGGAACAGAAAAGATACTAGTAGAATAAGAGCTACTAGGATTCATAACGAAGACAACACCAACATAAGGAAATATGTGGAAATTGAAATCCTAAATAAAAAGATAAAATTGCAACTGGATTCGTGTTTCGACCTCACGATAATCAACCTACAGATATGTAGAAAACTTAACAGACTAATCATTTTACATACACAACAAAATTGCCAAGTCGGTTACAGGCAAACGAATAAGATTAGAAAGAGAAATTATGGTGAATGTTAAATTTCACCGAAAAATAAATAAAACAAAAAAACTTAAGATATACGTCATGAAAGATATTGTAAATCTAGTAGGTATCGACTGGATACAAAAGTTCAACGTTTGGGATCTACCTATTAGTTCGTTTTGTAAGGGTGCAGCTAGAATTAAATTAAAAGAAAACTTCCAACCAGTATATAAAAAGAAGCTAAACATGCCATTTGCTACGATAGATTAAAACAGTAAAGAGTTATACAAGGCAGTAAAGTAACTACCTCTTACTTTGCAAGAGATACGAAGAGAAGCGGAAAAGGATGAATTTATGCAAAGGACGAAGGTAAAAATACAGTCTGTGTTTGGAAAATGATTACCAAACAAGAACAAAAACCAGTATACAACTATTGTACCCAAAAGATCATTTGAAACAGGAAGAGAAAATTTACCGAAACTCTGGTTATCGACTATAAGAGAAAAAAAATACTAACTCCCCCCAAAAGGGATCTAACGAGGGGGCAGCTTTCAAAATAGAGGTGTTGATGTGTGGGAATTTGATTTGGCAACTATTGCTATCATCGAAATAACACTGAGGTGTTATGTCCAAACTGCACAGCAATTAATCCTTTCGAAGATATACAGATTGAGTTCGCGGAAATTGCAGATATTAAACAAGAGAAACAGGTGTGCATTTCTGTGATATGCCACTATTTTACACGGGAATTTTCATTGAGAAAATTATCATGTGTCAGCATCTAAACATATTGTGAAATTTTGTGAGTGTTCCAACGCGACAGTGAAGACATTCATAAAATCAAATAAGAGGATTGGACACATATTATATAATCAATACAGATTAAAATATCGAAATCTGATCTCTATTAATAGATTAATTTATTTTAATGGGGATAGATAAGAAAAATAATTTAAAAAGCATTCCTTGCTGAGCCTATTTAAAATCACTCTTGTACATCCGTCCGTCTGCATGCTTGTGTTTGTAATTTGTGCAAAAGGAGTAGCCAATCGTCGATATTAAACCATGAAATTTATCAAGCAATATATTTCGTAGAATCAAGAGAAGGAAAAGAGACACCAACGGAAGTTCAGAGCCTCAAATTGTAGCCACGCCCACCACTTCGAACAATGGTTTAAAGCCTTTATTTTGTGTAGCACGAGAGTTAACCGAAAGCCGGCAACAGATTAAAACCTTTCTAATTATTTTTCGTAATGCCAAACAAATTACAATAACATTACTATTACTACAAGAACAACTAATACTACTACGAGCACCAACAGCCTCCGTACCAGCACTAACCCTACTACTAAAACTACTTCTAATAATAATAATAATAATAATTATAATAATAATGTCGCCCATTCTGTACTGTCCGTACGTAATCCATCTTTCACTTGAAATAAACTGTAAAAGATGTGGATGCAAAATAAAAATGCATGTGTTTAACCACCTTTTCTACATGAATGATATCAAACGATATCCTTGTGAAAAGACAACAATGAATTGAAGAGAATGGTCAGTACGGCAAAATGTTTCATAGATGATATCTGTATGGATGCCGGATTAGGTATAATAAATAAGGAAAAGTAACATTCAATAAAGGAGGAATTACAGAAACACATCGAAAAGATCAAGATTTAGTCACAAAGGTTTGGGAATTAGAAGAAGAGGTATAAAAAGAGCTGCAATGCAACATACCCAAATGTAGATGAATGTAAGAAAATAATACTACAGGCGGGTGCACCTGTTGTTAAATGCCGGGTTCAATTCACAATACAGAATATCATTCATAAACACTATGGCTGGCCCTGTGGTACAATACAGTTTCAAGATCCTTAATTGAACCAGAACTGAGATTAAAGGAATGGTTGTCAAAATGAAAACCCTTCTCACCTGCCACCGCATGCATTATCCCAAGGCTGATGTTGTTAGTCTCGATGTGTCCAGATCCGAAGTAGGCAGGTGATTAGTATAACTAGAAATGTTGTAGAAAATCACAACAATCTGTCTTTAAAGATATCTAAAAACAACAGAAGACTGGATGATTATAAGTTTTAATGATCATTAAAGAAATACGAAAGATCATTCAGGAATAATGGAAAACAACAAATTCAATATGGAATTTCAAGTGGCTGAAGAAATCTAAATCAACCGTAATATGCTTAATGCAGCGGCAAATAACCTAAAAAAGAAAGCAAAAGCAAACGAAATGTACCGTATGTAGGAACGGTGGTAAGATAATGCTTTCATGATCAATTGCCTGTAACAGACAAGCAGATGTAGCCAAACCCCGTATTCATCGGAGTTTAGGAAGTTCATGGTTAAAAGCTGAAACCGAAGTTTATATCCGTACCGCACAGGTCCAATGATTGATAATTAGAAATTCCCAAGGACACATACTGAAAAATTGTGTTAATCCGAAATGCAAATAAATATTCAGAAACAAATGACGAGCTTGTATCAGATTGCACGGCATTAACAGCCACTGAATATAAACCCCGGCATGATAGAATTCGATAATAATTACACTGGAAAATATGCAAATTTTACGTGAAGAAAACTGTAAGAAACTGATATGATAACCATCCAGATTCGGTTATATAGATATAACCTGCAACTATATTCTTGGAAATTACAATACACATAGACAGAATGACCAAATGTAATGGACCAGCCATCACAAACCAAGAATACAATACAGAAGATGATTTCATATTGACATGCCCGTCCCTACAGTTTATAATATATATTTGAAGATCTTCAAAAAACTATCAAAATTGATCTTGAAGTGGAAATCTAAACAAGTCTTGCACATGAGCACATCAGTAATACCATTTGTAGTTGGAGTCCTCGGATTGATTGGATAATGTTCCGATAGGCATATTTAAGGGGTAGTTGGTAGTTGAAAAAAATAACTGCTTTCACAAGTCCAACTTAAACATTTCCAAGAGATTTATCTATGTAAAATGTCCCTGATATTTATATCTGAGAGAATATTTTTATAAAAAACCTTAGTTGAAAATATCTTCAAGCCATTTCTGTACTTGGCTTTCTGGTTGCGATTCAGGAGGAAATGTGTATATAGCAGAAACCAAGGAGATAATAATAATAATAATAATAATAATAATAATAATAATAATAATAATAGAAGAAGAAGAAGAAGAAGAAGAAGAAGAAGAAGAAGATGATGATGATGATGATGATGATGAAGGGGAAACATTCTCTCGCTGGGGTTCTCAACTTGAATTACTTACCATTATCGTTATTTCAATACCAAACAAGAATACTGATTTTGATAATTGGTTCTGACTGAGAACTTTTCATTATCCATTGTGGTTTTATTTCTAAAATTCGTATTATCGTTGTTATTTCGTTTGTCGTAGTATATCTGATCTCTTGTGGTGTTCTTTTAAGTATTGAACAATGCGCACATTTGATATCGCCTTTGAACATCTCTCTTCAACAAAACAATCATCGTTTTATTTGTTATTCTGTTACGAGACGATAAGCAAGCAGCATAAGTGTGACGCCAAATTCGGTGAGATTTGAAACATAGATCTTGTTTTGAAAGCGTTGTAATGTGGAGCCAGTACGACTTTGATTAGTAGACAATTTTTATCGGATTCTGCAAAATTCATCAGTAAATATAATAATATCTATTTTGGCCCATATACGAAAACTATTCACAACATCGTTTGCAAATCTATAAATTCTATTGCAGTCTTAAGACGTCTCAAATAGTTGTTACTGAACACATGGTTTTTGTCAGATAAAGAAATATATCGCAATCATATTATCGCTCAAACCGCCTGGGAAACATACCAGTAGACACATTTAAATGAGATTTTTCTTTCTTCCATGAATAACCCATCAAACACAGTGTAATAGAATTAGATTCGGATGACAAAACGGGGAACCATGTTTTCAGGGAAAACGTTAGTTGATGTCAATAAATGTGAATACAAAGGAGAGAATGTGCGAAGTTTTAATTATTGACTTTTTAGCTAAAATATAACTTGTAAAAATATTCCCAGAATGTAAACAAAGCATTCAGGAATGTCTTCACTCATTATTTTTATATTAGGAAATCATTCGGGAATTCCTAATTTTTTTCGTCCTTGTCTTTTTTCCGTTCCTTCGTTTATTTTTAATTCATTTCATAATTGTTTTCCTCTTTGCAGTTTTTCTTTCATCCTTCTCCCTGCACATCTTCTTCGCTATCGACATCTTCGTACCATCATCTTTTTTCATACGTTTCTTTCTTTTTTTACGTTCATTTAATTACGCCTGGCTTCATCCAATATCTTTTTGACGCCGCTTAAAATTATTTCTACATTTACTCTTCCAGTTTCATTTATTATTTTATTTATTTTTTTATTATTTCTCGCCTTCCGTTTCATTATCTAGTTTCCTTCTATCAAACTTCTTCTTTCAGCATTCTATAAAATCTCATACATTTTTTCTTAATTCTCTTCGTCTTCTCTTCAACACATTGTACTCCTTTTTGTTTTACTCTACATCTTCATTAATCCTTTTTGTACACTTCATTCATCTCCGAAGAATTTTATGATTATTTGCATCGACAGCAACATTACCATAAATTATAAAAACACATATAAATACTAATATTTTTTGTTTCTTGATTTTTGATTTTATTGTCACTTAATATTATTAACTGAAAACTCTACATATTTATATTGTTATTATTCAGTCAGAGTGTTTCAATCCATTGAAATGAGGTTGACATACAAATGCATGAAGCCGAATATATCCATCCGGTTACGCGGTCTTATAAAAAACCACAGATGCAAAATCACTGCGAAATCTGTTCGAAGTGATGAGAAGTTTTGGTAGAAGTTGTGCATGGCATTCATTGTAGATGACAATTACATTTCCATGAAAGGCGTGTAACTCAGTCATTTCAGTTGGTTTCAAATTGAGGCTGCTTCCAAGTATCCGGATATGAATTTGAACGTAGCATTTCTTGCGCCATTCGTAAAATAATAAAAAAAAGAAAACAAACCTTTCCACAACAGACCATTCTCAACAAAAAAACAACGTAAAATAATGCACATTGCGTCAGCCACTACGAGACTTGATCCACTGGATAATATAAGACAACAGACAAGCAAGTATGTAATATTAAACGGGAAAACTTTCTAGCACATTAACTGTTCAAACAAAATATGTAAAGTATTTCGAAGTCATGAGAATCACGCGCAGTGTATTATTTATTTATATCCTTTCATTTCTGCTGTATAATCATTTCTTTCCTAAGATAAGAAGTTTCATCATGATATTTTCTACTGAGCATTTATTGAGCCAAAAAATCCTAAGATAACACACATTTTACATAGATAAACACCTTCTTAATTTGTGGACTGAAATTTTGTATACAACTTAATGCATTTCATGAAGGTTTGGACCACCAGGAATTCTATGGGAACCAGTGTCAATCAATCCGTGTATTCCATATACAACTGGAATTGTTGATGACCTCATGTGACACATTTTTGAGAATACGATTTCAAGGTACTTGCAATTTAATAGTTTATTGAAAATCTTCAAAGACATTAAAGTCTGCATATATTGCCATACCAATAAGAAGGCGCATTTTGTCTGGGGGATTAACTTTTATTATTATTTCTGTGTGTAAAATAAAGTCACATAAAATTGTTACATGTCCTATCACTGTAACCATGTCTGAGTGATCTTCATACTAGTTTCTTACAGTTTCCTATCCATATTATTATTATTATTACAATTATTATTATTACAATTATTATTATTATTATTATTATTATTATTAGATTCTGGTTTGGTTTTGTTTTTTATTACAGAATCTGCATTTTGCACTAACACAATTTTTAATATGTGTGCTTTGTAAATTCTACTTAGCGTGTATAGGTCGTAGTAAACAAGAAGAAAAACGTTGGTTTCATTTTTTAACCCTACACTACGTAGCCACTGTTGGTTACGTGGTTTGTCTACATCAGCTAATTTTTTACGGGTAAAATATTTGCCATGAAGAGGATTATTTGTTATCGGTTCTGTATCTGGAAGATTGCATTTGCATTGACCTTTTATAAGGTTTTTGCAGCTCCAAACGTTGTATTATGTTAGACATACATTTCATCATCCACTTGAAATTCCATTGCTAGCTTCCTTTATCACTGAATACATTTTCTTACTTATTTTATTTTATGGGGTCGACACTTTTCTGATATAAATTGACTCGTCCTGCTGCCATAAAATAGCCACAGTCACTCAGGGAGTCTGATAGTAGTAGTCTATAGTAGAAGGAACAGACTAGAGAAAAAGGGTGGAGAAACAGAGTGGAAAGTACATAGACACTGTGATTGAATTGACATTAGAAATCAGTTACAAGGACGCCCGAATCTAAGGAAGTTTGCTTCGAGACTGTATATAGCGATCTTTGATTAATACTAACCGACGTTCCTGGATTTTACTAACAGCATTACCTTTTGTATTTTGTGTAAATACATTTAATTTCTTAGCTTAAATACTTGCGTTTGTCATTTATTGGAGACCGATTTTTCACGCGGAATCCACAACAACTTGGCGAACGAGGATTCGAAACTCACGCGGATACCCATAACAACTTGGCGAACGTGGATTCGAAACTAACGCGGATAACCCACAACAACTTGGTGAACGAGGATTCGAAACAAATTAGCGACAAAAAATTTTGAGGAGTAATAATACATAAAATTGAGTTATCATGGAAGATTTTAAAAATATGTTGGTAGAACTGATAAGATACCAAAATGAGCAACAATTAAAAATGCAGAAATATCAAAATGATCAACAGTTACAGCTACAAGAAAAATGGCAAAAGCAAATATTACAAACGCAAAAGGAAAATCAAGATAGACAAACGGAGCTCCAGGAACTAATATTGAAAGTAGCGGGCAGCAAGCAATTAGATATTGAAAAAGAAGAAACATTTTAGCAAGACGCAGTGTGGAATACCATAGAGATTTTCAAATATTCTCTAGATGAGGAAAAAATTTTGGAGATTACTTCAGAAGACATCTTTAGCATAGACTGTCAAAATTGGACAGAAGAAAAAAGCTACGACTATTGCTTAGAAAATTAAAAACTGAAGAATATACAAAGTTCGTGGATTATATCTTGCCAAAAATGACGAAAGAATTAAAATTTGACGAAGTAGTGACATGTCTGAAACAAGTCTTCAACCCCAAAACATCACTCTTCCATAGGAGGTGGAAATGCCTTAACCTGGTAAAGGGCGATAATGAGGTTTATTTCACGTTTGCTGCAATCGTAAATAAACATTGTGACGACTTCAAACTAGCAGAATTAACAACGGACAATTTTAAATGCCGCATCTTTGTTCAAGGGCTAGTTTCTACAAAAGATAGCGAAATGCGTAGAAGAATGCTTGCAAAATTACAAAATGAACCGGGTCTAACATTACAGAAATTATCGGAAGATTGTCAGGGATGTTTAAGCATAAAGAAAGACGCAGATGACATTGAGGAATCAGCTGTTTCTCATATACGTAAGTTAAATAAAAGTCTACGTTCTTCACCCTCCCCGGAAAGAGAACTATAATTTTACGACAATGAAAAAAGATTCTCACCCTCCCCGGAAAGAAAAATAAAATTTTATGATAAGAGAACATTTTATGATAAGAGAACATGCAGGACAAATTATGACGAATATCGAAAGAAATATAAGCCCCCGCTATCAGCATGTTATCGATGTGGAGGATTACATTGGAACAAGTATTGCCGCTTCAGATATAAAAAATTGTCATGAATGTGGAAAAAAATGCAACAAGGCATCCCAATGTAGAAATAGAAAAGATACTAATAGAATAAGAGCTACCAGGATGAATAATGATGACAACACCAATGTACGGAAATATGTAGAACTGGAAATTTTAAACCAAAAGATTAAATTACAACTGGATTCGGGTTCCGACCTCACGATAATCAACTTACAGACATGGAAAAAACTCAACAGACCTACCAAGTTACACACTCAAAAAATTGCCAAGTCGGTTACAGGCAAACGATTCAAATTTGAGGGAGAAATAATAGTGAATGTTAAATTTCACGGCAAAACAAAAGAACTTAAGATATACGTCATGAAAGATACTGAAAATTTAGTAGGTATCGACTGGATGCAGAAATTCAACGTTTGGGACCTACCTATCAACTTATTTTACAAAAAGTTAGAGGTTGAACCATCAGATACCATAAAATTGAAGGAAGAATTATACAAGCAATTTCCTGAGGTATTTACAAGTGAGTTGGGACGATGCAACAAATTTGAGGCCAAAATAGAATTAAAAGAAAACGTCCAACCAATTTTCAGAAAGAAGCGAAATGTAACGTTTCCTACTATAGAAAAAATAGACAAGGAATTGGTGAGACTTGAACAAACTAGGATTTTATCTAAAACAGAGTTTAGTGAGTGGGCTGCGCCGGTGGTTTACGTAAAAAAGAAGTCCGGAGAAATTCGCGTATGCGCAGATTTTTCGACGGGACTCAACAAGGCAGTAAAATACAACCATTACCCACTACTGAGCCCAGAGGAGTTATTTACAAAGCTCAACGGCAGTAAGATATTTTCAAAAATATATCTTAGTGAGGCTTATTTACAAATCCCAGTACAAGACGAGAGTACAAAAATCCCTTGTTTTAATACGCACAAGGGATTGTATAAATTCAACAGACTACCATTCGGAGTAAAAGTTGCACCTGCAATTTTTCAACAAACAATGGACACAATATTAACTCCCCCCCAAAAAAAAATGGATCTAAGGAGGAGGGGTAAAACGGGTTCCACCCTTTTCTGATATAAATGGACTCGTCCTGCTGCCGTTAAATAGCCAGTCAGAGATGAAGGTAGTGGAAGGTAGAGGAACAGGGTGGAGGAACAGAGTGGAAAGTACGTAGACACTGCGATTGAGTTGACGTTAGAAGTCAGTTACAAGGACGCCCGACTCTACGGATGTTTACTTCGAGACTGTATATAGCGATGTTTGATTAATACTAACCGGCGTTCCTGGATCTTACTAACAGCATTACCTTTTGTATTTTGTGTAAATACATTTAATTTCTTAGCTTAAATACTTGCGTTTGTCATTTCGAGGTGACCAATTATTCACTCGGAATCCACAACATTTTATGTTCTCTGACACAGACAATGTTGTAAGTAGTTTACAAATATCTTTGAAGGCCGATAGTTGTAGTTTTTAAGACAGTTCTACTTAAGATTAATCCTCCGCCACTTTAGGGTGTGGACACATACAAACGAATAACATCAGCCTTCGTATGATATATACGATGGCAAGTGAAAAAATCATTTCGACTTGATTTCGCTTAATGAGAGCTATTGTCCAGATAAAGATCTTAAAACTATTTAACTACAGTAAATCTAATGTGTTTATGCCTGATATTCTGTTACTTTCGTCTTCAATTGTGTATGCTGTATTCCATTTCCGTCACTAATTTCTGGGTATCCATAGGCTTCTTCTTGTTCCAGTTGCTTAATATTTGTGACAATATCTAGATTTATTTAGTGTGCTTCTCCAATGCTCCCGTTCTTGAATGTTACTTTTGCACTTCTATCTAATCCGAAATGCATACATATGTAGTCATATTTAAAATAACGAGGAGTCCCTTCATCTCAATGTTTTCTTTGGCAATGAAGAGTAGGCGATTGAATTAATTTTGTTTAATTTGTATCTATAGCCATTATTGTTTAGTTGTGAGAGGAGGATTATGAACATACAAACAAGAGCGGTGTCAAGGATTTTCCTTAAAAGTTTCATTGTCGGATATTTCGACCGTTGCATGTGGCAGTGCTTCTGGTGTGATTTAGGTATAATGTGGTTTTCCAAATTCTCATGCTATATTTAAGAGAGTTTACTATCACTGAGGTGATTTTGTACATAACCTTACGGATCCCTGTGTGTGGAACTCTAACAAAGGCATTACGTTAATCTAGCCATGGCAAATTGAGATTTCTACTTCTTTTCTTGCAGTTATCCATGATCATTTATCAATAGTTAATCTTTGCAACCGTATGAAAATTGAGGATTATCACGAATAACATATCAAACAGTAAGAATTAAAAAATTAAAAATTAAAGTAAAATAATCTCAAATAGACTTAAATAAAATTAAAAAAAAGAAAAGAAAAATGTAATTCCAAATTTATTGTATAAATTATATATAAAAAACAGGCGAATCCAGTGTGAATTCTCCGACCAAAAATTGAAGACATGTTCACATTGCTGACTCCAGAACAAGTCAGAATAATCAAACTTTATAGGGTAGACACCCCACTACATGGTAGAGGAACAGTCCAAATGAATTCATTAACAAAAAAAAAATAAATCATTTTACGATTGGAATCCTTTCTTCCACAAAATGCAATACCGTAAAAATTACAATTTCCACTCAATAAATTTAGCCGTAAAGTACATGGTCAGATTAAAACACTAAGATTCCACATGCAGCCAGCTGCGAACGGTTCATTTTCTCTAAAATATCACTTCGCATAATCAGTCAATAATGTGAGGTCCCCCGGTGTCGCTGCGCCAAATGTGACGTATGCCTGGTTTCGTCCGTCGTGCTATCCCGGTCACGTGACCAGTTATGACGTCACCCCGTCTGTCTCCACGCCGTCACCGTCCTATCCTGCCCTGCGACGACCAATGTGACTTGGTATTGGTCGCGGCACCAAATGTGACGTTCTAACCTTTTGGTGATTCGGATGGGAATCTGGTTAGATTCGGTATCAGCCTTGTCGTTGCCAGCTTGCCTCCAACGTCTGGTTTCCGAAGTAACTGCTTTGATTTCTGGTCTAACCTACCCACGTTGTGATTTGATCTTAGGTAGACGAAATGAATCAGTCGCCAGGCCGTAATGCAAGTCGAGTTCGATAAAGGGTAACACCGTACAAATATATGTAAAAGAAAATAAAGTAATAACTTGAAAAGTTAAAATGTGTTAAAAAAAGGATAACAATATTTTATATCTGGTTGCTGGATACAGGACTGCGTCTTTCTACCAAACCGATTATATGGATTCGTGACACTTTGTTAGGCGAGTCTTAATATCTTAATTCGTTCATTTAAGAAACTGGTTTTGGTGTATCTTCAGGCGATATTCGTAAAAATTGTTTTGGTGGTATGAGTCTAAGACGTTCTTCAAAAATAAATTGTTCTTGGCTAGAATTTGAGGTCGTGATGCCTGGAATCTTTCAGTCAGCTGTTCTGCGAGGCGACTTCCAAAAACTCCCCAACTGAACTCTAGCTCCAACTGAACTTCACTGCCAACTGCAATCACTCGCTGCGACTCTGCTTATATGGACTCCGACCAAAACCGAGGTGGGCTTGTCGGGGTTTGACGTTCCTTGATAATTCTATATCCACAAACCACTTCTTTGTTTTCGGTCAGGAAAATTTATTATTTTCCATTTTTGGAAGTCCTTCCAGATTCTTCCTTTTCCATATGGGTATCTCACCCAATCCCTTCATGGGGCGGCAACAGATTCCCCTCTCTCTCAAAGTGGCATCTCATACCGATCCCTTCATGGGGTGTCAACATGCCTCCCCACCTAATTCACATGATTACCTTCGCCTAACGCTCACGCTAGCATTCAGCCAATGGCCGCCCAGCCGCCCGGGTGTGGCCAGACTAGCCTCGGTTTAAAAAAAATCTTGCTCAAAAAAAAAAAAAAAATCTCCTCTTTCTCTTTTTCTTTTCTTTCGTAGTGTGGTCCTTTAATCACAATTCTTATCCTAAATGTCACTTCATATGGAATTCGTCAACCAGATTTTTCGCCAATTATCAAGTGGGTGGTCATCTGGATGTATCGCACCATGGTGCCACTTATTCGTTCTGATAAAATGATTTTGCTATCATATCGAGCTCCTGACAATAAACAGGTGCCTTTTCCAAACGACCTTTCCGTAGATAACTAATGGTTTAGTCTTTTGTTTTAGTAACTCTGTGTGGTCCAGGGACATTTTGTTTTTCGGTCAGCGTATGACCTAATTATTTTTTATCTCCCAGCACCCTGCGGAGGGCCAGCGGACATTTGGTTTTTCGGTCAGTGCGTGCTTAACTAATTTTATTTCCCATTTTCTGTTTCGTAGGGTTTCTCGGCCAATCTAAAATTTTCATTATCGTTGTCATAAATTAATTTAAATTAAACACATCCGCGACCCTACTTTCCTCGCTAATGAGAATCAAAACCTTTAGCACATTTCTCTCTTAGAAAAAAGATAACATCGCTTAGTGTCCTTTTCGTGATGGCTTCTTATCACCTCAATTTAATTCTCGGCATTTTCTTTCTTTTTTTCTTCTTCTTTCTTTCTAGCAACCTCAATAGTGTCACAATATGAATTTTACCTTTACTTGTGGAAACATTGTATGTTCCGCTTTCCGTCCATCAGTTATAATATATTTTGAAAAATATACGTCGTTGTATATCAAATCTCATCGTTATTTACTAAGATAAGAAAACATATAGTCGAGTAATTAATTAGAACCTAACCAAATTTTATTAGCGAATTTTTTATGAGACATGCCATTTATTAATACATTGTTGAAAGGCGGGTTTTATGTTTGTTTATTCAGTGGTTTCATAACTTATGTAGTTACGTGACATGGATTTGTTGGACTTGAGAACACACAATACTAATCTCAGGCTCTCTGCTTTTCGGTATACATTGTTTAGACTTCATGAATATTTTATATTTTACGTAGTGTAGGATAACTATTGCTAACTTAGAATTATAGGCTGTGCTTGTTTTATACATACCGTACATTTTTGACTTCGAAATCGGGAGCGAAATTGTTCAATTTAATTAACGAAGAAAAAACAGTAAATTATAACCGAGTCGAGTATATTTTTTCCAGAAAATCTAAGGATTGTTAATAAGAATTTAACAAACCAACATTACCTTTATTAGTATGCAAATAACCAAGTGAAAAATGAGTACCTACATATGTTTTATTAATATATTTAATAATTTATTTCTCTAAAATCCATCAAGTTATCTTTCCTTTCATCGACTGATAATGCATTCTTTTTAGTCTTCTATAAAACTGATCTAAATATTATCAATTTTATTACATGATATGTTTTTTTTTCTTTGAATCAAATGCATTTTTATGACAGATATTTCGAGGAACCTTAAATATTATTATTCATATTTATGCAACTCGTTCCACATTATCAGTTTTCAAGTTAATGCCCACATGTTCTTAATCCTGACAAGGCTATATTTAAAGGAATAAATCATACAGCAATAGTTAGCTCATTAGGGAAATTACATTAGATTGATATTAAATATCGTACAACTCTTGAGGATCATGGGCCAAACTGATTTTATTTAAATATTAGTTTTTATTAATTCGATGGTTAGTCAAAAATATTCGCACTTTAACATACCTTTAGGTTTTTTACACTGCATCCTGTGCATGTTTGTTTATAGGTGGTAGTATATTAATCACGTGAGGGAATTTTGAGTGCGATCGCGTCAGTTTTTCTGCTGCTGTCACAGTGTAGACATGGCGGTTCCGTTAGGAGTTTGCGTCAAGCAGAAAAAAAGATTGGCGATCCTAATTGTCTGGTGATAGTGTGTGTCAAGGTCTGACATTCATAAGGAATATTTTAAAACAATAAGCGAGAGTGCAATACCCCTTACACGTGTATATGTATGGATCGATAAGTTTAAAACTGGCCGGAAAATCGTGAAGCAGGAAGATGTAGGATGCCCGTGAACCTCCACCACTGACGTGAAGGTTCCGCAAGATCGATTGGTGCAAATGTCCAACCGGCATCTTATCATCGATGAGATATTATGTTCTCTGCAGATTTGGATCACAGCTTTTTTTTTCTACTTTGTGTCGTGAAAGTTCTCATATGTTAGCTGTCTGTTTGGATTTTAATCTGATTTGGGTGAAATCACTACAACTTTTTAGTCTGTGCGTATATTGGATAATTTATATAAAACTGCATTGCTGGTATTTTTACAATAAAAATGTATTTTTATTCTCTCCTTTTGTTTTGGTTTTATTCTTAAATTCACGGTTTGGCTATACATGAGGCCTTAACTGTTGCTATCACTCCGGAATTGCGTGGGCCTAAGAAAATCAGTAATTAAGAGGTGGCTCGGCACTTTTTAAAACTCCCCATCCAGGGCCTGAACTCCTGGGAGTTTTGTGTGAAATAATGACTATGAGATTGAATAGATTACATGACATTTATAATCAAATTCAGGAATAATATTTTCGATATATTTTCTACTAAAGCTCCTGGATAATGCAAAAATCCAGAATGTTATTCATTTCTAATGACAGAGAAAATGAAAATTATTTTAGTGTTTATCGTCTAACATAGGAGACGAATGATAAAACCACGGAAAAGTTAAAGGAAAACAATTCCATGTAACTTGCGAAAATAGTCGAATATATTCAAAGTAATTTTGGATTTAATGTCGTTTCTGAATATAGGAAACGATGGTCCTCCACTTGTCCCGTTTCCTTATTATCAGAGAATTTATACGTAGTCTTAAAAAATATAATTTAATAGTTTTCATTGACTTCTTCATGGTTTGGAGATCAGGTTTTGAATTCTCTTAAAATGGTTGACAACCAAAACAAGAAAATCCATTTTAACATGCTATTTATCATATAACACAATGAAGGATTCATGATTTTCCAAAGGCGTCACCTCGTAAGTGAAAGTAGAACAGTGACCTACAATTTGAACTCGGCGGGCCGGTTCCATTTTCGGTGTGCGTACCACTCTCAGAATATCCCATATTAAACACTTCACACACTTAAAAAAAAAAATAATGTGGATAAAGATCTGACAAGTATTGAAAAAAGAGAGAGGCATGCGATCGGAAAATGATAAAATATTCCGCAAAACATACATGGATGCAATTATCCCAAAATTATAAGAATAGGTTTTTGGGACTTGGGTGTAAAGATAGATGGATGGTTGAGTAAAATATCTCCAACTTTTTGTGAAATAGTTGGAGGTAAATTAGAAAAAAAAAATCTATGTTTTAACTCTCTACTGCATCAGCGCAAATCTATGTAAGAAAATAATTTATGATATGAATTTGTGTGAAATGAAAGAACGTCGATTCGTTTTATCAATCTGAATAGAGTCTGGATAAACATTCTACAGAAAGACCTGATCAAATTAAAAAAGAATACATAAAATAGCAGAATTGTTCCAGGATATATGTGAATGATTATGACTCAAATCACATCAGCATCCTACTCAATGTTAATTCTTGAAAGAATAATATAGATAGCTAAGGTTTTATAGTCTGAACTTAAACTCATTAGGAAATCACATCAAAAGGGTAAATGGAAAACTGTCATAATAACACTACAAATATGATGATACTTGCAAATAACATCTTACGCTAAGGGGTAAAAATATTGGGTATATTACAGGTGAAAGTATATTGTTTTACTGAGGGGTTAATAAGATTTTTTTTAAAAATACACTCAAAGAGGTTGTTATCAATTTCTTATATTAACACTTTCAGTAAATAGTATTTAATAAGAATATGTTGGATGAGAGTAAAGACTATAACAAGTATTTTTAACGATTTAACATTAAAATTTGATAAGTAACCAATTAAAGCCTAAATAAAATGATATGATATAAATAGTACAGTGTTTGATGAATCTGATAATTGCACACGCATTATATCTCTCTGTGTTCCCATCTCTCTCTCTCTCTCTCTCTCTCTCTCTCTCTCTCTCTCTCTCTCTCTTTCAACGTTTTAGGAATTTGTCAATAAAATTGCTGACTTAATACAAAATACACAAAATGTATAACGGAATATATATATATATATATATATATATATATATATATATATATATATATATATATATATATATACATACATATATATATATATATATATATGTGTGTGTGTGTGTATATATATATATATATATATATATACATTTATGTATATATAAAAGTATATTTATATATACGTATATATATATATATATATATATATATATATATATATATATATATATATATATATATATATATATGTTTTTAGCATTTCACCCCAAGCTAGGCGGGAAGCCACTAGGACGCAAGGGGTTACAGAAAATTTAGAGCAAGATCAGATAGGAGTGATAGAAGAAATGATGAGGGTAGTGGATAGATCAAGGCAACTGGATATGTCGATTGCTATTACTCTTGAATAGTTGGAAATTATAGCTAACAGGAAAACAGGAATAGGGAAGGGAGTTCCACAGGCGAGATGTGCGGGCCATGAAGCTATTGGAGTAGAAGAGACGGCTACATTTAGGAGTTTCGACAGTGAAAGGGTGAGAGCAAGATGCCAGCCTCGTAAGTCGCTGGAACTCATGACGTCTGGGAACCAGCGAATACAGCTCCTCAGAGCAATTTACATGAAAGTACTTGTAGAACAGACAGAGGTAGGCGACAACGCGTCTGTGAGAAAGTGACTGTAGACGAGACGCCAGGGAAGGGCCAACTACATTGCATATCCTCCTCTGGAGCCAATCAAGAACCCCGAGGCAAACAGAAGGGGCACCAGACCATATATGGCAGCAATACTCCATGCAAGGGCGAATTGTTGATTTGTAGATCTGGGGGATCGACTCCGGGGAGAAAAACTTCCTGGCGCGTCTCATGGAGCCACATTTCCTTGCAGTGGATGAGGCAATTGACTCAATGTATTTATTCCATCTCAGGTCAGCAGTCAACGTGAGACCGAGAAATGAATTCTGAATGTCGTGCATCTCTTCTGGAATATTAAAAAACGATAATTTACACATCGCACACTTAATATATCCTGAATTAGTCAATTATTTGTGATTTTACTAAGTCATTAAAATTTTATGATATATATATATATATATATATATATATATATATATATATATATATATGTATATATATATATAAAACACAAACGATTGACAAATGGTCGTCTAAATTACGCAAAAATTAAAATAAAACTGCCCTTTATTTTTTTCATTATTAATTTTATTATTATAATTAAATTTTCTTTTGATTTATGGTATATAATCATTTATTTCCGTGTGCTGCGTATTAAATGTCGAAAACCTGCGATCGAAATCAAATCCCATTCTGGAGCTTTTTATGACAAACTAATTAATTTTACGCAAACAAAATAGCTTTCAGAAAAGAGACACAATTTGCAATAAAATAAAGCAAAAGATTGTATTTGTAAAATATCCATTCTCACTGTTCCAGCTAAGAAAAAAATATTTCTAAAATTGCGCAGTATTTGAATTTTATTTTGCTACGATCAGGAGTATAAAACGTAGAAATATGCCATCAAGAACTGATCTACGATGAACAAATTATTTCTGTATAAATATATGTAATATTTATATGTGGCACTGAAATCAATATATTTTTATTCATGATTCTCTTCCATTTATCTAGAGAAATGATGAGATCTTTGCATGTTGTGTATATATTATTTTACTCAAAAAATATCTGATAAGAATGTTTTGGTCAAAATGTAATAAATTACTTCACACTATATTATTCAAATTTGACCATAATCACAAATCGAGTCTGTCGCTAAAACTTCCTGATCATTGACTGTACGCAGATATTAAAATAAAGTGCAATTCAAATAATCGCAAACTTTTGTCGAAAAATGATTTCCTCAGAGAAAGAAAACCTCATAGAAAATGAAGTTCTCTATTTCCTGCTGGAATGTTGACGAAAAATGCAAGAATTATCGACCGAGACAGAAAATGCTGCGTAAAAAATTAATCAATAGACTGATCAGATAGTCTGAAATTCATGGTTGCTCTCTACACACACCTGATCAACCAACCCACGCACAAAAACGCAGAACATATATATATATATATATATATATATATATATATATATATATATATATATATATATATATATATATATATATATATATATATGTTGGTATGTTTGTGCGTGAAAAACTTTCAGATTGAGAATATCTATAAAAGAGAATATGAATAAAGATAAAATGCTAACTTATTTTAGCCAACGCGTTTTGTCCACTGTGCGTCTTTATCAAGACAAATGCCAGGAATTTATTTTGTAACAAGCCTTTATCTCCAAAAGCAAAAATGTCATTTTTATCTTTTTCAAATTCCTGAGCTAAGAACCATCTGAAATATTCACCAGGTTAGCTATGGATGATGCGAAGTGTTACAATTCAATGTCTAATAAATGAAAGCGATACAATAATACATCGAATAAATATAAATGTTATTTTGGAAAGTGATTTTTTTTCTTAGAGCAGTTTAGGGGAAATTGGTATTTGAATTAATCTAGTTTGGGATTAACTTATGTGTTAACTAGTTTGAATAAAATGATGCCATGGTTTTAAACGTTTTCTTTTACGTTTTTAATATTTAATAATAAACAGTAACATTGTTAATCTTCTATATTGTTAATCTTCTATATAAATTTTCAAGTACTCTTCCTTTTTATATCCACAACCAGCTGCGTCTTAATTTGAAAAATGGTAACCCCGTTTATTAAGCCAAAAATTACTTCGCACCCACCGAAAATTCGTAATAGGTTAGTTATCTCTTACTTCATGGAACAATGCTATGTGAAAAGTGAAGTGTTTTGGCGTAATGTTGCATTGATCTCAACCGATATTTCGCGATCTTGCTTAGAAGCATTTTAATCTATGTATTAATCATAATTAACTGCTGGATTGATTAGTCTCTGTATAACAAAGGCACTCGCGTTATACTTCAACCGACGCGTATTAATTGTTTTAATAAACAAGTTATTCTCTTTGTCCCTATCAATAATCAGATTTGATTCTTCTTCAGATGTTTTTATAATTAGCATATTATTCTGCATATTCACCTAATATTAACTTGTTACGTTTTAGGAAAGTAAACGAAACCTAGGGCATTGAATTAGACTGCAAGAATTATTATTAATATTAGGTTGGTGCAAAAATAATGTCGTTTTCACACATATGTTACCATTATTTTTGCACCAACCTAATACTTCTACTGAAACTACTCCCACCAGTAATAAACGTTATTATTCGTCTTATTGTCATTTTATTTCCTTTGATTTCTGGTATATACACATTTATTACCTGGTGATGCTTTCTGTGTTGTCTCCGAATAACGACGTTACAACATTATCAATGAAAACGACCATTTCTTTTTTGATATTCGTTAAATTATGAAAGTGTTCTAAGAGAGAGTACGTGGAATGACGTCGCACGTTCATTCAGCGTCCTTCCGCGGTAGGTCTTATCCTGGTGGAGTATCTACGATTCGTTTATATTCTAACCTGTTAGTTACAATCGTGTGTCCGTCAGTCCGTGTCTATCCGCGTGTGTCGGTGTCTGTGTGTGTCCGTGTGTGTGTCCGTGTGTGTCTCCGTGTCCGCGTGCGTGCCTCTGTGTGTGTGGGGGGGTGCGTGCCTCTCTCTCTCTCTCTCTGTGTGTGTGTGTGTGTGTGTGTATATGTGTGTGCGCGTGCGCGCGCGCTTGTATATAAAACAAAATTTACCTCAATTCTTCGGATCCTGTCTCTAGAAATAACTAACGCCTTTATCCACTGTGCCATGTGTCCTTAAGATGGATAAAGTGTTGTGAGTTCAGTAGATGGTTAAAAAGAACTTGGAGAGGTGAATTAACAGGAGATGACTGATAACTGACATCCATTAGACATGACACGTACAACTCGAACAGTCTGCCCCAGCAAGCGAAATAAAGGATCAGTTCGACATTCCAACCGACCTGAAGAAGGCCGGAGCATACAATGACCGAAATTTTGCTATAAATATGGCAACGGAGTTGAGGACAATAGTCCGAATAATGTAAATAGTGTACATAATATTAGGATGGTGGAAAAGTAATGACGTAATAATGTCGTGTTTTGACGTATTTTTAACGTCAAAAAACGACATTATTACGTCATTATTTTTGCACCAACCTAATACCTCATCTCAGAAATATATAGAGATACAGCTCTTTTTGTGGATCAGAATTAATATTTTATATTATTAGGTGTCACTTGGCTTATATACCAATGGATTATTACAATATATATATATATATATATATATATATATATATATATATATATATATATATATATATATATATATATATATATATATGAGTGTTTGCGTGTGTGTAGTCTGACAAGTTATTTTTTGGTAAGTCACTGTTTTAACTCTAATTATTTGACAAAGGCAAAAATCGAAATGAAGTATATAAACTAAAGATAAAGATATATATAGCATTGTTACATCTGCGTTTTAAAGAGCTTTGTAAAAGATGGTTCACCAAACTGGTACCACCTTTCAATATCCTCTCATATCCTACAAAAAACATTCACTGATAATGATTTCCACTTTGCTTGGACCCTTCACCTTCACCTCTCCGTATGCCTCACCTGACGCAACAGATCTCACTGAAATCAGAGTCGGCCGTATAGTTTACTAAATCAGCATTGATACTAAGTCTGACAAGAATCATATTAAATCCACTTGTAAGTAATATAGAAATCGTTATGCCACGATGTTTGTAAATGATTAACTTTTTGTAAATCAAGTATTTTTTCTTCTTTATTTTACTTTGTTTTCGTTTATTTTTTTTATCTATTCATTTGGTTTGTTTTATTATTTAGTCTCCGATGTCTTCATTTATCATTCCTTCTCTGTCGGTAACCATTGCTATTTAATTACATTTTTTTTTTATTCAAAATTGATTAATTTTATGGTTATTTTATGTCTTTTTAACTTTTCTATGCTATCCTATTTCTGAATTTCATTATTTTTCTTCCATCATTCGTTTAATAGTGTGTATTCAGACTTACAATGTCAAAACATAATAAATATTTTATTCTCGTCTCCCACATTACTAACTCCGACCGACAAAACCTTTCATCACAGATTCAGATTTTTTCCCACTTTACTATTCCCATTTTTATAATCATGTTTCTATGGCGCGTTTACGCGCGCGCACACACACAAATACAAACACGCCCGCACACGCACACACAAACACACACTCAAACATATATATATATATATATATATATATATATATATATATATATATATATATATATATATATATATATAGGTGTGTTTGTGTGTGTTTGTGTGCTTGTGTGACTGTGTGTAAATATTCCCTCTACAGGAGATACTCTTACAGTTGAATACTGCTTTTCTCTGGCACTCTTTGCAATATGAGTGCAATAGAGAAAGAGAGTAACAACACAACCTCATTCCTGGATGTACTAATATCTCGAACAGAGCATGGGTTTAAGACATCCGTATACCGTAAACCGACATTCACCTGACAGTACCTCAATTTCAACTCCCATACAGTGTAAAGAAAGGGATCGTCCGTTGCTTACAACACCGAGCAAAAGTCATAACTGGCGACCCAGCGACGTTAGATAAAGAATTGTTCAGTATAAGTAGTACTCTACAACGTGACAACTACCCTGGGTATATGGCAGCAGCCCCCTAAAATGGGATAGGCGGGTACCAGCGTAGGAGGACAACAACAGTCAGAATACAGTCTGCCTGCCTTATGAGAAGGGGTTATCGGAGAAAATACAAAGGATCTGTTGTCCATATAACATCAGGACAATCTTCAAAAGATTGACGACACTTCGCAGAATATCTCTCTCGAGTAAGATACCCCATAGTGGAGAACATCACTAATGAATCTGTGTACGCTATCCCGTGCAGCTGCGGAAAGGAATATAAAGGAGAGACAGGCCGCCACCTCAAGGTAAGTCTTCAAGAACACCAGAAAGCCTTAACACGAGGGGAAGTAGAAAAATCAGGCGTGACTGCCCACATATGGAGAGAGAAGTGAGATCACCGCCATCTGTGGGATCATGTTGAGATCATAGACAAGAAACTCCATGAGAAAATTCGTAAACTGAAGGAATCAGCACATATACTAGGCCACAATATCACCTGAGCCGACCATGCATAGAAATAATTAAAATATGGGAACCAGTAATAAGGAGTCCCAGAGAAAAGCAGTGATAACAACAAAGCTGCAATATGAGCTCTGGTAAAAACCTGATTTGATAACAGCAAAAATTGCAATATGAGCACTTGTAAAAATGGTTGCTGAAGACATTAGTTTTATTTAGGTTTATAATACCCAGAAATTCATATCTAGATGACAAGGACACATGACACAGTGGATAAAGGCGTTGGTTAGATCCAGTGACAGGACACAAAGAATGTGCGTTACCCGGTTAAGGCAGTAGAGAACATTCAGAGGCAAATTAACAGATAATTGATAACTGACATCCATCAATCCTGACAGGTAGAACTAGAACAATCTACCCCAATGAGGGAAATAAAGGGTTAAGTTCGACATTCCAACCAGCTGATGAAGTCCGGAGAGTACAACGGCCGAAAAGTTCTAATAAATATGGCGACAAAGATGAGGACAATAATGTGAATAATGTTTTTAAATCTAATAAACAAAGACTTTCCTACAAATAATAAATTAAGTCAAATCTTCAACCGCAATACACTAAAAATTAATTATAGCTGTTCTCGAAAAGTAGATAAAATAATTAAATCACACAACATTATAATACCGACACTTTACAACGAGAATAACGCAAGCCAAAGACAAATTCTAATATACCCCAGGTAATTGAGCTATGTAATTTTAGAATCCCAGTTCAATGTCCACTATCAAACAGGTGTCTAACGAAATCAAAAGTATTAGGTTGGTGCAAAAATAATGGCGTAATAATGGAGTTTTTGATGTTAAAAAATACATCAAAAAACCACATTATTACGTCATTTTTTGCACCAACCTAATATATATGTGCTATATCTCATCAAATGAGAACCCCAAGGATATTAGGTTGTATGTGGGATCCACTGGAAGACATTTTAAGGATCGATATTACGATCACATATCCTCTTTTACTAATATAAGCAAACGCAATATGACATCACATTCTAAATACTTTTGGAAACTGAAGGAGGAAAGCAAAACACATGAGGTTAAATGAAAAATCCTAAAAAATGACAGAACTTGCGAATCTCTGAAAAAATGTTGTTCTATTTATATTTGCAGGAAAAATAAATATGTATTATTTAACTTTTGAACATCATCCAATTAATAAATCAAACATTTGAAACCCACGTTTTTGTAGGCATATTAAATATCTAACATTACAATTTTCTAAACTGGCAAATATATTACTCTAAACATTTAAAATTATAAATCCCATCTTTTGATATAATTTTGTAACCTCTTATATACTGTTGTACTAATCTAATTCAGATTTTGGTTCTTAAAATGTTTTTACACAAATATAATATTAGTAATAGTATCAAAAATATTAATTTACATCCAAACTTCTTAATTAAATGTTAAAATACAAATAATCTATGTATTCAACATACTAAGAAAAAGTCTCCAAATCTAAATTTATTAATTTACTAAATATATTCATTGATTACAAAACGAGTAACAATTATTCCAGTCTAAATATATGCAATTCAGCGCTAGCTTACCAAAAAGGTTTCCATTTGCTACTCTAACCATCGTTTGAACTTATTCATCGTCTTACTGTCTCCTATTCACTTGGGAGGCTTGGAAATGTTGTGCCTAAGTCCTACACTATATATATATATATATATATATATATATATATATATATATATATATATATATATATATATATATATATATATATATATATATATATATATATATATATATGATGATCTCAAAAAATGGGAATTTTTGAAGTGCGTATTGCCAGACATTAGCAAGTGGCAACACTGCGAGACAGTGACCTTGAGCAAGTAAATATTTCGCCATTTAGGATTTAAGATGAAATTCACAGTATCCCAGCTGAGATGTTGCAGCAGTCAATGAGGAATCTCAACAGCAGATTTCAAGAATGCATTCGTACAGGCGGACGCCATCTACATGACGTCATTTTTAAAAAATGAAAATTCCATTATTGTCTCTAAAATGGCATGATTTAAGGTTTCAATTATTATGAATAAAATATTTTTCATCCATCACTCTTGGTTTTATTGGATGGTTAAATAGTTCTCTTTTTTTGGGGTCACGCTATATATATATATATATATATATATATATATATATATATATATATATATATATATATATATATATATATATATATATATATTTCTGTTATGAGTAAACCGGCTATGCCATTCATGTTCTTGCGATCAATGCTAGCCGTGTTTCCATAAACTACCGTGGAGAAATCCAGGGAAACGAAATAGATAAAACAACCATAGCCCATGACTTTGTCCATTTACCTTTTGGGGGATTTTAATGAAACAAAATAGCAATAAATCACACAATTCGCTGGTCAGACATCACTGTTTAGGATCCTGCATGAGATTATAAAGAAAATGAGAGTCTGTTTTATTTAATAATAATAATAATAATAATAATAATAATAATAATAATAATAATAATAATAATAATATATTACCGCATTGCATGGGGGAAATCGGTCCATTTCTAGATGTAAAAATGACTGACTTACGACTTTATATGTTACAGTTATTCCCTCCAATCAGATTGTGACTTACTGAATTTAAAACGAAACAAAAAGTTTTGCATTTACAGAGGCAAACTTATCGCAGGCTCCAAGCCACAGAGAATGTAATAATCGTAGTAAAAAGAGACAATGTTACTAAAAGCAATCAGATAAGGATCTCTCCCTTTTTTAAAAAAAACACTAAAGATTAAAAAAAGATGATAGGTATATTTTCATTGAAAATGCCACCTAAAATATAGATATGGAAATATTATATTCTCTGATATATATATATATATATATATATATATATATATATATATGTCTACAAACATTTTGACCCAAATATAATTAGTGGTTTTCTGTGTAAACCCCCAGAGAATGCAAGTTTCTGTGTATTCTAGGCCAGCATTAGTTGTGATATTCAGTCATGATCATCTGTCATACGTCGATTCAATGTTTGCATGACAAAAAGAGAGACAATTGAAAAGAACACGGCAAAACGCCAACCTGGGATTTCGATGTGTTACGTGATCATCAAACCGGCGCCACAAATCATGAGTGATTTCTGTTAGCAAGATTCATACCAATTTTTGAAGTTTGAAAATCGGAAACAGAAGTCAAATAAAGTGTGTAATTTATCAACGGGAGCAGTTGTTAGTTTTTGAAGTCACATATTAATAATGTAGAAGGGAGAGAAAACATTGTTTGAAAGAAAAAAAAACGAGATGAATTTAAAAATAACATTATTTTATTTATATATGTGTTTAAACGCATAATTGTAATTTATATTTTAACAAGATACTAGATTTTCTATCATTTTGTTATCACTTGAAGTTAGTTGATAACAAATGAGCGTAGCTTGTGACTGAAGACAGGTTTTGTAATGTGCTTCAAGGAATGCGTACTGAAAAGAAGACGTCATTTTCTTGAAAACTGGCTTCACCTGAAGCCTTTAATCTAATCTTACTTTCGTCGAATGGCTTATTTCACTAAAAAAACACTTAGATAATAAAATATACGTATATTTTTTATCTGAATTGTACATTTTATATAATTGAAAAAAAAATATGTTGCTTTTTTCAGTATGGAGGAAAACGTATTTTTTATCGAATAATTTTTCCTCTCTACTGATTATATTTTTCACCAAATTTATTACGTTTTCTTCAATATTTAAAAGGATAAAAATATTACTGATGAATGCTAAATTTTATCATTAAAATTTTAATAAATTTGCTTAAAATTTTTACTGAAGGATAATTTTAAAATCATTAAAAACTAAGGAAAGAAAGAACACTTGAATTATTCAACATATCCGTAATATATGCGTTAATAAATACATTATTTATATCTATAATGTATCAATTCCTATTTTTGCTTATTTATATGTATAATGTATCAATTTCCTATTTTATATATATATATATATATATATACCTGTGTGCGTGCACACACACATATATATATATATATATATATATATATATATATATATATATATATATATATATATATATATATATTTATATATATATATATATATATATATATATATATATATATATATATATATATATATATATATATATATATATATATATGGTTGGATATTGAGCTCTTTCTAATTATTACCGCGCATATAATATATAAATAATTATACACACACACACACACATATATATATATATATATATATATATATATATATATATATATATTTATATACACACACTTTTCACACACACACACACACACACACACACACATACATATATATATATATATATATATATATATATATGTATGTTGTAGTGGCAAAGAGCCTCATAGCAGTGATGGTCTGATCTGGTGACCCTAATGAATATAGCACTTCCGAACATCTGCCATAGTAATAGCAATGTTATAGCTTCGTTTTGTCTGCGGATTAAATATTTCAGTGTGGTGAAAATTTCATCACCCACGAGGTTCCGTAAATGTTTTTCATTCCATTTAAGGCAAAAAATGACCTTAATTATCTGTTGTTCGAAGTAAGAAGCCTATTGAGTCTATGACAGCTCAACAAGTTTATATGCATCTAAAAGCCTTGTTAATGGTAAATTAATTTGTGTTTAGTTGACTTTATCTTTTCCGTAGCTGAAGATGACTTACGCTTTTTAGTCGGTTTATTCTAAATTCCAATGAGATGACTGTTCGAATTATATTTCTATCTTCTATAAAATGCATCGATAAAGAAATATTTGTCAGATTTATATTTTTCAAAAGTATCTATATTTTCCACTTGGATGGAATTATTAATAATCCTTTTACAATAATTATAAAAATACTGGAACCTGTATACAAACAGGCGTTTATTTTGCTGGAAGAAGGAAGCATTCGAAATTTGTCCAGTTCGAAATCTTTTTGTATTATCTCTCCACATGTTGAAAACTTAAGCTCTGGAAAAAAATAAATGCATATGAAAAAGATACCTGTAAAATGATAAGTGTTCTGTATAAATATAATAATTTTCTTCAAGTATGGAGATAATTTCAATAAAATTATAATAAGCACAAATTACGATTTTAAAAATTGAGTTGCTGTGCAAATCCGATGAAAAGAGACCATACATATATTACAAACGAACACTTTAAAATATTTTAGCAATATATAATAGACATGGAATCCATTAGATGCAAATTTATTGGAATAAAATTAAGCTGATATCGTGGTCCAATTTAAGAACCATTCATGTGCACTTTTAATAAATTCTTCCTGAAAAGAATTTAACCCTACAATAAGTACTGGAAATATCTAGAGATCAAAAACCGTGGACTGAGCAAGTTAGCCACAAGAAAATATAAATTGACCTCAGAGCCATTGGAACTAAGAAAGCATACTTAGATAACCGTGTTGTTAAGAGCTTAACTTAAGCAAATATGAACATTTAAAAATTGCTTGCGTCTGAAAAACAACGTCAGTTTTTAACATATTTCATTTTTCCTGCAAATAAAAGCTCTGAATTATTGGCTTAATTTCTGCGTTATCCTTATTTACACTATTTATATTCGGACTACGAAGGGACAAATGGTTGATACGGGCTACAAGTAATAGGAGATAGTGGAAAGTCATGATCTCGAGCGTACTGAAAACACACATTAGATTTGTAAAGAAAATAAAACATGAGTACAAAGTAACTATTTCAAAGATTACTAAAAACTTACATTCAAGTTAAAATATCCAATCAATATCGGATTAAAGTTTTATCTCTTACTTATGCTGTTCTTTTCATATTTAATTTTCAGATTTTATACTGGTCAATTTTGAACGATGTCTATTGATGAAAAACAATACAAGAAAAGTGAAATGTCATATTGAAAAAAAAAAATACTTTTACAAATTCAGTGGATCGCCCAACGTAATTGATGCACAACTTTTACGCTATCTATTCTTGGTATGATGACATGATGTTATCGTAGGGTTGCTAAAAAACTAAGATCCTGACGAGTACTCTCCCAAATGCAGGGGTGAAATCCGGATAAACAATTATTCGTTGCATGATTGAGTGCACCCATCCGAATCCAGATTGGATAGCATCCGATTACTTGGACTTGGATGCCCACGCCTTGACCACAAACACCTCTGTGTTGATTGCATCTGGGAAAAATCAAATTTGTCCATTGGCTTCAATCTAAGAAGCCCCATAACCAGTGATGTAATGTAATCAACTCACTGGTTCCATGCATAAATATGGAGGTCAATCTAAATGATCCTCCACACATTTTTTGTCCTTCTGATGTTTTACTTTAATCTTGCTTGGAATTTAGACATCCAACCGGCGTCAACGAAAAAACCTGGTGGTAGTGCGGATTTAGTTGCTGATGATCTGACAGTTTGGAATCGATTACAGGGTTACAATTTTCTTCTGATAATCAATAATGTTACCTGTTGCGGTAAAAATGAATTTTTAAATTAAATAAATCTAAAACAAAATAATGTATCTTGGCTAGAATCTCAGATTTGTATTGGATGTAATATTGACAACACTTTTGCAAATGTGTTGAAAGAAATATATATTTGAAGACTTTTTGTCTGTAAATATATATTTCTTTCAACACATTGCTCTTGTGTCTGAGACCATAATACTGCAAAACAGTTAAAAACATTTCTGTACGAAGAATGTAATAATTGATAGAATACCTAACAGAATTTTCTAACATCAAACATAAAAGAATCATTATGGACTGCTCCAAAAAATAGTGATAGCTACTGCTTCAGAATGAAAACTGAAAGGTTTTTTTTAACTAGCACAGACGATTAAAACAAAAATCAATAACTATTAACTTTAAGAAGAGAGAGTTGTATTTGGCAGCAAAAGAGGCAGTCCAATGTGTGTGTTTCATATCAGGGACGTAAAATAACATGCAGCTGAGAGAATATTCAGGACAGGATAACGAAACAGTGTAAAGTTTGACGCAAAAACGCGACGAGGCTTAATGATAGCTTAATATTCCTTTCAGAAACTGAAAAAGGTTTTAAGGTATTCATTTTTGTTTTGTTTTTAAAAATGAAAATAAAGTCGTATTAATACAGTATCTCTAATCTCCGATAATATAGTGTGCCCTGGACAGTTTTTACATCGAGGAAAAAAAGAGATGTAGATGTCAAAACATTACAGAGAATATTGGAGAACAAGAAATTAAAGAAGAAAATATGCAGGACCAAATAATGCTGCCATTTACCTGAAGGAAGCAAATGACATTTTAGGGAAAGAAAATTGGGAGTGAATGCTTGGAGCATGCAACATCAAAATGTTTAGTGGCGCGCGCTCAACTAGTGAACGTAGAACTTGTAAATTGCCAAAAGCTTTGCTGAGAGGACATGCTCGCATTCAGTAACAAGCAACATAGATCAAATATTTAGTGCGCCTAAGAAAATGAAAATGCAAAGACGTAGAAAAATAGTTCAAACCGATGACCCAATCCTACACTAAACATGCTAGTCTTAATTATGACCGACAGGAAGTAGCGAATATTGCGTGTGCGTCTGAATCTCGGATCTTGGTTAAAGATAATTGAAAAGACGAAAAAAAATGTCTGGATCTTTCAAGGGATCTGCAAAACCGTGTAATGTCTTCGAATGCGTTAATTGATGCAATTCCGACTGTCGACACTTTAGTTGGTATGCTAAAAAACTTCTTACGATGTTCAGAGATATAGAATTTCAAACCCTTTTATTCTGAAATTTAAAAAAAATTATTTCAAAGATTGTTATGGACTTTATGATTTATGGTCTATCGACCCCAGAGCGAAACGAAGTTATAGAAAATAAAAGTAATTCTAATTACCTTCAATTCCATATATTTAATTATTAATAATAATATTACTAAGAGCAGCTAGATGGAAACGATTTGAAACTTTTGTACAATTTTATATTAGCAGAAACAATGTAAAGGTTTCGAGTACATGTATCTTATTGTATTTCTGTTTGACGCATCCATAGTTAGCACGGCCGTTACGCATTGTCATTATCTCAGAATTAATGGACTATTCAGTTATGATTGCATGAAAAGAAATAAAAGATATATTAGAGACTCTACTTGGTTTCAGCTTGAAAAAAAACGAAAGAAAGAAAGAAATCAAGTGGACAGGAAAGAGAAAAAGAAAGGAAAAAAAGATATAATTGATTAACGTCGTGTATTAATACCTCAGAAATAATGGAATATCCAGTCTTGATGAAAATATATATAACATAAACTGTTGGTTTCAGTGAAAAAATAATGAAGAAAAGAGGGAAGATAGACGTGTTTAAGGTCAGTTTCAGTAAAATGGAAAAGTTATCAATTGAATATCTTTTTCATTTGTATTTTCTTTAAATAACGAGCAGCATTCATATTTAGTATTGTAATTTGAAGTATTTATTAAAGATATTATGCTCAAATATTTAAAGGTGCGATTACGGAAATTATAGTGATATTTTATTGACGTAGAACACACCATGAGCTTATTCAGTCATTAACCTATAACTTAGTTACATCAGAAAATTAAAACAGGGTTTAATTTTCTCAGATCTTTTTAGTCATATCCTAATTGTGCTTGTTTTTTATATCGTTAGTTTGTTAGCGTGTACATTACTCCCTTCCAATAACTAATAAATAATGAACTAATTTATTTCTATCACGAGAAATGAAGGAAAAGACATATGTGACGCCCCCCGTGCTCGCTGCGCCAAATGTGACGTCTACCTGGCCGCATCCGTCGTGCTATCCTGTCCTGTGACGACCAACTGGCTTGGTATTGGTCGCGGCACCAAATGTGACGTTCTTAACTTTTGGTGATTCGGATGGGAATCTGGTTAGATTCGGGATCAGCTTTGTCGTTCCCAGCTCGCCTCCAACGTCTGGTTACCGAAGTAACTGTTTTGATTTCTAGTCTAACCCACCGACGTTGTGATTTGATCTTAGGCAGACGAAATCAATCAGTCGCCGGACCGTAATGCAAGTCGAGTTCGAACAAGGGTAATACCACACAAGTATATGCAAAATAAAATAGAGTAATAATTCGAAAAGTTCAAATGTGTTTAGAAAGTACAACAATATTTTATATCTGGTTGCTGAATACGGGAATGCGTCTTTCTAACAACCCGCTTATATGGATTCGTGACACTTTGTGTTTGTTAGGCGAGTCTTAACATCTTAATTTGTTCTTTTAAGAAACTGGTTTTGGTGTATCTTCAGGCGATATTCATTAAACTTGTTTTGGTGGTGTGAGTCTAAGTCGTTCTTCAAAAATAAATTGTTCTTGGTTAGAAGTTGAGGTCGAGAATTGCGTGGAATCTTTGTCAGCTTTTTGCGAGGCGGGTCCTCAGAGCTCTCAGCTCACTGCAACTTCTTGCCTGTCTACCTCCAACCCCAACTCAACTGAACTGCCGCAACTCGTTGCGACTTTGCTTATATGGACGCCGATCAAAATTGGGGTGGGCCTGTCGGGGTCTGAGGTTCCTTGACAATTCTAAAACCGCATTAAGAATTTTTCATTGTTTGTGGTCAGGAAAATTTAGTAATTTCCATTTTTGGAAGTCTTTCGTCCTCCCACCTTCTTCTGTTCTCATATTGGTATCTCACCTTACCCTCAGAGAGTGTCAGCGGGTTTCCCCTCTCTCTCACAGTGGCATCTCATGCCGATCGCTTCAGGGGGTGCGTCAACAAGCCTCCCCTCCTACTTCACATGATTACCTTCACCTAACGCTTACACCAGCATTCAGCCAATGGGCGCCCAGCAGTGCGTGTGTGGCCAAACTAGCCTCGGTTTAAAAAATAATGCTCAAAGAAAAAAAATAATCTCCTTTTTTTTCTCCTTTCTTTTTCCCTTGTTTCTCTTCTCCTGACCGGCATCAAGTCCTTGGACTCTTATCTTAGCCAAATATCACTTGGACTTTATCACCCGGGACCTTCGCCAAACAAGTGGGTGGTCAATTGGACGTATGGTGCCACTTATTCGTTCTGATAAAATAATTTTGCTATCATAGCCAGCTCCTGACAATAAACAGGTGCCTTTTCCAAACGACATTTCCGTAGATAACTAATGGTTTAGTCTTTTGTTTTTGTAATTCTGTGTGGTCCAGCGACATTTTGTTTTTCGGTCAGCGTATGACTTAATTATTTTTTTATCTCCCAGCAGCATGCGGGAGGTACAGAGGACATTTTCTTTTTCGGTCAGTGCGTGCTTAATTAATATTGTCTCTTAGCTCCTGTTTCGTAGGTCATTTGGCCGAACTGAAATTTTCACTATTGCCATACGCGGTGCGCCGTCATAAATCCAACGCGACGGATAGGAGATCCCACATTCTTCGCTAATGAAAATAAAATCTTTATCACTTTTCTTTGTTAAAAAAAAAATAACATCGCTTAGTGTCCTTTTCGTGATGGCTTCTTATCACCTAAATTTAATTCTCGCCTTTTTCTTTCTTTTTTTCTTCTTCTTTCTTTCTAGCAACCAAAATAGTGTCACACATATTAGAGACGCTCTTTGGTTTCGGTGAGGAAAAGGAAAACCTTGTCCATTTAAAATAATTTATACATTTTTACTTCTTTAAAAAAATGAAATGTATTCATATTTTATGGTTGTTATTCTAATATTTAGCTATAGTAGTAAACCACTTTTATCGGATGCTACAATCGAGTTATTTCCACGGTTAATTTGAAATTGTAAAACATACGAATATCTTATTGAATCATTCACTTAATAATTAAGATTCATCAGAAAATTCAGATTTGAAAACCATATAATTTTCAAATTAATACACAAATGGTATAATAATTTTTAATAGCATTTTTCTCAACAATGTACGCGATCAAGTTTCTCCACGCTTTTCTTTTCCTTTAATATATGTCACTTGGCATTTCAATATTTATGTCGATAATTCTTACACTATCCTCATATCTGTTATCTTCATTAGCATTTTGGTAACAATAACAGCGATTTTTATTGTCCAATCTTTTTTTTATTACATCTTTCAATATTTCCCACCTTCCTGAAGAGATGCAATGACCAACAATTGACATTATTATTAGCATTGCTAAAAGTAAGATTTTCCTCTTCATAATCATTAGTTATGTTTTTAAAAATGTATATAGTTATCAATTGAGTTACTCATTAAAATTATTGAACTTACGTTCTTGTCTCCTATGATTACTCATATCTTGCCACAGAAGTAATATACCAATTTTATTACAGTAAATTATGTAGCAAAGCAGTAATTATTTATAAGGTGACATATGAAGAATCAGATATTCTTCATATTACCCACACTTCTTAACGATCATGTTAAAATATACCCATATGTGACTAAAAACGGAATTATATAAGTATCATTAGAGCTTTGTTGATTCTATTAATTATGGTTCTTGCATACAAAGAGTAGATCTTCAGTTTGCAAAAGTCGCAGAGCTAAATGGTTTCTGCATTTATTGCTATTATATTCTATCCCATAAACAAAACGCTATTGATATCCATCGTTCAAACTTTTCTCCTAAATGCATAATATATTGATACTGATCATTCTGCTTAATCTTCTGCTTGATAAAATATTTACCTAAGCATCAGCCAGCGGATGCATACAGTAAAAATAACTGTGAAAATGATTCACTCATCGTGCATATATGGTTTATTATTGATTTTATGAATGAGTAATAGAAAATAAATGCAAGGAAGAGATTCCCTTTCCTGAATAACGTTTTAAACTGTTTAAATTATACATATTTGAGATTAGGTTTATTTTTTTTTTATTTCATTGTTGTGTTATTCATTAAGACTCTTTGATTCTGTATTTTTTGTATTGTTTATCTTACTAGTTTCATTTTTTCTCCTTTTATTTTCTCTCTTTGTGCGGTATGACCTCTGTTGCTTTGAGAGAAAATAAAGCTAATATTAGATGATTAAGTATGTAAATTAAGGTACGGACAGACGGGTTCCATTAATCTTAACTAGGAAAACAGATCTAGTAATTATAAACGAAAGCCTGAGAGATTTAAAAATATTAGATGTAGCCAGTCCAACGACATAGGAAAAGTCCAATAAATATTTGAATCATGCTATATAATAGATTCTGTTTATAACAGCAATGTTAATAATTATTGAGATATTCTGAATGATACGGATGGCCGTCGCAAGTAAAGACAGCTTCCTTTATGTTAATTCTCGAGAAAATAGACTTAGTTAATGAAAGAATAAACCGGTCTGACATAAAGAATATATTATGTTTATTTATTTTGTTAACAAATGTTCTTTAATTATGATTACTTATCAGTGTTTTTTGTAATGACTTTTCAGCAATTTAATCGATATCAACCTTTAAACATTGTCATGGCGACAATTCTAGGATACTTGAAATGATAATAATGAACCTCATACATTAGTTTGGGACAAAATGGTATTTTTACTAATTTTCAATGCGCCGTGGATGTTTCTGACACACATGCATATTTTCCGGTATCTTAAGAGACGTTACTTATATATCAATTCCACTTGAACTATAACGAACTTCTGTCCCAAAAGACGTCCAACGCATTCAGTGTACAATCGTTCGCGAGGAGAGACGAATATTCAAGTTGTGTTCAGTACTGATGAAAACTCACGGGTGTTGTTTAGATATGCATTGAATAATACAAGATATTTTTCCGCAATGGCCATACGAAGAAATAATAATTTCCAGAGTCTGGTCATCTGGATATGTGGAGGTGCATCCATGCCTCCTGATAACGAATATTTATTTACAAATATGAAAATGTTATTAGCCTTATCGTTAAGATAAAGACAGTAGGAAAAAGGAAAGAGCCATGGGGAAGACTAGAAGATATTTCATTTACTTCACGCCACTAGCGATGACATCTTTCATTTAAATCTGCGATAGGAAGGACTCCATGACAATAATCTTCCGGTGATTTTACGATTGGATTCATCAATTAAATGTTAATGTTAATTCCGTTTAGCAATACGAATATTCGAATAAATAATTAAAAACATTATTAAGAATAAATACTGATATATGTTGTCACCAATATATATATATATATATATATATATATATATATAGTAACTTTCGAGAAATATCTTGGAAAACTGACAGCAGGCTGGGAAATATGAAGTAGCGAAAAAATCCATGGGAAGAATTCCAAACAGACTAAAGAACTAAACCAGGATTTCCTTCGTTGTTTAACGTCAGTATCTGTCTATATTTATCAGATGTGGTATTGTGTACATTATCTACATTATTCGTATTCATCTTTGTAGCCGTATTTATTACAAGGTTTCGGCCGTTGTACGTTCCGGCCTTCGTCTGGTGGTTGGAATCTCGAACATAACCCTTTATTTCACTCAATGGGGTAAACTGTTCTATTTCCACGTCTCATGTTAATGGATATCAGTTATCAGTTGTCCCCTGTTAATTCTCTTCTCCAAGTTCTCCACTGCCTTATCCGCGTATTGAACTCACACTCTTTGAGTCCAGTCACTGGAACAAACTAACGCCCTACTGACTGTGCAATGTGTTCTTGAGGTGACATGGCACATTGATTAACGTTTGTTTTTTAAAGTCATTTTACTTCTATTTGTCATATACCTTGAAAAGTGCGATTATATCGCTTTAGAAGTTCATAACATTTACTGTACCTTCTTTTCTCTATCACTTTCTCTCAGTTTTCTGGCATCTATTAAACAATAACTTCTTAGGTATGTCACTGTTTCTATCTTACAGAGTTGCCGTAAATATGTCGTTAATTGACTAATTCGTTAAGCCAACTTTCCTCGTTATATATACTAGAAATGTATATGTTCATTATCATTCTAAGCAAAAGGATTCATAAAACTTCTGAACTACTTGCATGTTCAATCCATGGTATTCTGAGTATAATTCTATAGAACCTGAGCTCTTTTGCATTGTCATTTCATTTGCGAAGTTATTGTCCAGTATTTGCTGCCATATAAGAACACCGACATCACGTAACAGTTCAGTACTCTTTTCTTCTTTTTGTTTTCAAATAATATTTTCCATTTAAATTAAACATTGTTTTTTTTATTTTGACGACAATATTCCCTATTCTTATTCGACTTTGAATTTGTGCGTCACATATTTGTCATCTGTTGCATCAGATCCCAGATATTTAAATTTCCGTTGTTTGTTGATTTTGTTGTCTCGAATTCATAGCTCGCATCTTGTGTTGTACATGATGCTAGTCGCTTTAAGTAATTTTACAACTGCTGCTTAATCGATTCTTCACACTTATCTCCTAACTTTAATTTTCTATGTGCCATATATCGACATTGTATTCTCTACTTAACTGCTGAAACATAATGATACAGGAAGTAAATATTTAGATTATTAGTCTTAAAAGATTAAATGATAGAGAATTAATATTTTCATCCGTAAAAGTTTTCACATCAAAGTTTCTTCAAACTCATGATTTGAAGAAGGAACTATCAGTTTTAGACATAAATATATTCACTAATAATTGCCAGAAAACTCTGAAGTTACTAAATTTTTAGTAATTCAAAACGATAATCTGTTCCCTGTCTGCATCAGTTAATACTGAAACACTTCAGAACATCAAACCTTGCGTAAACTTTTATTTAACAATGTCTCGACGATTAGAATCGGCAGCAATGGTTCTAGATGAAATAATCAAAGCTGATTCGATATTTTCACATGTAATATTATAATTCATATCAGCCTGATATAATTGATTACATCTTTACTTAATATGAAATGATTTGTAAAAAAAATAATGTTCAGGCAGACGGGCAGCATTAGTAGTTTTGTTAATCTAATTATCATCTAATTTAACGACACATGATGCATAGTTTAATGTAATTATTTATTGACAGAATGCAAGAGTGGATTCATACATATAACATATATTGAGTAAGAAATTTGTCACTTCTGCAGTAATATAAAGAGATACATAGATAATAGTATCGATATAATCGATTTTATATTCAATATGTTGGACATATAAGCAAATACCTCGGGAAATCTACGCTGTGGATTAATGAGAGTGTCTGGGTTTAACCATGATGTAGATTTCCGAAAATGTTTACCATAAGTTCAGATAATAGAGAAAAATTTCTAAAAAAAAGTATTCAAATTACGAGATAGACTCTTACAGATTAAGAGACACAGTTTATGAGTATATGTGGGAAAGATACAGGTTAACCCTGAACTTGAAAAGGTTAAGATTATAGTGACAGTGGAATAATCTTTTTAGAAGTTGGTTAAATAAGCGGCGTTTCGGGGGAAGAATCTGTTCGAGTGCTTATAACATCTCACACTGGAATCCGTTTGAAACGAGAGTGGTTAGATTAATGTGCGTGGCATGTCTGGCTTTTGCCCTGAATATGAGAAATGATAGAACTGTAGTCTGTCTAAACAATTTCCATGGAAAGTAGTATAAAATCCAATTTTCTACATCCGACGTGTGAAAGCACGTGCGATAACCTACACTCGTCAACTGCTGACTAGTTGAGGTAACACTGTTTCGGTAGCTAAGGCGGTACTGATACGCCTTGCGCCACCAGCAGCATTTGCTACCGGACAGAGGATTGTTTTTGTATACCTGTCGCTCTCTTGCGATTTATTTTACATTACAATTATTTTCTTTTACTACTGCAATTCCAAACGCCATCGTAGCGACCGATAATAATGTCGTAGAATGGAAGTTAAACAGATATGTTTCACGTCTTTAGTAGCCTATCGTTGCTAGCACAATTTTATTTAACTTCATGGATTCTGGATCATGACCAGATACATCTCAATACAATGTGAAGCACGCTTTAGATTCCAGCCATTTATGCCCGCCTTTAAAATGAAGGAGATTAGTTACCGTCCAATTAATCCACAGCAACTGACCTCAGTATGTAGGACATGACAGGTCTATACCTTTTCCACGTAGTCCGATCGCAGAGACTCGTAGCGGTTTCTTCTTTCGCTCGTGCGCCTGCTTCCTTTCTTCTTACTATGGTATCGTTAATTCTAGTAGGAGGACACAAACGTTGAATCACACCACGGTACAATACTAAGGCGTACGTTTTCTGAATGAGGAGTACCGGATATTTCAGAGTTGTTCTAAGATCAGCCAACACTCTCCAATCCCGGACTCCCCTCAGAAAATTCATTTTGGAAGTTATTTCGTTTTTTTGCACAGGGTGTTCACCATCTTTGTGAAAACGGATGCTAGGTACTCTGGTCATTTACAGGCGGATTGTTGGCTACTTCACACTATGTACTAATTCCACGAACAATTCCAGGGTTTTCCTATGACTTCACGTGTAAATCTACTTAGATTGTGGGCATGCAGTGAGCACGCGACGTAAAGTGCCACCCTCACGTTGACGTAATGCGCATGCATCAGTATCAATGTACCCACACTGCTTCAGCTTGATTGCATTTGGCAAGAGATCATAGGTAGATTGCAGAATGAATGCTATTGCTAATGGCTCCATTACTCTTATTTGAAATACAAAACAATTAATTTTTGGAACAATTTAAACAACAGGGTGACCTCAAACGTTTGAACTGTAGTGTATATATATTTAATTTACATATGTGTGTGTTTATGTGGGTGTGTAGCAATGATAGGAAAACTGTTTAACACATCAATCTCCGAGGAAGCGTATTTTACGTAATTTGCTGATAATTTTGAAATTGAGTTGAGCACAGTACATTTACTCACCATCACTCATACAAACAAATTGCAGTTGGTCTTATCTAAAAAATAAAAGGAAGACGAAACATATTAGATGCCCTTTAATGAAGAGGATAAAAGATTGTAAACTATAGGCAAGAAGGCAAATGGTTCCTCTAAAATTTCGTGAAGTAAAAAATCAAATATCGTCACACAATAGAAAATGCGACTGAAAAAAAGAGTTACTGGCTAAGCATTTGTAAGCCAAATGATATTTTTGATGTGTTCATTGATTCTTCACAATACCGTCTTTAGATAATGGACTGACGAGAGAAAAAATCTTCGCGAATAGACAATGATTTAACGGGAATAGTACATGAGATATGTTATTTACATATGATGAAACAAAAAAGAAAATGCCACTACAGAGTGTTCAAAACATAGATGTATTGGCTGTGAATATATATATATATATATATATATATATATATATATATATATATATATATATGCATATATATACATATATATATGTGTGTGTGTGTATGTATATATGCATATATATGTATGTGTGTGTATATATATATATATATATATATATATATATATATATATATATATACACATGCAGAGATAGATAGATAGATAGATAGATAGATAGATGTGTGCCTACGTGTGTTTACAGGTGTGCATATATTAAGTGCTGATAAATTTACTTAAAGTAGTTGCTTAATGAGTTTTTTCTTTCCTTTATATTATGGATATTTGGGTCCGCACCGATATTTCTTGTGTTATTCACTTACACTTTTTAAGAAATTTTAATAGTATTCTTTTTCTTATATACTACTTTAATTCCTGATTCCATACTTCAAAAGAATTGATTTCAAAGCATATCTGAACATCCCTTCAAGCAGAATCGAATCAGATAGCAAGCGCGCCTATATACGACCATGCATGTGTAAACAGGTATTATCTCAAATATAGAATACTTCGTATGTAAGATTAATGCTAAATTTCCTCAGCCTGATCTAATCCTCAATGAGCCAATACCAGATCCGTCTCGGAATTATTTCTAATCGGGATAAAACATTTTAAGGATTCTATTTTTTGTTATATAATAAATTTTGCACACGTTAACAGCAATCTAACCGATGTACGTATATGCCAGTGTATTTGTTTCAGATTTCTAAACTAAAAAATTATATACGGTATTTAATATATTCGTAATTTACGCCCAAGTAGAATAATAAAACATTCTTTTCATTAACACTGGTAGCGTAAAAATATTAACGCAGCGGAAAATATTGTATTTGATCGAGTTTATGTTCAGCCTTAATTTCGTGAGTTCACTTCATTTTAATGTGGTTTTCCCTTTGTGTAAATGTTAAGTAGCAAAGGAAAAAGGTTCACTAAAAACTTGGTAGATATCCAGTCAATAAGAACGCCAATTCTGAATTAAATTCAGTAGAGATTCTAACGGGAAGGTACACGACTATACATCTCAAGAATGCAAGAGTTATTACAGATAACAACAAAATATAGATAGCCATCATAATCTGTATCTATTCAGGACAAAGAAACCCAACCAGCATGACAAACAACATTCTGATTCATCGTCAGCTTCTTTCAATTTTCGATGAGTTTCAAGCTTTTGTTATAGGCATGAATGACATTGGCAAATCTGAGAATAGTTAAATTTACATCAACAGAAATCTCTGAAAAACACAAATGATGGGATGATGAGATGTATATGTTCAGTTGTTTGTAATGATATAGAGCCAGGTCACATTAGTGGGAAAGATACACTAACAATACAATGGGTTATCAAGCTATTCAATGCTATTAACGGATGTACATATTTCAGCTAAGTAAGAATTTGAAACGTATTTCCTTATACGTTTTATTGCCTTCAAATTGGAAATACAGCACAACTTTAATTTGTCATCCATTTGCATATTCGCCGACTCGTGAGGATGCGTATAATAGACAACGTTTATCGATGGAGTACTTCCGAAGGGACGTGGAATTCAAACATGTTTTAATATAAATGGAATAAAATCACTCGTACTGAGGGATCGCGCATCGTCTTGAATATGATGAACCGCTGAGTCTATATGGGTTATACATTTGATAGCAGTTGTAATGAACAAGAGTTTTTTTGTATATATCAGGAACATTAAGCAAACCTTATTTTTTTGCCATTGTCAACAAGTACACGGGTCTTAATCGTTCTGATTAGTTTATTGACAAATGTAGCGTAAATACGTACGCAGCGGAGAAACTTTATCACTTCAATGGCAAAACTTAAATGACTTTCTTTTAAGAAAATCGCGCTGAAGAAACAGCCTCCGCTTCATAGATTGCAGCAAAAGTAATTCTACAATATCAAGACAGTTGGACATTCTGAAAAAAACTCTTCACTTGTAACTCGAGACAGATTTTATATCTTCAAAAGTTGTCCAAATCTCTGGTTTTGAAAGGGGAAGGGTCTACTGAGTGATAGGAAGACGCAGTAGCATGTTCAGCATAGATTTGTAGATATTCGAAATGTTCTTCTAAAAAATGTGTCAGCCAAATATCTTGTTGACCTACATTAGAGCGTGGTAATATCAATGGGAATAATAACATCATACATTGTGTCGAGAAAATCTCACCCACAAAAATTCATAGACGGTGCAGTCCGAGGAAAGGAGCAAATATACTCAACTTATGTTGAGAAAAATAGTTCCTTCCGCGACCTAGCTTAATTGTCTGATAACTTGAATAACTACAAGAAGCGCGATGAAATGTTGGAAAAACATTTCCCCTTCAGGGATCCCGTGGTAACAAGTCACGGGACCCTGTAATTATTACAAAAAAATAGTAAAAATTGTCGCAGTGCCAACATTCGATTTTCAGTTGCTGGAAAACAATATCAATGACAGTTAAAATTTATAAATGATTTACGAATGTTTCAGGAAATGGGAATTTGCAAGTACTTGAAATGTAATAGATCTTTTGTAAAATTGTTAATACGTCCTTCGATTATTTTATTTTTCGTATTATTGTAAAATAAACAGCTTCATGAGCATATTTTCTCTTCTAATTGAACGTACTAAATATTTTACTATTTTTACTGTTGCTGAGGATGGAATACATCAAATAACGTGTTATATTTTTACTTATGAAAGCCTTTCACTAGTGAGTGGAAAATATAGAGGTTGATGGAAGAATTATTTTTTTTTATGATAAAACGATTATATAATCAATTAGATTTGACATCCTTTACCATCCTTATACACCGATATCTTTCAAATTAATTGTGTACTCTAAGACAATGATATATACTATAATGTCATATATATAAATTAATACAATGAATATACACACACATATATACACACACACACAAACATATACATATATATACATATATGTTGAACCTTCATTTAATGTTTATTTATATATATATATATATATATATATATATATATATATATATGTTGAACCTTCCTGTAATATATATATATATATATATATATATATATATATATATATATATATATATATATATATATATATATATATATATATATATATATATAAACATTACTCCTTGCATGGGAGTGAAAGATATCGTCTACCCTAGCCTTGAACATTGTAGCTATTTGGGACACACCGAATTGGGAGCCCTTTCCACAGGGCACTTGTTCGCGGGAAGAACATTCGAGAGTGGAGCTTACTTTTCACTGATACAATACGGGGAGAATGTGGTTTACTATTATGCATGTAGCATGTTGTGTCCTTGCGGTAATGTTTCATTTGGTGTGACCAAGCAAGGTACTTTGTACAAACACTTTCCTTGGAAATAGGATTTCCACATCCCGCTTGTGTTAGAGCGGTCGAATGCTGGAGAATAATTCGTCACCTACAAGTGCTCAGTGACGCATATGAACTGTATCAAGACTGCAGTGTGAAATTTGAACAGATTCCGACCAAATATGACAACTTACTCAAATCCTGACCTTATCTGGCTCCTTTAAATGGAGAACATAGCAGGTGGGGAGTTAGATAATTACTGGGGTTGTACAGGGAACGGACTGTTTTGCCTACATTCTTAGCCATGGCTTGTCAATCATCTGAACCTGATAAACGTTTCAAAGGGACAAACCTTACGAGATAAATCAGCTGAATGCTTCTTAATTCATTATATCACCTGTTATGTAGCGATTTCTTTTTCACTGAAGTTCAGCTATACTAGAAATAAACGTAAAAATCCTTTTATTTTCCCGTATGATTAATGTGCTATTATTGATGTTATTGATGTTTACTGTATAAGTTGGCAGATAGTAATTTTAAGTGCATAATTACTTGGTCCCAGTCTGTGTCTTTTAGCAGAAATTGTTTTGTAATAGATATATTTATGCACGTTTGGTACGTTTTATTTAAATGGAGAAAGTGTCTGGATGATAGGTGTAGCTCCGCTCCGTACAAAATTGATCTTTTTTAGCGTTGACATTCTGATGTGTCTAAGAATTTTACTCACATATTTTCGGTGGCCTTCTTTACCATAACGAATGTCCCTATCACAACAGGGATAATTATAGTTTTATTTTATTTTTTAGAAACATAGGAGTCCTATAGACACCTCATAGTCGTTGTCTAGTTCATTTATTAAATCTTTTATGATTATTTCTGGTTTGTTTGTATCAAATTTTTTGACTGCAAAGAATGGGAAATCCGACAGTATAGTCACTCCATCATCATTTGTGACATCATTCAGACGCCTTTTGTACCATGTAAATGAGATATCAATAACATAGTTTGAACAACTATGCAAATGAATATAGTGTAATGTCTATTAAGTGGTACCCGGATACCATGTTGTCAAACTTTAATGAAAATCTCTGGTATAAGCGACAGCCGAATTTGAAACCTGTTTATTAATTTTAACCTTTTAATCATTAGTTGCACGACATTAATCTTATGCGTCAAAAACAAAGCCATCTGTCTCTGGGCACTGCTTCTAAATCATTGTAAGGTTTGGTAAATATCAGTATATGGTGCATCCACACGCTTTGGGCACATTCCGTACAAGGATTTAGATCTGCATTTGTCTACAACAATGTACAGATAAAACAGATTTGGTATGTGCCTTAATTTTCTCTGCTGAATCGGTAGGAAGTTCAGAATATTTTTGGCCTTGAGTATCTATTACATGAATTTATTCAAGGAGGCATGGCGGATAGCGGCTGAAAATGAGGAATCTGAGAGCGCAGTTCAAATTCCAGTTGGATCCATTAGATTCATTTACGAATCTTCATATTCTCTCTCCACGTATAGTTGCATAGTAGCATAGACAGTGTTCTATAGCCATTCGGTTGCAACTGATCTAGGAGAAACTAACTCTGGATTCAAATCTGTATGTAGCGCTGGCATGCTACATACTATACAGTTGAAGAAATGATCTAGTTCGCATTGACTCGATGATTCCGCCTACGGTAGAATTATGTATATGGTTTTCATAGTAATGATATTTCGCTGCTCAAAGACACATAGTCCAGTTGGTAAAGGCGTTGATTAGAAACAGTGAATAAACCCAAGGAGTTGTGAGTTCAATAAACGTTACAGCATTTGTGAACCGAAAACTTGGAGAGCTGTGTTAAAGGGAAATATCTGAGACATCCGGGAGAGGCATGGCGCGTGGAACTAAAAGAATCTACCCCGGTGGACCAAATAAAAGGATCAGTTTGAAAATAATAATAACCTGAAGAAGCCTGAGCGTAAAACGGCCGAAAAGTTGTGAAAATAGCAATCAATATGAAGATAAAACTCCTAAATTCCATCAGATAGGCATACCATTTATATTTAGAATATGCACGAAATAAACACGTTTACTGACAGCATCTTGATGATGTCATTATTTTTACTTCGATTCAGATGTGCAGTCTGCTTGACCTGTGGCAGTTGTTGAAAGTATTTAAGCAATATTATCACTGTTATTTGGTACGATGTTTTGTAATTCTGCTGCGCCCAACCACGAGTTTGGTAGAAATCTCTTCAGAGCGTGTTTAAATGTATTTATTGTAAATAACCTAGGGGGTAAACAGTAATACTATATATTATGTTAAAGTACAAATTGTGTCGATATTTTAATAACATCTGAAATATAATAGGATATACATTATGTTCTAAACGATTTAAATAGTGTACGTCTAAAGATAGATTTTACAATAAATAAAAATGAAATAAAATTGTATTACCGTAGAATTTTAACTTGCCCCCAAATAAGTTAGTAATAAATGAGATATACGAATCCAATGAAAACATAAAAAAAGGTTTGGTAAATTCTCCGTTCTTTTTTTTCTTTTTTTCCTTTTTTTTTAAAAAAATGAAAAAAAAGAAAAACATATATTTGACCATTTTGTTAGAATTTTTGAAACAGGGCGGACTAAAAAATTTTCAACGCAGTCACTTGATTGGAGGAGTGATAACATTAAAGCGAGACATTGCAAAATAATTAAAAGTACGTACGACGACAAATATTTAACAGACTACATAATGAATAACAACTGCTGAATAATGAATAATGCTTGAATATTGACAACTATGATGTATATTATAACTATATGAAAATTAATAAAATCTCTTAAAAAACGATTGAACGATCGATAGTAAGACGAAAGTTCTGATATGTTTGAGGTATATAAAATTATCATATTTCAGAGAAAAATCTGGTACAGGAATTTTTAAACAACAAAAATATATCTATAAGATCTATGTTAATATATGCTTCCCTCTTTCATCACCCTTGTAAAATCTCTTGCTTTGCTATGAAGTCCAATCTTCAACAACTTAAAAGCAACGCATATCGTCATCTGCAGTATACTTGATTCCTTTTCTTTGATTGTCCTCTTTGTTTCTATCACAATCAGTAATAACTTGCATCTTACTGTCTTGTATCCCCTTGGTTGGTTGGTTGGGGAAAGATGACGGAAAATAGGGAGGTGAGCAGAAAACGTGATGTGAAAACGATGAATTCGGTGCGAATTGTGTCCAGTCCTTATCAAATATAATAATAAAAGACCTGATAGAAGATTGGGGGAAAAAATATATCCACAAGCTGAACCGATATTGCAGAGAAAAGAATACTGTTTTGATAGAAGTTTTGGAGAAATTAATTTTGCGGTATTGAACTGGTACGATGATGATGAAGAAGAAGATGATGATGGTGGTGGTAGTTGTGTTGGTGGTGGTGGTGATGTTGATTTTGGTAAAGTTCATGTTCGTGGTGGTTATGATGATAATGGTGATCATGATAACAGGTGGTGGTGTCGGTAGTGGTGGCCGTGGTGGTGATTATGTTGCTGCTGATTCATGATGATGGTCAGGATCACGACCATTGGGGTTGTCATTGTTGTGACGGAAGTCGTGGCCGTGGTTGGGGTTATACTGATGTTGATGATGATATTGATAGTGGTTGTGCTGGTGCCATTAGTGATGTTTGTACTGTAGATGATGATCATCATGATTATCATGGTAGTGGTGGTGGTCATCTTCGTTGTGCTAGAAAACCAATTAAGTTTTCTATTTGTTTGCTATCAAAAAGTTTCGGGCGTTTAGATCTGCAGTCTTCATCAAGTGTATGCCGATTCATGTAACCTATAAATAATTCCCAACTGAATCCATCATTTCCTCTCTGGTGGCGGATGAGAAGTTTTCACTCCATAACTCATAGCTTGGGAAATTTCTTATCGCTCTTATTTTCATTATTCCACGGAATCCAAGTCCACAATTCATGGCCCATAGATTGAATTCGTCATTTCTGGATCAATTTAGTAACGAAACAACGCTTTAACCGATTAGGCTATTGTTCTCTTAATATGCTAAAAGATTCATCGTGCTTTATATTTTCCCATTGATATTAGAAAATCGGTTCTCCTATTTAAGCATTGATCCACAAATAAAATCTGCAGCGTATAATTTACGGCATTCAGTTTGTCAAATGTTTATTTAAATTTGAATCAAGCGAACATGCGAATAAAGATTAAGTTTTAATGTAAATACAAATAAAAAAATAATACACAAAACATCAGAAAAATGACAATGAAAATTCTAGGACGCAAAATCAGGTAAGATCATATGAACATAATGATTTTCACAGGAAAATTTGAACGCAAAAGAAGAGGGGAAACATCAAATCACTTATCTTATTGATTAGCACCCTTCTGGGTGATGGTTTGAGGCGATCATAATAAAACTCATCCTTTCTTCTCTCGGCTGGGTGATCGATAGTTGTTCTTTTAGTTTGGATATAAAATGAGATATCAATTAAGCAATTTGAAACTTACTAATTTGTTACATACATTGAGGTATACATTCTTAAATAACCAATTGGGTCGCTCTATCAACACCCACCCTCCCTGGAAGGAAGTTCCCCGGGACACGAAATAACCTCGTCTAATATCGTCGACATGTAAAAACTTACTCCTGGAAAACAATTTTTCAATCTAAAATGCCCACGTTCGGCTAAGCCAATCAAACTCGAGATCCGTATTTTGTCTACAAGCTGACCACAAGGACAACCTCAGAATGTGTGAGCCAAATACAATACCACTAAAAGAATAATAATATGAAACTATATAATTTGTACAAATGTATAGGAAAACAAAAGATGTGTTGAATAATGAAGACACAGATAGCTTGAAGATACATGAGAGAGGAAAATGTGGAGATATATGATCACTAAGAACCTGAATGGATACAGCACATAAAAAAGAGGGGAAAATTAATATTCGTTGCGTATTAATAAATTCAATCATAAAAGTAAAATGAATGAAACAACGTTTAATACTAAGGAATGAAAATATGCGAGGTGCTGTTGAAAGATTCCGGGACCAATCAGTTCTAAAACTATGTCGCAAAACGTAAGTAGTTTTCTTATGATCTCAACTTCATATGATTGGAGAAATTACTATGCTTCCCTAGAAAACTAACTCCTGTTTTCGTAGAAATTTAGGCTACCTACAGAGAGGATAACAAGAAAAAGGAACGTTATAAGATCAATATTTCTATTTGATTAAATGCTTTTTATATTTATATGTCACATCCGAGATGTTGAGATGTGAAAAAATAGTCCATTAAATAACATATAGCGTCGTTAGAATTTTGCAGTAGTTTCAAATCTGTTTAATGAAATCTACAATCGGATGTAAGAATGGTGTTCCCGATAATTGATAAACATCTAAGCCAAAAAATTTGCTTGTTCCTTCGGTCAGAACTTGGTAAGTGAATTCAATCGAAAAGGTTCCAGTACATTCTCAAAAACAGAATTACTTATTTTCGAAAACGTTGGTCAGATTTTATTTTATTCTGATTCTTTCTGCCGAGAATAGTTGTTCCTATTTGATTTTTGTATTTGACGCTCGAAAGAGTATCTTCGAGGCCCAAGCATTGATGGCTCTACTACGAATTCCTTTGTGTTTTTCGACCTTTGAAGTCTAATTTGCTTCTCAGCGAATGTTCTTTTATGTCGAACCTGGCATAATCGACTATTTGCAGTGAATACAAAAACCCTTGCGGAAATCGGATGCAGTGCCAAGACATTGGGGAAAAAAAGATATCTATATTCAGATAAAACTATAATAAATGGACACATTTATGTACCCTCTTTGTTATATATATATATATATATATATATATATATATATATATATATATATATATATATATATGTGTGTGTGTGTGTGTGTGTGTGTGTGTGTCCGCGCGCGGGGTGTTCGAGATTGTGTGTTTGCGCCCGTGTGCTTGCGTAGGCACGCGCATGTGTGTGTGTCCAGACTGAGAGAAAATTAAAAGGGTAGAAAGCAGGAAAAGAAAGAGGGATATTGAAAGAAGATGCAAGACAGAGAATAAAGGATCTATTGCTGAAAAGTTAGTATGAGTGTTGTGGAAAAGAATTACACACAGAGACACACACATTCACCCGTACAAATTTGTGTGTTCTTACACACACACACAGATATATATATATATATATATATATATATATATATATATATATATATATATATATATATATATAATGATTCCTTCTCATGTTTCAAAAACAAGAGCCAAAACCCTCAAGATAATTATTGAAATTAAATTGAATTAAATTATCAAGACCTGTTTCATCATCAAGCGATTTAATGATAAAACAAAAATACTAAAGAACCCCGGAATATTTACTTTCCGTGTTCTTTCCTATTTTTCTACATATCTGTACACACGCACACACACACACACACACACACAAACATATACATATATATATATATATATATATATATATATATATATATATATATATATATATATATATATATATATGTATATATATATCATTTACGGTGTTTCTTGATGTGGTAAATAGAGCGGTGAAGAATAGAAAAAAATGGTTACTTTGTCGCGTCATATTTGTTATGACCAATCATAATCTTCATCGTCGTTGGTGTTTACATATTTCGTTCTCTTGCGCTTTATTCATATAATATTGCTTGATCTTGGCACATTGTTGAAATCCGTAATTAGATGATTATTCCATATTGTTCTCTGCTTTCATCCACTTGAGTGAACAATAATTTTATTATTTCCTATTTCACTTCCTTTAATAAATCGATTAATGTGCATATATCAACGCAACTACACAAAAAAATTGATTGATGAATTCATATTGTTGTTTTAAGATTATTCAAATATCTGTATGTTAATTAAAGAGGAAATATATGCTGAGTTGCGAGAATAATTCTTTTCTCTTATTTTCGAGTGAATATTCTATTACCAATCATTCTGGAATTAATAATGATTTATGTAGATATATTTGCCACAATTTAAACTGTATTTATGCAGGATTTTGATTCATAAATTGTCTCGTTGTAATTGCTTAAAATTGAAGGTAAGTAAGCCGACTGGATTTCGAAATCATTTATACATTTTATATTACATTCTTACTCTGTTACGCTATGCCTTACTCCACGAACACATCGTCTGAAAAAGTGATGGTCTCTTCAAATATCAAATACTTCTTACTAAAATTTCCATGTGCGCTAATATTTCTTCTAAACGGGATCACATATGGCGAGTGCATAATACCTTGTCTTTCGTTCTGGATTTCCAATCAATATAATAAACTAGGATTTCTCTCTTTTTCATATTATATTTCGACTTTTATAGTGTAACTCTTTCTTTATCTCCCTTTTTTTTAAATATACTTCTTTATTCCTGATTTTTTTTCTACTTGAGATTAAAAATATTTTGGGGAAAATATTTATTCATCAGGCCCTTCTTCATTTCATTGTTACTTTCTTTCTATTTTTCGTCTCATTCTTTTTTTAAAATTAATGTTTGCCAGAGGGAAGAACGTGAATTTGCATGACAGGTTTTCGATTTACCTGTTCCCAAGTATGAATGATAAAATTATTCACTAAAATTACAGAATCTACTGTTTTTAAGGATTCAATCAAGATGTCTTTCAAGTAGTCATCGCTCTATGCACGCATTTTGACAAACTCCACTTGATGAGATGGCGTTGATAAGATGCTTTCATGGATTGATCATATATAACAGTTTAACATACTTGTTTTCTAAAGATGTTTTCCTGATTCTAAAAATTTTATTTTGGTTTTTAAGGCAACCTTTTTCGATTTATAACAACCTTCGGTTTGATATCCTGACAATCCGTATATTTATCACTAATTGTTCTAAAAATTTGGAATCTGTTCAAATTCTATTTACACGAGAAATGTTGTATATGCTATTTCCCTGTTCAGATGTCATGACGAATCGAAAACTCGGCCTAGCCGTGACAATTGCTCCCATGATTTTTATTTATTTATAAATATTTCACTGGCTTTTAAAGCGCAATGAGAAATTAATATTTTGAATTATAACCAAATACTTATCGAAGATGCTACAGAGATATTTTTAGTTCAGTTAGAAAGCTTATATATATATATATATATATATATATATATATATATATATATATATATATATATAGATAGATAGATAGATAGATAGATAGATATATATATATAGAGAGAGAGAAAGAGATAGATAGATAGATAGATAGATATTCAAATATAACGTAAACCCAGCTTGACAGTAGACAAGCAGTGGTGCAGGGTGACAGTGAGTAAGGTATATCTTCAAGGAAAAGAATAACCTCTGAACTATCAATGTGCCTGATACTCACATCGAAAGAGTTGCTCTGCATCAAAATAACTGGAAACAAATCAGAATTTTCGACATTAGTCGTATTGACCGGCTAAGTGACGAATGGCAACGCCGAAAAACGTCAGCAAATATTCCTATGACTATGTCCCAAGATTCTCGCTGTTTCCCAATATGTGTGCATGTATGCAAGTTCCAATAATGGATAGGTATTATATCGTTTCATCAGATTATATTGATAAACCTGTAGTTATTCTTATGTTCACAGTCCCAATTGCATCTTATCGATTATTTCTTATATTTATGCATGTCCTATGCAGCTAGTTTGCTGCCAATATACTTTCTTGTTTATTCTAAATTCTTTCTCGTATATTCCAAGCTTGTTGAGTATATCTAACAAATATGTGTGGCGTACTTTGTTCAACAGCTCTTTGGAGTCTATAAAACAAGCATACCCGTTGTTCTGGTTTTGTATTACTGTTTCTGATTGCATTCTGAGCACAAATATTGCGTTCCGTATTCTAGTGTCCTTGCCGAAACAGCATTGTTCTTGTTCTATATCTAGCCTGATTCTGCTGAATTTTGATAGGTAGCTTATTAGGCTGCTTTTCCAGTGGAGATCACATTCGATTGTGCATGGTTACTTTGAAAGTGTCATGACTATAGATCCGCTTAGCTCTTCGGCTATATCCCCACTGTTGTATATTTCATTTATTATTTCTGTGATCTTGTTTCGGGAGAATTTGCTTAACGCTGTCAGCATCTCTATTATAGACGTGTCTGACACTGAAGGTTATTTCTGTTCAATTAGGCCAGTTCAGCTTTCACTTCGAATTTTAATATTTCCGGTCCATCTGTATTTTTCTCTATTGCCGATTGTTGTCTTTCATCGTGGTAGTGTTCTTCTATATATTCCCTCCATCTCTAAAGATATTTTTCTTTCTCTAATATAGATGTTCCGAACTTGGATTTTATGCAGTCTGTTGATGAGTATTCTTTTACTCCTGTTATTTCCCGTATTTGTATACATATATCGTTTATCTATGATACTCATTCTTTCTATGTCTGTCCATTTTCCTTGCGTCATTCATTTTTAGCCTGTCTGTATTTGTTCTTTTTTTCTTTATGTAGTTTTTTCTATTCCGTTCTATGTTTTGTCATTATTTTCTGTCTCTTCTTGCATTTTTTTTGCCTTTTTTTTCTTCTCCATCCAGTTTGATTTTCGATTATCTTGTTTGCTGTTGTCACTAAATATTCTCTTAGTACGTCCCACTTCGAGTTTCCGTTTTGTCCCTCGTATCTCCATTTTTACACTCTCCATATAATTATTCTTCAGGTCTGGGTCAATAAAGAGTCAGTTGTATTGTAATTTGTGGTTTTCGTTATCCTTCTTTAGTTTCCGTAGTTTCTTTCTTAGTTTACATATAACTGAGTTCAAATTGTCCTGTGAAAATCACTAACTTCATATGATCTTACCTGATTTTCCGTTCTACAATTTTCATTTTCCATTTTCTGAGGCTTTGTGTATGATTTCTTTTATTCGTATATACCTTAAAACTTAATCTTTGTTCTCATGTTTGCTTGATGCGATTCTCAGCGCTTCGATAGGTTTTCCCGTGGAAAGCTGAATTCCTGAATCTCTTCATGTACTCTATTTGGTTTTATTTTCCACGCCAGGGCTTCTCCATTTCCAGAATAGTCTTGGATGTTCTTGGAAGCAGGTATTGGCTATTACCTGGTCATTCTCCGTGCAATATTAGATCCATTTATCTCCAACTTCGGTGAGGGTTCCTAGAGAGAGTTTGTTAGATATTTCACCATCTCTTTCATTGCTTACTTTGGCATTTAGTTCTCTCGTGATAACTATAATTTCTGGACCATGGCGGTGTCTAGCATGGAGTAAAAAGATGCGATTTTATCTTCTGTACTTTGTACTGTCGGTATATGGACAATTATAATAAATATATTCTTAGGCCTTCCTTTCAGTGTAACCAAAAATTTCCTTTCAGATAAATAACAATAACCGAGAACGCATTTCTTCATGCCACAATCTTGTATGAATCCATCTTTTTTGTCCATTGTCTCTCCGTCTCTCTATATATATAACATTTTTTTTTTTTCACTGACAAAAATTTCATTTTATCTGGCCAGTTAGCTTCACAAACACCTAAAATGTTGATATTTAACTTATGCATCTCCAGTTATAAATTTTCTAACTGGCCACAGGAGTTTAATGTTCTTACATTCCATTTCCCGAAACATATTTTTTGTTTGGCACTAACAGTCACTGAATGTCGGTGGTACATCCTTTCAACGTGAGGGATGAGCATTGTATCCCCTTTACGCCGTTTCCGACGAGGTTTAGTAGAGAATGGCAACAAAGAGTTAAATTATACTTCATCAGGAAGAGGGAGTTGAAATTTCTGTAACGCGTAAGGAAGAATGAGGGCTTGTAAAATCTGATACTCACCGGGCAGATAAGGAGAAACAGGAAATAGGAAAACAGCGTGTAATATATTTGATGGGATTTAGAAAGTAGATTGCGGATCAGGGTCGAGGAGATATAACAAAAAGAAAAAAAAAAAACTTCTTAAGCTACAAGGGAGAGTATGATGGGGAGGGCCATGATGGTCTATATTCTGAAAGGACATGGCACATAAAAGAAGAAAATAGAAGTGACCACATTTTGCCCATACCTGGGCCGGTATCAGATGCTACCACCACTATTGCCTTTGGAAAGTGTATATATATATATATATATATATATATATATATATATATATATATATATATATATATATATATATACACACTCAATTATTAAAGCGGATACTTTTTTAAATTCTCCGCTTTATACTTATCATTTGCTCTGTTCTTACATTGAGCTCTTTCTCGTTTTATCTCTTCTTTGTAATTATCCATACGGATTGACAAATAATGTAATTATATCACCCAATATATATATATATATATATATATATATATATATATATATATATATATATATTACTTTTTCAGGAGAAAGAGTCATCTAGTGTGATCAGTGGTTGACCGAGAACAATCCGTATTGGCGAAAAAATGTGTTCTGTCTTTCAAATACTTTCAAACGGTGATATATAGTTTTCCATACTGATATGATCTAAATATCACCTTCTTGATAAATCCGCTTGGATGAGATCCTTGCCGTACTTCTAAATTGTCGGAAGCCAAATATTTTAACCACTCTACACCGCGCACACTTAAAATTTTTTCATCCTACAATGGTTTTCTAAATGTTGTTATTGATTTAGTTTCTCCCTCTTTGGTTTTGACTCTGATATTCATTCAATGAAATATGCGTATTCTTACTGATAATTCGCGTCAGAAAGCAAGTAATAGATATTTTCAAATCTAGAGCAGATGATATGAAACTTTTTTTTTATTTTGAATATTGTTTCTTCTCACAAACTAATATAATGCGTGACCATCGTCAAATGTCGTTTCGTATCATTTAATAAAATCTATTTCTTCACTTTTATATGTTAAAATATGCATTCACACTATCTGTACCTACATCAGACATGTATATGCATAGTTTAATATTTACATGTAGTTGTCTGTACTCTTCCTTTCGAAATTTACTGATCGAAACAATTGTTTTCTCTTGATCTATCTATCTAATAAAAATGAATTGATCACATATAAACGAAGAGGACAATCTGTTAAACTTTGAATGTTTTACGTTCACGGAATATAATTGATATTTTGAGCATTCATTTCAATTTATAATTTCCATTTGTCTGAGTGAAGTTGTTTGTTTTGAAAAGAGAAAAAAATGCATTTTTTTTATCAAGAGAACAAAAAAGTGTATTTAATGCGCATTCATTTATTCATGAATTTTCATTGTTAATTTATTTATTTCCTTTCTAGTTGATTGGACATTTTGGGTGAAATATAATAATATTTGTGAAAGAATAACTTTGCAATAAATATCAAATGATTCTCTCGTTAAAGATCTTCATTGAAATATTTCAATAAGTGATTGAAGCTGCCGCTTTGTTTTAGTTTAATTCAAAACAATCTGAATCCAATTTAATTATTCTCATGTGTACTGGAGCAGACATACTCTGGAGGATTTTAAAACCTTTGCGTTTGACTTCATTGCTGGTTATGCTGTAATTTCTAATTATTTTCATTCTTATTTAGCGGTTGATTTTGTTTTTCATTAAATAAGCTTTGTTTTTGCCTAAAATAAAAACGGAAATATATGCTCTCTTGACTACCGATTCGTGTTACGTATCGTCTACATTAAGACAGTTAATCATATCTTACTAATTTAGAATTCTATTAAATAAAGTAGATTATATGAGAGATGAAAAAAATCTGATTATAATAGTATTCTTCTATTGATTATTTTGAGAAATAATAAATTTAATATCGTACTGTTCAAGGCCGAACGGAATAAGATTATTTTATTTATTCAGCAGGAATTATTTTAGCTTTGACTTCAAACGTTGGTGATTAGGAAAGTCACAATGCAGTCAAATAGATATAATATGTCATGTTTACTGAACTGCTATACATTTAAAACAACTTAAAATATGTTAGGTATTCAAAATGATGTTCAAGTTAAGGAGAGCAGTGGCAAAGAGGAAAGTCTTCTTGCATCCGTGTACACAGAGCATATCAACAGAAACAAAAAATGTATGTGTATACAGATCCTTTATTAGTCTGTGTTTATAGATAGATAGATAGATAGATGTCTAAATTAATTTGTAGAATTCAGTATGGCTTCAATATATAAGAAGATTATGAAGAATATGCGACAACTTGAGAGGTATTAAGTTAATATTCATCTGGAAATTGCAATATCTTTAATACTATTTTCACAGTCATTTCACCACTAAGCAAGGCGATAACGCCACTAATATAACGGGGTTAATGCAAGTGAAGAAAACTAAGACAACATTACTAAGGAGAAAGAAATATAAAAAGGAAGAATTTCAAGGAGAGAGAAGATGGCGATTGAAACTGCATTTACATTATTGACGATCGTAGTTGAGAGGAAATCAAGAAGCTGGAAGAGCATTCCACGTTCGAGATGTGTGATTGAATAAATTAATAAAATACGAATTAGTGTAATACTTAGTAATTTCAGCAGTAAATTGGTCATTCCTAGAAATCGATCGAGTACTACGCTTAATTCCATGAAGTCGACTTATCAACGATGTAATTTCTACAGATAAAATATTATGAAAAACATTTGTAGAAAATCACAGTGGAAGCTTTGGTATAGGGGCGTGGAAGACATTAATCTCATCAGTAATATATGCATTTAGAATGAAGGATATTTTTTTTGAAAAATATAAATTTAGAAAAATAGATTCAATTTCCAACAGACATAGCCGTACCGAGGCAAATGTTAATATTTTTAAAGATTGAGAAGAACAGAATGAAGGCATTACGGAATCTTAATATGTTTTTTCCTTGTTGGCCATCCAACACACGAAATTGAGGTTAATAACTTAATGCATATTATATCTGCTTATAAACACACTGGCGAAATATAATTATATTAATACATATTTATATATTAATAAATATATTTTTAGTAATTTAATACATTAATATATATATATATATATATATATATATATATATAGAGAGAGAGAGAGAGAGGGAGAGAGAGAGAGAAAGAGAGAGAATGACAGAGGGGAACAGAAAGAGAATGGGAGAGTGATGGAGGTACCTGAAGATACACAGAAACACACACACAGACAAACACACATATATATATATATATATATCGCTAGTCAAATATATTATTTTTAACGTCGAAAAAATATATGAACACTGACAATTATACATGTATTCGTCTTGCAGTACTTATATATCCCTAGAAATTTGAACAGAAAATATACCATTTATTTTCTCATAGCATTATCTGTCTCAAGCCTCGTCTAATGCCATATTTGTTTACGTAAATGATTTCTTCATAAACATTGAATAATTCAAAATAATTTTTCGATTTTTTGTAGGGCCAAAATATTCATTAAGTCAGTCTTTCTTCATGAATTTTGTAAATGTCAGCTCTGTTCAACTTAATCCTTGAGTTTCCAAACGAATTACGATTCAACTAAAATATAAATCAAACCTGATTGAATTGGGAACGATAAGTTTCCCGTGGAAAAGTATCTCTTTGCATTTTACTCTACAGCAAATACTACTTCAATATTCTTCTACATTTCAATATATATATATATATATATATATATATATATATATATGTGTGTGTGTGTGTGTGTGTGTGTGTGCGCGCGTGTGTATGAAGAATTATATTTTTAAGTGTTTTAGGGAATAAAGTGTTCAATATCAGAGATAGAGCCAATGTAAATATAAATATAAAAGTGAACATTGAAGTAAACATTCAGAGGCGACAGGCGGCCTGACGATTGCATCTAGAATGAAACTGTCTGAAAAAAAAGATTATTAATATTAACCAGGTCACAAAAAAGAAGCGCGAAGATTGAGGTTCCACGTTCGAAATTTTCGAACACGTCTCTGTTCTTCATCAGCGGATGCCAGAAATAAGCAGAGATACTGTGGACACTATACAGCATTAGTAATTGTGGTTTCAGTAGAGTCCGCTTGTCGTAGGAATTTTTCGAAAAAATTCGTTCCTTATTTGTTTTCTCCCTATGAGAAGCTTCTTGTGAAAATAACCTTAGATTTAAATGTGCGTGTGTGTGTGTGTGTGTGTGTGTGCGCGTGCGCACGGGCATGCGTGTGGATTCGTGCGCACGTAAGGTAGGTTATTGAAAATACTTTTTGCTTTTTTCATTAACTGTTTAAATATGGAATTTATTATGAGATTGAATGAAACGACTTAGCTTAAAGGAAAAATTACTGCAGAAGATCAAATTGATTTAATTAAACATTTTTCTGTATGATATTGAATAAGTTGAAATAGTATTATTTGTATTAATTGCGTATAGATGACCGATTTTACTGTTAACTGACTACAAATCAATACTTTTTAATAAAAAGAACGTGATTTGATCCACTATACATACTATTTTATTGTCATTATCACATCTAAAGACAATAATATACTTGACAAATATCGATTTAACATATATCCCTTCATATTCAAAATTTATCCTTCATATTCAAATTTTATTCAGGAGTTTAATGTAACACCTTACATCTGTTCTCCTGTTGACTGTTGTAGATTTATTGCAAGCTCTTTCAATTTTCGTTTTAAACTGACATGGGATATCTATATTAAATATTTGTGTCAGCTTCCTTTTCACGACAATCTGATCTCTCCTTCTGGCCTTGATTTATTGAAATAATTATTTTTCAAATTCTTATTTGATGTTTTTAAAATTATCAGACTGTTTCTGTTTTGTATAGAAACGATTCACTTTTCTGGCCAAATGGTCAGTGGAATCTGCAGTTTTTAGTAGATTCTTTTTCCCGACACCATTTTCTATATTTGCAGTCTTCTTGTCCTAAATTTCTCCTTTTTATTCTATTATTAACGCTTTCATATTTACATATTTATGGTCAAAATGTGGAGTCTTTTTGGGATTCCCCTATTTCAGCAGTAATATAATTGTATATAATTTGTTGTTCTCGGATAACATTAATAGATATTCATGTTCTCTCTTCATGTCTCATCTACATAAACATGTCTATGTGATATCCCCTATTAATTGGCTGAAATGTTCACAGTGTTCAGACCCCCATCTATCCTTCTAATTTTAGTGTTTCTTTATAAAATATAAGATCTATGGCTTGAAGCCTAATGCTTTAGCTACGATAATCAAAATTCTGTTGATGCAACTTATATCATCAGAGAACAATTTTTCCATAATATATCGTTGGATATTGGGTTGCAGAAAATCTAAATGATTCTAATAATCCTTCAGTTATTTGACATTT
>OZ010571.1:140624764-140744764 GCA_963932145.1 Acanthosepion lycidas | reverse complement strand
CAATTTACCTGGGGACTTTCAACCACAGGAAGAATTAAATGAATACCATATGTAACTGTAACAGAAGATAATGACTTACCAATAGTGTTAAAATCCAGTTTTGGAGGGTAGTTTCCATCGGTAATAGAAAAAGCCAGTGGACTTTAGTTATCTATTTTACTGAAGGATTTTTTAAAACTACAAGATTTTGACCGAAAATATCCATGACTGCTCCGTCAGGGAATACCGAATATTTCTTAATAAAAAAATGACTAATAATACCGTTGACATCACCATTCTATAATAATACAGCGTTAAGGTGTGCTATATTTATGGGATAAATTGCTCAATATCAGAGATAGAGCGCCTGTAAATATAAAAGTGAACATTGAAGTCAACCCTTAGAGGCAAGAGTCTGTTTCACGCTAGATGCAATCGTGTCCTGACAATGCGTGTAGCATGATACAGACTGGAAGGATTTAATATCATTTGATACGAACAACATGAACGAAATATTGCAGTATTACACTTAAATTGGCATCGTGTATTACCAACATAAACTAAGCATTTTTTCATAATCTCATTATGTTAAAGAAGACATGATTATGTGTTAAAAAATTCTCCAAGGTCACATGGCACAGTGGATGAACGTGTTAATTAGATCCAGTGACAGGATCCAAAGAGAGTGGCTTCAATACCCGGTTAAGGCAGTGGAGAACTTGGAGAGGGAATTAATTATAGATAACTGACAATTGACATCCCTTAAAACATGTGACGTGGAAGTAGAAGAGTCTACCCCAGTGAGCGAAATAAAGATTTTAGTTTGATATTCCAACCACTTGAAGAACGCCAGAAACGTTGTAATAAATATGGCGACAAAGAAGAGGACAATAGGCAGAATAACATAAATAGTCTATATAATACCTCATCTCAGAAATATAGACAGATACTGACGATATTAGCTATCGTATTTTTTAAGCATTTTTCAAAATGGTATACTTCTATTTTCCTGCATCCGTTTTCTTTCAGTCACTTCAGTGCCATACATGATAGACGCTTTAACGATCATGTCTCTTTAGATTCATGACTCACGGGGCAGAAGATTTTCCCACAGTATACCTCCGATTCTTCCTGCAATAGACTGGTTACCAAGCAAAGCAATAGGACACATACCGTCCTGCTATTCAAAAAGCTGGGAAAAAGAAATGTATTCATAATTTTGCGAATTCTAATAACGCCTAAGAAAAGTTTCATTATTTAAATTGAATCAATTCTATCATTAAATGTTTGATTTTGTTCGGCAGTTTTCCTTTAAGTCTCCTTGGTCTAGAATAACAGTTTAACGCGACAAAGAATCGATCTCAGTAATCGATAATTGCTATCTTTGAGACGCCTCTTAGCACCAAAGATGAACTGAAGTCATGGATAATGGCAGCATTCATCAACTTAAATGTGGAGACCATCGAGTAGAGATACAAGAGATTCCGTAGTCGTCTGGAGGCCGTGGTTGAAACTAATAGCCATTTAATGTAATACATTTACTCTTTAGTATTTCAAGATTTGTTTGTGTGATATTGGTAAATGTATCTGTTGAAATGAGATGTCAGTCATATTTTCATTTTTCTGTAATTCATTTAATTTAATTTTCCCCTAATACATCGGACGTTGTAGCATATGTAACTAATATGAATATCTCAGAGGGGGTCAAATATTTAGTGTAGTTACTCAAGGCCGAATATCTAAGAATCACAGTCATTATAGAAATAATTCAGTGCGAGTTTGCTAAGAATTGGTAATAGTAAATAAAATATTATTCAACTTATATCAAAACGCTGAAATTATTTTCAGGGAAAAGAAAACATTGAACAAATCTTAAAATTGAATACAATAAACTCGAAAAGAGGAATGAAGAACTCTTTCGAGATATGTCTATATAATAAAAAAATATGACTGAAATATAAAATTAGGTAAATACTTTCCGTTAGATTTCGCATGCTGTAAACATTTAGTCGTCATCATGTTTATTGTCAATTTTGTTGCGTTACACTGATATTTTAAAGATGTCTCTAGAAGTTTCAAGATTATATTGTAATTACATCCCCGTATCTGCGTAGGGATTATAAAATGACAAGCATGATAAAATCTATGATCTTTTTGTGTCTCATGAATTATCTCATATAATTTTTGCCATGCCTTTTCAATGATTCTTTTTTCTCCTTCATGGCCATCCCAGATGGAAATAAATAAACCATCAAAGGAACTACTATAATTGCTAGATGGATGATAATGTCTTCTATTAATCATAAACGGGATTTTCTCGTTATAATTAACTAATAATTTATCAGTTCCCAATTCATCATTAATATCTTCATGATTAACGATACAAAGTCCAAGTACGTAAAAACGCTCATGCATACAATCTTAGAAACATATATACATACATTTAATGACCGTTTACTTCTTTCTGAGCACACACGTCTGCGAAGGCGCTTAGACAATTGCAGATACAGAATCTTTCGGCTTATATAGGAACTATGTTGGGTAGTGTTTCTGAATCAGGGTGCACATAATCTAAGGTGATCAATCTTATCAAGGCCAGTAGGCTTGGGTACGTGATCACAATGTCTGGTGACATCGTCCTAGCTCAAGCATCAGTCACCTCTGTACAGTGCTGTCTACTCAACTTGACCGAAATGTCTTAGAAAAAACTCTTTCAGAACCCTGCCTCACGCAAGGATCGCTTCCCCAGGCAGATCGCATTAAGATGTCTCGTACATGAATTATTTGAACATGGGTCTTATGTTCGGAAATTGAATGATCTGAAAACTTGGTCAAGTTCCGATACATGCACACGTACATATATAATTATAAGAAATTAATTGATTTTATTTATAATTCACAGTAATTTATTTTTGTTATAAACATGTTTGGAAAGACACTCCATGTTATATGAAGGCTAATTGAAACATGTTTTGATCTCTTTCGCTCTACATTCAACTATCGTGAATAAGCTTTTCAAATTATAAGGTCACAGATTCAAACCTACTGAATATCACCTTTTCGTTATTATGACTGTCAAACAACTAGCTATCTGTACATGGATAACAGTGTTAGAAAATACAACACGAAAAAATAATGCGATGCATACTCAAATAGGAATATCCACTAGATAAAACATTCTTAGTCACCCAAATACACACGACGTTGTGTGCATTTGCGTGTGTGTTCGCCATGTGGTTCATTATTAAAGATATAAATTCAATTACTTGTTCGAAAACAGTGTATGCTGAGACGAAAAAAAAAAAAAAAAAAAAAACTAACAATGAGAAAATAATCATTTAAACAATTAAAATACCTTTGATGTTCCCTTGTCACATCCTGATTTCGACAACGCGGAATGATTTAGCATGCTAAATATTACTTCGTTGCGATAGCTTTGGTTCTTTATTATCATAAGCATTAATGACATATTTGTTCAAAGCAGGAGATGCTTTATCAAGATCTGCACCAAATGACTTGGGATATACCACATATGTCAATAAATCTATCATACATTAAAAAAATATTCTCTGCGGAAACATATCAGGGAATACCAAAGGATATACACGCATTCTATTTTAGAATAATATTTGCTTTAAATAAGAAATACAATGACAACAATGGCGCCAGTGTTCGGAATATTGCGGTATTCATATTTTCTATGCGAATGAAATGAACTCCAAATGTGTATTATGATATCTAAACTTCTCGCATCTTAAAATTGATTGTACTCAGGTGATGAATCTTCTACTCTCCATTTACTCATTTTTGTCAATAAATATATCACAAGTTAAAAACTTTATTTTGTTTTTATTTTCTTTTGTTGTTTTACTGTAAGTGAAGCAATAATGTCTCTAAGATGAGAAGGGTCAATGGGTGTAAGAAAATATGTGAAAAATAAACAGCTTTAAGGAGCAGGAAAACTATAAGAACACTAATTAAGAAAACAAAATGTAACGATTAACATTGCTTTTGAAGTTTTGAAGCTCAAAGTTGATTAGAAAGCAAGAAACCGGAAGAGTTTAACAAATTGCGAAAGACAAAAACTGCTAGCATAGAATTTCCGGCTGCACCTAACCACTTCAAATGTAATATGAGGAAAACCTATCGCCAATTTAGTAATACTAAATTAAATGAGGCGATATAACAAGGAGGAAAGATCAATAGAACAAACACCATGAAATTATTTATTAAAAAAAAACAGCACAAAAAATTAACTCACTGCAATGGGAAGTAACAGAGAAGATACACCTATACAAGAGCAAACTGAATTCATGTTTACCGTTTAAAATTTTAGTATAAAAAATTAATATTTTTTCTCATAAAATACAGAGTAAAAGTTCAATACATTTATATAATTCAGATAAGGAAAAAGTATTGGGCACACTGATTCCCAACGTAGACGATCATGCCATTTCATATATTGCAGCGAATTTAGATTACCTTTCAAGAAAAAAAAAACAATGTTTTCCGTTGCCCTCCTAAGAGTTCTAAAATAATTGTTCCCTTCTAGAGATTATCATCCATGTTTAGAGACATCAGTTTTCACTGTCATTTAAATTGTAGCTGTGAAAGTGTTATGGTCCAATATGCTCGCACCACAGTTATGGTCCAAGGTTAGAACCAAGGAAGAACAATACGAACACAAGAGTTGAATAACAAAGATATATTACAACAGAAATATAGTACAACAAGTTGAAGGTGTTAGTAATGACTGTGTCTGGTTTAGAGTGAACTAATATTGTCTCGACTTGTTACATCATTCATTCATTATACCTCTTGAGAGGCGCAGTACTTATAGTGTCAGGAAGAGCCCATTAACTTTCATAGTTAATTTCCCATAAACCCCTAACTCTTCCAAAGATTTGTATCGAAGGGGTCTTTAGTATTTTTTTCTCTTTGGATTTATTATCAAAGGCACTGTGGCTTTTGTTTTCCTGGTCGATTTTCGTGGTTCAGACATTGTTTGCGGCTTTGCATATCAAATGTGTCGAATATTTTATCATCACTTCTTCCTGAGGTGGACCGTTAGAATCATCTAACGGCCTCTTTCTTATTTGATTCACATGTCTTTTATGTGAGAACTTCCGACCCTGTAGTATGTAAACCGTGTTCCCGATTTTTTTTTCAATTGTACCTTGCTCCCAGTAGGACGTATTGTTTTTATACATCTTAAAAAAAAACATTCTCTCCCGGGTGAAATTTTGTTTTTGGTACGCACGACATTGGTACTTGCTTTGTTTGTTTTGGTAGCTATTTGTCAAATACTGATCTGAATTTTCGGGTGAACATCACTTCTGCGGGTAATAATGCCGATGGCATAGAACTGTTTGGTGTAATTCGATATACTTGTAAAAATTGTTGGAAACGCCTTTTCTGTTGGCACGTCATATGCTTTCATTAACGCTATTTTGAGTGTGTCTACACATCTCTCCGCTTGCCCGTTTGATCTTAGGTAATATGGCGGGGATTTGATATGTTTAATTTGAAAATTTTCACCAAATTCTTGAAATTACGCAGATATGAATTGTGTCCCATTATCAGTGACTAGACAATCAACCACTCCGAAGCGAGCACACCGCTAGGTGAGGCAATTTATTGTAGTTTAAGAAGTTTTCTGCAACGAAACACTTCTGGCCAATTGCTATAACTGTCTACTATGATCAAATAGTAGAAACCATCTATTGGACCTGCGAAGACTATATATATTCTTGACCACAGGTCGACCTGTCTCTGGCCATGGCTTATGGATGATCGGCGGTTCTTTCGCTGCTAAGGAACAACCCTTGCATTTTTCCACCATCTGTGTAATGACTTGATCCATGTTTTGCCAATATACGTAACTTCGCATTAATGATTTCATTCTATTCTTTCCTGGATGGCCCATGTGGAAGTCCTTTAGGATTCCCCTTTGTAAGGTTTTTGGAATTACTACCCTTTCGTTATATAGTAGAACATTGTCACATGACGAAAAACTGTCTGATACATTTTTATTTTTTTCTGGAATTTTTGTTTTGGTTTATTTTATGAATTCATCATTTTCTTCTTCATTTCTTATCTCTTATAGTGTGACAGGGAGGTTGCGACCTGTACAATATAGCGATGTCCTGATATCTTCGTCACGTCGTAGGGCTGCAATTACGGAATCTTCCGATGACTCCGTTTACTTAGGTAGTAGTCTCGACAGACCATCTGCATGTTCAATTTTGTTCGTGGGAATATACTCCAATTTGAAATTGTAGTTCAGTATATTTGTACCCGATTTTAGCAACCGTCAAGTGTTTGCAGTGTAAACAGGTAGACCTTTCTTCTTTTCCGTCTGTAGAATAAAAAATCTACTGTAAATATATCTATTAAATCTATTAATCTATTATCTTGTAACTGCAAAAATAATTCCCAGCGCTTCTTTTTCGATTTGTGAGTAATTTTTCTTTGCTGGTAGTAAAGTTCTTGTAGCATGCGCGATATGTTTTAGTGTCCCACCCGGCATTTTATGCAGTATACATGCCCCGACTCCATAGACACTCGCGTCACTTGCGACTATTATTTTTAATTTTGGGTCATAGTGCGCTAAAAATAGATCCACTGTTAGCGTCTTCATTATTTTGTCAAACGTTTTCTGGCATTCATCTGTCCACACCCAAACTTTTACCTTCTTCAACAGTTCGTTTAGGGGTGCGCGTAATTTATGCATGTTTGGAATGAATTCTTGGTAATAATTCACTAAGCCTAAGAAGCTTTGTAATTCGGCTACGTTTTTTGGAGCTGGCAATTTTTTTATTGCCGTAGCCCTTTTTATGTCTGGTCGTCTTCCTTCATCATCGATATGTCCCAGATATTTTATTTCCTTAATAAAGAAATCGCACTTGTTTTCTTTTACCTTGAAACCATAGTTTTGTAATCTCCTAAAAACCTCTTGAAAGTGTTCCCAGTGTTGCTCAATGTTTTTGCTACTTACCAGTATGCCATCCAGATATGCAATCGTGAAATCAAATCCACCTTGAATAGTATCCATTATCTGTTGAAATATTGCCGGCGCAACCTTAATCGCGAATGGTAATCTTTGGAACTTGTATAATCCTTTGTGTGTGTTTATGCACAATAATCTCGAGCTTTCCTCATCTACTGGTATTTGTAGGTACACTTTGCTCAAGTCTATTTTTGTGAAAACATTTTCCTACGTTTAGGTTTGTGAAAACTTCTTGACTGTGTACAGTTAGTGGATAGTGGAGACCTTAATCGCTGCATTTAATCCCGTTAAGAAATCAACGCATGCTCGTATCTCCCCAGATTTCTTTTTGACGTGAACCGTAGGTGCCGCCCATTGACTATATTCCACTTTTGTCAATATTCCGATTTTTTCGAGTCTATCCAACTCTTGATTTATTTTTCTATTGAATCAAAAGGTACGTTCCTTTTCTTCTTGAAGATAGGTTGCACATTTTCTTTTGTTTCTAAATTTACTGCCATTTTTTATACCTTCCGAGGCCAGCTGAAAATACTTCGGGGAAACTCTCTTTTAGTTTCTTCTTTTAATTTATCTGCCTCGGTCGATAAATTTTTCATTTTTTTAATTTTTCATGGCAGTACGTACTTATTGGTAAATTCCAGTGGTCGAATCTCTGCATCCAGTCCGTTCCAAATAAATATTCTGTATTTCTTAGCACATACATTTTTAATTTTTTGGTCATTCCATTAAATGTCACATTTGTAATAACTTCACCTTCAAATTTTAATTTTCTCCCAGTTACCGACCTAGCAAATTTATCGGTTCTCAACATGGTCGGTTTCTTCAATTTTCTCCAAGTTTCTACGTTAATAATACTTAAATCCGATCCAGAATCCAATTGTAGTCTGACTTTTCTGTTTAACATTTCTACTTGCACGTATTTCCGTATGTTAGTCTCATCCGCTTGGTCAGTATTTGTGACTCTTACTCTGCTTTTCCCTTCTTTCCTAGTCCAACAATGAGAACTTTTATGAGCCACTTTTTTGCACGACAGACAAGTCTTAAAGCGGTATGGTCAGTCTTTATACCAATGCAATGTCCCACAGCGATAGCATGGACTGGGTGGTAGTTTTCTCTGATATTGACTTTTTGAAGTAGAAAAATTTGTTTGATCTGTTTTTGAGAAGGGAAAATTGTTTTGGTTTGTTTTTGAGGAGGTGCAAAAACGTGTTTGTCGTTGTACTTTACGTATGTTTGCAATGCCAGATTCTTCTATAACTTTCGAGTCCTTCTTCACGCTTATACATCTCTGACAGTCTTCAGTCAATTTTTGTAGCGTCAAATCTGGTTCACTCTCCAATTTTGTTAGAATTCTGCGTCTGATCTCCGCGTCTTTCGTCGAAACCAGGCCTTGAACGAAAATTAAACATTAAAAATTTCCCGGTGTGAGTTCATATAACTTAAAATCATCACAGTGTTTATTTACAATGGAAGCGAATGTTATATAGTCTTCACTGTCCTTTTTTGTTAGATTCAGACATTTCCATCTTTTGTGGAATAGTGAGGTATTTGGGCTAAATAGTTCTGTTAACAGTTTTATGGCTTCCTTGAAATTTAACTCATAGGTTTTCCTTGGTAGCATGTAGTCTACTAATTTAATGTGGTCACTAGACCCTAATTTCCCTAGTAGTTGACGTACTTTTCTCGCGTCTGACCAATTCCCGTAATCAAACTCATATAAATCTTCTTACCTTCTGAAGTAAGCAGCGAAGCAATTCGTTTCTTCAGTTCCTCGTCGCCCCTGTTATGGTTTGTCCTCCGCGTAGAATTCGATTCTTCATTTCCTCGTCGCCACTCTTATGGTCCAATATCCTCGCACCACAGTTATGGTCCAAAGTTAGAACCAAGGAATAACAATACGAACACAAGAGTAGAATAACAAAGATATATTGCAACAGAAATATAGTACAAGAAGTTGAAGGTGTTAGTAATGACAGTTTGTCTGGTTTAGGGTGATCTAATATTGTCTCGACTCGTTACACCGTTGATTCATTCATTATACCTCTTGAGAGGTGCATTATTTATAGTGTCATGAAGAGTCCATTATCGTTATGGGTAAGTTCCCATAACAGAAAGTATATAGATTTATCGCATGCCCATGAATATATGTGAGAAAGGCAAAACAAATGAATAGCTTTTATTTCGAACTCAACACAGCTTGCAATGTCACCGATACTGTTATACGGGCCGTGCGTGAATGTGTATGCAAGTAAAACTCTCAGAGAACAATGTTTACCAAGTGTTTCTTAAAACATACAGATTATTAATTGATTGAACATTTATTATTCGCTTTCCTGATATGATTATATTAATAATATCACACACAGTCTTCAAAATATTAAATATAGCTTTAGAAAACTGCTTCAGAAGATAAAATGTAATTCTTTTCAAGTGCCTTAAAGGTAAAAATATCAGAAATACATCCACTAGGATTTAAATAATTATCTACAACAATATATATGGATATAGTACTCCAAATAATATATTTACTGCTAATGGTGATTGCTCTCATAATACATCAGAGCCAACAATTTAACAGATAATTTTAAAATTTCTAACGAAACGCTTCATTAAATGAGCGGTTATATCATTCTCTCTTCTCTGTATACGTCTAAGGATATAGAATATCTTTATAGGTCTATTTATCCCTTTCTTCGTATCTTAGCACGTACGTAACTTATGCCCTACCAATACTTAGTAATTAACGGACTATTCGATTTTGATCGTATAGAAAGAAGGAGAATGAATATCAGAGACCCTACTTGCTGTCTGTGTAAAAATGAAAGGAAGAAATATAGAAAGTATGAAAGAAAGAAAGAAGGAATGAATGAAAGAAAGAAAGAAAGAAAGAAAGAAAAAGAAAGAAAACGCGATATCCCTCTCATGTGTTTAACGTATATTTCAGTGAGAATATAATTTTTCAGTTTCAAAACTGTTCATGTGTAAGTCCTTATATATATATATATATATATATATATATATATATATATATATATATATATATATATTATTCATTTAATATAATTTTATCATATAGACAATACCATTTCACTCACTACAAAGATGCAATTTGGTTTCAATGCATTTCAACAGCACTTCGACCGGTGACCATTCTTGATTCTCACCCTTCAAAATGCCATTATTATGCACTGAAAGCAAGTTGCATGCTTGTAGTGAGTGAAATGGTTTTGTCTATATGATAAAATTATAATGAATAAATAATTATCTCTCTACTAGTTGTATCGAGCCCTCTTTTGGTTTAATGCTGTGTACGTTAGAATTTATATGTTACTTTCGTACCCATCGCATCGGATATATATATTTTAGTATTTATTTATCCGAGTGGGGATTTATTATGGGTATTTTAGAAAACAGCTTGAAATTAATCAATGATTAACATAAGAATTAAAAATCATGAAAATTCTAGAAATGGAAAAATATTAAATGTTCACGGGTATTTCTAGCATAAATGAAACCCGCATATGACCAACTTCCAGGAATTAATTCATTTAATTTTTGCTTGAAATTTTTTTAATTCTATAATCCTTATTTTATAGTAAGTAAACAAACCCGGATTACGAACTCCAATGAAATATGCACTTGTTGTTTTTCAGGAAAAAAAAACGAATGATTATGTACGCAGTATTTATTTATGAAAAACGTAACATAAAATTATAGAATATATTTTAAATATTTAACTTGTTCAAAAACTTCGTTCTGTGCTTGCAGTTAAATGTAATTAAGTTTCTTTATTTTTTATCAACAAAAAGATAATATTTGAATTATGACAGCTGTCATATTATCGTGCGGATGTTAGAAAATATTCAAATTTTATGAAATTCTTTTTTCTCAAAATGAAGAAGAATATATGAAATATTATTTTTATGTTACGGTATTCTTTTCTTTAAGATAATTAAAAAAAGGAAAGGAAGTAAAATACAGTAAAATGTTTTCAATTCATATCGAAGTTAAAGCGGAGTAAAGACGTAAAACAGTGTATCAGAATATTATATCTCTATCCAAATATACAACTTTTTAAGGTTAATTTAAATTGAGAAAAAATATGTTTCGCCCTTGTTCGTTGCAGCCACATATCTGGGTAATGCTTCCAAAAATGAAATAAAAACGAAAGAAAAGTCACATCTAATACGGAAAATTTTAATACTGGAACATTAGGCTAAATACAAGTTGGTCAAATCTTTCAGAACATACCTAAAAGAAGTCTTAAACAGAGCGGGAAATACGCAACAAGACGTAGCAGTAGTGAGTTTCACGGCCATCTTGGTGAATAACAGCCAATATTCGCTTTGCTATTGTCGATAGAAGCGTTTGCAGAAGGCAATGTTATTCACAAGTAGTGAAGATCGAAACATGAAGACAAAAAAAAACTGTTTGGAATTGATGTCCATATCTGTAGACTTATATTGCGATCCACGCAGAAAAATTCTGAATGGGGTTCAGGCCGGGAGAACACACTGATAGTTCCAAAAGTATCACGTTATTCACCATGAAAATATTAATTGTCTTGTGTGCTTTCTAGATCGCTGCGTTATTCTACTAAAAGACCCTGTCATTTGAAATCAAGCGAGGGTCTTACGTCAATAAATATGCTGTCCTAAATGTAAAGAGGCGCGGTTTGATTAATCTTTATTGTCTGAAGATTTATTCTTCCTTGGAAGGATATAGCAGGCCAGATGATAATGGAAGCTCCTTCAGTGTGGAAAATATATCCGGTTGGGATATCTTTATCGTGCCAGTAAAGTTAGAAGTCATCTGGATCACAGAGTTTAAATTTCTTCTCATCACAGAACAACTTCTATTTACATATCCCATATTTGACGCTTCTCAGCAAGTTTATTCGAGCTGTTTTGAAGTGTGGACTTTGACCACGGTTAGGGTTTTAAAGCCTTTCTCTTACAGATGCTATCTTATTGATCATGAGCTGAATTTTGCATCCGAAAGGGCCTTACACTGCTTCGATGATCGGCTGATGTCATGCCGGACAACACAATCATCCTGCTGAACGTTGAGGAAATTTGTTTGGGCCACCTATTTGACATTCTCATTCTGTGTTTGCGAGATTTGTTTCAACGGATTTACAGTGTCTAATCCCGCCATCATTGGCACGTAGAGATACACTTGGATTTTGCAAACTGAGAATTCTGTCACGTCAAATTCAGCATTTTAGCCTTTGCAATGTTTTTACCAAATGTAAAAATAACAGTGGTAGATATTGACTGTACTAATGCTTGAACAAAAATGACTAAATTCTTTTACGCGTTTTCGAATTAAAGCTTCGTTTAAATAGAGTTTTGTCCTGCTAGTATTTAGAAATATATAGAATATATGGATTCCACTTGATGTCTTTCGAGAGCCAGAATCCCAAAAGTCTCTCAAGGCAATGTTCCTCCCTCGGAGTGCACCTATTCAGTGTGATAAGTAAAAGTTGAAGGTCGTCCCGGTTCTTGTGTACTGTTACTAATGTAGTTTTAAATTTATTGGATTTGATCAGGTTGTTGCAAAAAATAATGACGTAATAATGTCGTTTTAGACGTTAAAAAAAACGTCAAAAAACAACATTCTTACGTCATTATTTTTGCCCCAACCTAATACAAGCGAGCCTTTCAACACAAACAGAATAAAAAGAATACCTATCCCTGAAAGTGAATGGAACTCAGTGTCTTACCATACTGTGGAATCTAATCTAAAAATATAACAATTAATTGGTGTGGGTTAAATATCGCTGACCTGTAATAATGATAATAATAGATTGTGTATATTTACATTTTGATATTAAGACTTAATAATATCTTAATAAGAAGAGTACTCTTTCAGAAGCATAGAAGACGCGAGTCCTTGTATTTGTCCAAATTTTTTCTCAGCATTATTTTGTGTACAGGTGGTTTCAGACCTAGGAATCACTGCCCAAAGTAGATTTGCAGTAAAAATATCGTCACTCACACAAGGAGGAAAATATCTGAATGACCGACTAACATATATTCAGACACCCTGTAGCATCTCTCTCTCTTGATTCTCCTAAGAAACATATACAACTTCTTGCTTAAAATGAAAACTGGACATGCTGAAGAAAACAGTCTGTCATGGAATCGGACTTTTGCGAAAAGTTGATCAAACTAATTCATCCAGACATGAGAAGACCCTTAAAATGATATATAGTAAACAATATGAGTATGTTTCTATATATTAAGCATTGTAGATGAAATAATATATCGATCCGTACTAGAAAAAAGGCTATTAATGACCTATATATGGAGTTCATGTAGTCATAATATTACTTGAGTTGAGATATTGATAACGGAGACCCGTTTTCAAAATTTGTCTAAATAATCAATGATCAGATTTTGGTTGAACTTCTTCGCCGGTCCCAGATTATTTCAATAATGCCATTTTATATTCCTATTTTATAATACAGGCGAAGTTAAAAAAAAAAATCGAAAAAAAAATCATTATTTCAAGTTGATTTAAAATATGTATCTATTTCGTGTGGTTTTAAATATCTAGGAAACTTTCGAAAGGCATCTAAATATCTCTCAAAATATCCGAAGTTATCTTGGAATAGAGAATGATATCATCCGAAAGCCGGAGAAAATTGTAAGAAAAAGGGTATTTTTAATGTTAACTAAGATATAAATGTTAATTTGTTATGTAATAACAACACTTTTCTATGACACTGGATTCTGGGAAGATGATAAATGCCGGTGATGGAGACGTTGGTCAAAGGAAAATTACTGTGAATATCATGGAAAAATATTTAGAGAAAGAAGAAGTTTTAAAGGAATCATTTGTCAGGAAGTTATATCTGAGAGAACTAATGATGGAGGTCATCGGAAAACGAAAATTCATTTGTTCAGGATTAGAAATAAAATATTGATATTACTGGGATAATAATTTGCGAAAAGACGCTTTGGAAATGTTGAAACGCACAGAACCTGTTGAAGGCAAGTAGAAAACAGACTCTAGTTTAGGCAATGTTCTTGTGGAAATGAATGGCAGAAAAATCTGGGAGAAATAGTAAGGTAATAAATCTGTTTAGTACAGATATTAATAGTAAGTGGTGAAAAGCGATTATCGTTCAATTCCTGACGGGACTTGTTAAATAAAACAAATTGAATCCGGCATCTGGTTTTCAGAAAGGAATGCTTCAAAATTTTACACGTACGTTACAAACACACTATCTCAACGTATCTCAAAGAAGTAGGCAAGGCGGTCCATAGCAGGCATAGATTATTACCGACGATATATCTCAGATATTTCTACGCTGGCTATTGACCAAAAGTAATTCTAGGTTTAATTGGACAGAAGACAGAGAACATTTGACAGAATAAAGGATGCAATACCATCATTGACGTATCCAGACATTAGTAAGTCTATGGCACTTTAAACGGGGGCCTGTGATCAGTGTGTTGAAACCAAACGATACCTAGCCATGCCTGAACAGAGATGAACCAATGCCCGGTGTATCGGAGTAAGTACTTGTATATCTGAATTGCAGTAAAGTTGGCCACTGATCGAAATGGAGGTTTACGTCATTATGCATGCCTTGCAGAAATTAGATTACTACCTGAATTGTGAAATATTTACTAACAATATTGACCACAATCCTCTACAATACATGCTTGAATGTGAATGGACTAACAAAAATGTCTAACAGTGGGAAGTAAAGTTGACCGGATACAACTGTAAAACAGGGTCCCTGGGCGGTAGGTATGTCGCATGCCTGGATTTGTGGACAAAATCAAAAAAGTGCTGGAGGCAGAATCCGTAAGGGTAGACCCAAATATAGATGATAACGCCTACCAGATACACGTAATCAACTTCAAAACATTAAATGACCACCCTGTTTTGGAGACTGAGAGAGAAGAGACCACACAAGTTGTGGCTGATCCTCACTGTAAAGAAGCAATAGGGGAGGGCCAGGAAGACAGTTAGTTATCTGCCTTTAGACCAAAAATAGAGACAGAAAATACCTCTAAGTATGCAGTGCATGGCGAAATGCTATTAGGTTGGTGCAAAAATAATGACGTAATAATGTCGTTTTTTGACGTTAAAAATACGTCGAAAAACGACATTAGTACGTCATTATTTTTGCACCAACCTAATCTATTACATTTCGGGGAAGGATGAAGAAGTAAGGTTCTGATTGTGTGTGCCTATAGGTTTGACATGTTCAAAAATTTCATGAGAAACTGTGTCACATGGGGACTGATAAAACCTTTGCTCTGATAGGGAGAACCTACTAGAAGCCTAGGCTATATAACGAGGTCATCAACTACGCACGGGGCTGCGTGGTGTGTCAGGCCCAGAGTAAAATACAATTTGGATATATCAGGACCATACAGAAAGTCCTCGAGTAGAAATCTATACAATGTGGGCTTTGTAGATTAGCTGACGAGTTGTCCTCGGCCATATGCGATACCGGATAAGATAGTCCAAGCAGTCTCTGTCATGATATTAACAGAGATACTTCCTCATTATGGGGCCTCCGGACAACTGTTTATCGACCAGAGAAGGTAAACACGATAATGACCGAAGCCTTGGCAAGCTTTAATGCAGGATATGTGACCACTTCTCCATACCATCCGCAGAGAAAGTAGAAAGTTATCACAGGACCTTGGATGATATATTGGTTAAAACGGCAAGGTACAACGCCAAGAATTTGGACTTGTATTTGACGCAGACCTTGGTGGATTTATTATAATTGAGACCTCTATAACCTCACCATATTATATGATGTTCTGGAGAGACGTGGATTTAACAGTAGGTTACCTGTTAAAGCCTCGCAGAAGGTACCCGTGGATGACCGCCACAGACTTATAATAGATCAGCAATATGATTTGTTTATCAGGCCAGAAAGAAAAGAAAATAAGCATAAAGATGAGTGAGAGGGTGAAAAAAGGGAGAAAGGAAGTAGAGTTATCGGTTGAAGAACCCGTGTTCTATAAGATTAACCTGGGGGAAGTAAAATTAGACCAGAGGTGGACACCATTATAGAATTGTGGAGCAGATAGAACCGGTGTCTTTTGGAACCTGGGACCAATGCAAAGAACTGAAATCAGTTGACTTAGATGGAACCGAGCCAAGGAACTGGAAATGGTGGATAGAACGTAACCCTTGTGTAAACAGATGAAGAATCTGCGAACGTAGAAAGGAGCCAAATAATCCAACAGCCAGTAGAGTTCTATGTAAAGCAGGAAAACCACCAATGAATCAGCTGAAAGCGAAGGACCGAAGTAAAAATGTCTGAGGTTCAGATTCGAAAACTCCCGAAGAGAAGGAAGAGGTAAGAGGATGATATGCATTTTTAAAAAAAAAAAAAAAAAAAAAAAACTCGCGACATGATTCACAGAAGAAAGTACGCCAGATGTTGAGCCAGAGTTACCCCTCAAGAAGAAATTAGAGTGGCGGCAAATCCTGAATCCAAATAAGGAGAAATAATGGTGAAAACCATCGAATAGATGGATGCAACATCTGTGCGCGAAGACGGAAATTTCATTAGAAAACCCATCCAGTAATTATCAATGGGAGAAAGGGTAGATTTGTGTATAGCTCTTCATAACTGACGGGAAAATTTGCATATTGGTGCTGCCATTGGTCTGCATAAGGGCCTATGTAGGTCCAGCAGTAGTATCAGTGAAACACGACCTCTGTTCAAAAAGTGCCACAGGCCTGTCTGAAACCAATCAAATCTGCTGAAAATTGATCAGCAAGAAGAATATATAGAAAGTCAAAAAAAAAAAAAAAAGGGCAGACATAATGGGAAGATAATAATTAAGTATGAAATAGTTTAAACGATATATGGTCACAAAATCAATCAAGGGAATTTTGTTACACTTGCAGGAATAGCTGTCATGTCGACGCTGAGACTACTGTTAATGACACTAGCGGTAAAAACATGGAAGCACAGACATATAGGATTTTCAGGATAAAGAGTGAAGTGACACTAACACGATCAAAATGGTTAGTCACATTCATGATAGATTTGAGCCCCTATAGGTTACAGTTAAATAAATTGGGCAGTGAACTACTTAAGCTGGAATGAATGTAGTGGAGAATTAGTTCAGTAAGGTACAATACCTTAGATTCATGTACTCGGTGAAGATTTGAATAATGGAGTTTCGATGGAAGGACATGATAATTTATTTAGAAGGAAACGAGCTGTTACAGTGGCGAAGGAAACGAGCACTAATCCCCATTTTTGGAAAGGTTTTAAGCATTCTCTTTGGATCTGTGACCTATACAGAAATAAAAAATTATAAGGGAAGAGCTGGAAGGAGCGGAAAATAATCAGAGAATTTTAGCCCAAGTAGCGCAAGATATTATATCAATACAGAAGTTGACGAGATTAGAACTGATGGAAAGCAGAATAACATTTAAACTGTTTAATAAGAGACATGGGAAAAATGAAAAAAAAAAAAGTTCTACAATACTGTGCGGCCATGGTGATTGACTTGCAAGGGGTAAATATTTTCGTCAAGCTGCATATCCCAATAATGAAAATTCGTAATAAGTTATGCCAAACTAGACAATCCATGATGGTTTTGTTAGAGCATGTGATACCTCATATGGACATGCTAACATTGGGATATTTGTCAACAAGTATAGTGATTACTGGTCAATTGAAGGATGTTCTGTTGAAAATACAAACCTAGTTACCTCACCATTTGCTGTCATCCGTACACCCCTACCGAAGCGTTATGGAGATATTAAAAGGCATTAAGATGTGTTAATGTAATAGAAGATAAGATCCTTTGTGTTATAATGACCCTAACATTGTTAGACAGGGAAAGTAATTGTGAGATATATCAGGTCATGAAATTACCCATTCCCTACCCAAGAGCAGGACATTACTTTGATTCTGTCGATTATATGAAGTATTATTAATTCTGTGGTAGTAAATCACATCAGTTCACGAATAGCGATATTTCATTTCCCTCCAATCTTTCCACTCATGTTTGTGCATGAATACAGTCATAAAATACACACCTATATAGATGTAAATGAAAGCTGACTGATGAATATTAATGCCTAATTTTCTTTCACCTGAAAGACTTTTTATTTTTTCTCTTTCAGAAGAGTCCCAAAATTTATTAGGTTGGTGAAAAATAATGTCGTTTTCTAACATAGTAACATATGTGAGAAAACGACATCATTTTGCACCAACCTAATAACTGGTTTACTCGTGATACTTTCCTATCAAATTGTTTTTTATTTGGTTTAAATTGCTCTATTCTTCTATTAAATATTTTTTGTTAATTCATTTTTCATTTTACCGTTTGAAAATTCCGAATAAGCTGATTAGTGAAACATCTACTCTATGTATTCAAAAATAATTACAACTTTTAATACATTAATGTCACCGTCCATTTCCGTGTTTATGTCAATTAATTGATTGCAAAAAGAAACGTACATGTAATAGCTAATTTTTACAAACGTATAATTAAACCGTATTTTATAAGTAATGAAACTATAATTTATACAGACGTTTTTACCTAATTGTAAACTAATATTGGAAGTTTGGCTAACTCATATGTGAAAAATATTTTTATTTTTATAATTAATATTGGATGTTCGTTTTGTAATACTTATCAGATTTTCAGTTAGAATTAGTAAGTTTATAGTGAGAATTAGATGGTTTATAGTGAGAATTAGATGGTTTATAGTGAGAATTAGATGGTTCATATTAAATATTACTTATTAATTCCGTGGTAGTAAATCATATCAGGTTTGCAATCCACATTTTGATATGGTAATAAGATAACGAATAATTTATAAATTATATCATCAATTTTCAAACTTGAGCGTCTATTGAAAAAAATCATTTATTGTGGCCACATAATATTTGTACTTTTATTCACATCTACTTTTTTATATATTATTGAGAATTATTTGCCATTAACTGCTTATCTGGTCGCCGCAAAAATGTGTTATAGCTTAACTGTGAAACAATTTTCATAATTAAAATTAGTGAACATAGGCAGAGATCCTCAAACGTGAATTTTCATTTGTTTTATCATGAAAAAGCACTTAAAGAATTGCAAATAAATTAACTTTTTAATACTTTTGATGCATACATAAAATATAAAGAAATTAGTAAAATCTGTCATTCAGCGTTCATGTTTCATTTCACTTTCATTGACAATTCTATGGGAATTTACGATCAACAATTTTCATTAAGATTTAAGTGGATATTTCACCAGTATAAAACGCTACTTAATGCTACAAATACAAAAATGGGAGAGAGCGTAGGCGTATATGTTAATCAATTCCCTATAATATAAAATAGGTAAACAATTCTCGGTGAATTTCTTTTAAATTAGAGCAATTCTATTGAAAGTCTATATAATGAAACAGTTAATATTTTGTTCTAATAGACAACAAACATGGAATCTCTTAGGCGTGTGTAAAATTATCTTTGAAGTAAAAATTGTTAACTGTTTATTTTATCTCTACTTTAAAAAAAATAGCTCTGGAGACTTTTTCATATGTTTATATTTTATATAAAGTAACTGTGTCTTAGAAAATGGCGAATGTATACTATCACGTTGAATGGTGTTTACGCGTTGAAATACTAGGTGTCAGAATTCTTGAAGTAAGAAAGTTTTGATTTGCGATTGCCCAATTTGAACTGCATTCACTCTGGAATTTACGGAGTTAAGCTTTCTACCCAGTGTTTATTCAAGAAGTGAAAATAGCTAGAAAAGATATGAGTCAACCTAGGAGCTCTCCTCTTTACACACCAAGAGCAAAATCGGGTATAGAAATGTCTTTGAGGGCATCAGCATAAAGAAAAATTGCTGGAAATCGGCTAAACACTAATAGCGAAATCGGATAGTGAAATAGACATAATTGACCGAACTACAAAGACAAAGGCAGAGTCGAACATATTCATGAAGATAAAATGGTTGAAGACTGTCACGAAACCATATACCCTTGACTCGGCTGACAGTGATTTAACAAAATCAAGATGTATGTGAACAATATACGTATCATTAACGTATGCATCTATCCTTATCAAATGTTACTAATATATTACAGTTATTCTTAAGATAATATTCTAATTGTCTCCGCCTTTAAATATATTGTATTCATTTACATCGTGTCTATAATTTTAAATCGTCATTTGGTTTTAATTTCTGAAAATAATATAAAGTAAAAGTGAGTGATAATGATTTTTGTCCTTGTAAAAATTAGTTCTTCCAACAATATATACGCTGTTTCATGAAAAGTATAATTCTCCAATAGCATTGTTCGACTCTTCATGGAAAATATTATGTCTTTAATTATACATTCGATTCATATCTCTTTTCTCAAACAACAATCGGTGAATATAATCGAGAGAGCGATAGAATCATTTAGCTTCATATAGACGAGTACAGGACTGAATATCATGTTTTTAGCTGCCATATAAGTTAATATTAACTCATGTGAAGAATCATAATTAATCTTATGCATTGGATGCTATATCGATGACAACGCAGTAAAAAGGAAATAAAATTGTTCGATTCAGAGAATGTTGTAATTACCCAAACTTCATCATTGTATCTGCTAACTAATGACATGAAGAGAAGGTACATTTATATGAAGAATTCCCAAAATATCTTGCGCGCTCTCCGAAAACAAAACAGAAAAAGAAAAGAAAAACAGAATATGCTGTTAGGATAATGTCGAAAGATAGAGAACAGACGTTTAATTGTCTGGACATTTCATTTTACCAGTAATCGCTTCTTAATGTTAGTTCTTTCTGGAATAATATTCCAAAGAACAAAGCAAGAAAATACAACAAAAGAGAACCTAGAAAATATAGCAAGAATGTCTATTTTCTCCTGTCGTTAGCGAAAAGAGCGTAGGTGTAATCGCTTCAGACATCGAAGTATATTCCACTGCTATTAAGTGAGTGAATCACATGATGAGCGGATGATGAGTGATTATCGAATCTATTTATGAAAGTTAGATTCAAAACAGCAGCTGTCTACTATTGTGTCTTCGGTGGTAGCTTAACGTCTAACAGGTTGAACATGAGACGACAGAATTTACGGTCATTATTACATACAAACAGTGGATGGTGCTGACAGAGGGTACTAAATTATTCCTTTATCTTAATTCGTTGGGCAAATTCTGATGGAATTGAAATGAGGTCAATTTCATATATATATATATATATATATATATATATATATATATATATATATATGTGTGTGTGTGTGTGTGTGTGTGTGTATATATATATATATATATATATATATATATATATATATATATATATATATATATATATATTCATGAATCATTCATACAAAAAACAAATATAGAGGTTAATAATTTAACTGGCGAGAATACATCGTCGCAAACACATAAATAAGATACACCAACCCCGAACGTGTATATGAATGATATGATCCCTGTTTATAAATTCAAGTTGCCTAAGTTCTTTTAATTTTTTACAGGCTTTCGTCTGTTCCTACAGACGTTCTCAGGTATGGAAGTAGATTTTGTTCTTGTTTTTACTTCTTGGTAATAAGAGTACAACGAAAATACAGATGTAATCCAAATAAATGCTATGACAAATGTGTTATTTTTTTTGGAACGTGCGGTCGCAACGCTGAGTTTGAATTTAAATTTTAAGGTTGTGCGTTTTGTACAAATATAGCAATAAGAGAATTCTTTTTTACTGGTAGATTTAAAATCTACCAGTAAAAAAGAATTGTCTTATTGCTATATTTCTTCTATAATTCTTTTTGTTTGCGACGATGTATTCTCGCCATTTAAATCATTAAACTCTATATTTGTTTTTTGTATGAATGACTCATGCATTTATAAGTTAAAATTGCACCTTTTAATTGAAATATATATATATATATATATATATATATATATATATATGTATATATATATATATGTGTGTGTGTGTGTGTGTATGTATATATATATATATATATATATATATATGTATATATGTATATATATATATATATATATATATATATATATATATATATAGAGAGAGAGAGAGAGAGAGAGAGAGAGAGAGAGAGGAGTGTGCATTCTTATATTTGTAATTAGAATCAATATTTGCAAATAAGAAATATCTAAATGTGTTAAGTGTATATATGATTCCTATTGTCAGTTAAATGATAGGTATTTGGTCGGAATCCGTAATATAAATATATGTAAATTTAAATGATTAGACTGATTGACTAAATAAAAATGTTGAAATGTGAAAAAATCTCTTTACTATATATTTGTTTTTTAATATATGTTATGTTCAGATTTTTTATTGCAATTACTTTTTTTTCTGAATGTCTCATTGCATTTTGTTAATATCTCATTATATTGATGCAAAAATTTGTTTAAGGCACGATTTAAAATTGTAAGAGCGATATATACATTGGAATATTGTCAATTAACTGCATTGGTTTATCTGAAGATTATGCTAAATGGTTTGGCCAGAATGTTGTTAGCTCGACAGATGTTATTAGACCAGTGAAAAAATGCTTCACTCTAAGAATTAGATTTCTACAAACAAACATAGTCGACACTTTTTCTCATTAACACTATTCATATTATAAGCATAAAATTTATTTAAGTTTAAATTTAAAGTGGATGAAACCATCCTATGTTCCATGCAATAATACAAAAACTATTTTTAGAAATATTTTGAATATATAATTTTTTAAATAGTTTATTAAAAAAGAGTATATTTTATCATGAAACTGGTAACAGAGTTCACATTCTATTCCATTTCATTTTTTTTCTAAACATATGTTTTTCTGACAAATGTAATATAGTTCTTCTTTATTAGGAGGGCAAACATGGATAATGACTTTATTTAGGAATATCCATCTGTTGTATGCAAGGTATTAGGAAATGTAAATTTTTATTTTTTACGTTTGTCTCTTATTGTCTCATTCTATAGCTAAAACGTTTGTACCACTCCCTTCAGTAACAAACAAGCGAGAAAAGATGACATTTTTCGAATAGAAGGAGTTCGCAGCTGACTGTAAATTTATCATTTCCGAATGCTAGCAAAAAATCCATATAAAATGTTAACATCATCTTGGATCTGTCCAGCCAACAGGGACAGTGTTCTCTAAAGTCTCTTGAACACATTGTCTTCAAATTTTGAAGATATTTAAAGTCGATCAATAAATATTCTGAAATACTTAAAAAAAAAAACTGAATGATGTGAAGAAGAAATAAATTAAAATGAAAACCAATTATTTATTATTTGATGTCAATTTATTTTCATTAATTTATTTGGCTTATCAAATATCGTTCGTCACTGGAGTTTTACGGAGGTATTAATTAGGAAAATCCGCATTAAAATTTTATTAATTTTGCTGTTTTTCTTAATTGATTCGCTAATGTTTTTACAGTTTTAGAGATTTTTCGATTTTATTTTTCTAGTTTTAATCCATATCTTTGAATGTTCTTCTTTATTTAAAATCATTTAAAAATAAAATTTCTTGGGATTTATTTAGTTTATTTTTTATCCCAAAAGAACAGATTGTATTGTGAATTTAAAAATGAATAAAATTTTTAATTAATAATGAAAGAGCCGGGGATTTATTAAATAATACTAATACGAAATAGAAGTTTTCTATTCATCGATGTCTTTCTCATATACTTTAATGAACACTGAGTTATTCTTTGAAATTATTGCACACATCAAATTGTATATACATATAATATATTGTAAATAATATTTGACAATAAAAGTATTAATGTACCATGAAATGTTTTAAAACGTTAGTTTTTGTTTTTCTAAGAACTTGCGAATAATGCTCTGTTCATATATTTTTGTATATTTATATACTTGTATATATTTGTCTATATACTCACCTTATATCGGAATGCTATATCAACAGCCATATGCATGCGAACAGACAAAGGATTCATAAGTTACTGTTACATAGACGCGAGAAATCAGAGAGGAGAAAAGATCTTGTCTTCACACGTTTTCCAGTCTCAGAAAAAATTACTGTTGATTTGTCCGTTTAAATTATTATAATATCTTTATTTTTCTTTCAATTCATGTCTTCTTTTGTTTAAAACAATCATTGTAGGAAAATGCTTCAGTTCTGTTTGGTAGATAGTTGATAAGATGTCAAAGTTGCTGGACTGTCTGTCCGCACATAATGTTCGATTGCTGTCAAACCTGAATGTTGAGGTCAAATGTGCAAAGCAACTTAGAAAATGGACTGAGGGCTAAATAAAATATCGCGTATCGTTGGCAATGTCAGTGAATGTGTAAATAGTTTCACCGAAATGACAGATTACACTCCATCGCCATCAGATGACAATAATTTCGTTTATAGGATAAATATATTTTATCTCCTATATTCCAAGGACTAAACTTCACAAATTCAGATAGAAAGACACATTTATAGACATATGCATGCATACGCACGCCCAATCACACGGAGAGAAGAGCGCGCACACACAGAAGGAGAGTGAGAAAAAAATCACTTATTCTGATGTTTTTAAATACACACATTTAAATTGTGTGTAATCATTTACATATATTGATGCATATATGAGTGTTCGTATATATTTACATATATCTACACATAAGTATATATTTGTGTGGATATAATCCGACAGATATCCGAATATAGGGGAAAGTGGGTTACGTTCACGCAATTATCCTCTAATTGACTCTATACAGCAACAACCACGATGATTCTGCTGACACTTGTCCAGCACATATACATTTATGTTATTAATTTGTTAAATGTACTTTGAAATGCATATAATGTAGAATTTTTCTAATGGTAAACATTTATGAGAGTGTATCACATGCATCAACCTGCACTGCACTGGGTGTGGGCACATTGTTGCAACCCGTGAGTCATATTGATGTAGGATTAAGCAAATTGAGCAAAGATTTACAACGGGATTAAATCATATTATTCATATAGCCCAAAAAGTATATGAACGAATAAAATGAAAAAGGCATATATATATATATATATATATATATATATATATATATATATATATATATATATATATATATTATTTATATATTATATGTTCGTGGTACTTTTTCGAATGTGCTCAATATCAGTGATAGAGCTAACATATTTACTTGGATTGATTTGAGTTTGTGCCAGAAACATACAAGTAATAATAAATATATAGCTAGATATTAGATTCTGTTCATTCCTATGCTTGCGCCACTGGCTAATAAAATTAAAATTTCCCCAAAATGTGCCTTCCTAATGAGTACGGTCTCTAACACCGGAACATTTTATTCACTCATCTCCACCTTGAAAGATTCCATACGCACCCTGACAATAAATCACGAAGACGCAGCTGAAGTTTCTGGAACACATAATGAGAAAAGAGAGCCTGAAGAATCTGATGCTCATATGTAGAATAGAGGGAAAGAGAGACAAGGCAAAAGAACGGGGAGCAATCCCGGTTGGCTTACGCAAGCGGTTGACAGGACGTGGTCTTGGGTGAAAGCAGAGGGTAGTAACTTGTTGAGAGCAGAAAACTCTATAGGGAGGTGGAGAGTCATGATTGCTTACGTGCTAAATAGACATGGCACTTAAAAAGTAATGAAAGCATCAGAAGGAAATAATTAAATAGTGTTAATTGAGAAAATGACAATAAAGGAATATGATTAAAGAAAACAGAACATGGGAAGTGACTTTGACACCCATCTTCGTCTGATCTCCAATCTGAGGATAAAAACAACTGGTTTCAATTGCTTTGTACCTTTCCTTTTCGGTGACCAGTGCATCTTTTTTCTTTCACCTTCCCATTGCATTGTACATTATTTTGTCCGGGCCCACCCATACCTGATATTTACTTACAAATTCTACTTTTTTTGGTTGACAGAATACCTTTTCACTGATGTTTCACTGAAAATTTTGCTTTTCTTTTTTCCTCTGTCTTGTGAAGAACAGGAAGACTATCCTGGGGGCTAAACAGATGGTTAGAAGAATCTTTACTGCTGTTTTCCGCTGGGTATTTTGTCCTACTGAAATCCGCACGCATACCACTGGTACTAAGACATGCATGTAATGCCAGAAACTACGGACATATCAATTAGGCGGTTTGCTACATAATTAGCATTGGAGCTGCAGGTATTAACCTCGAGGTGAGAGAGGCGGGCGTTGGGCTTGTACTGTGTGCTGCAGGCATTGTCTTGGTACCGCCAGTTTCAAACATAGCGACAGCATTTACACATTATCAAGTAATGTCCTTTCTGTTATGATCGATGCAATAAAACAGCATAATTCAAAATACCGTAGTTAACATGTCAGAAACCTGTGATCGGAACGTCTTAATGATATTTTCTTGAGTCATCGCTCGGGACTGGCTTACGGCTACAACATATTAAACCACCGGTTCGCGTAATATCACTGATGTAAAGCTACTTGAGCCTGGTCTGTAGCTAGAAGGATAGGCACTTGCGGATAACAGGTACTGTAATCTTGGATGTGGGGGTGATGTAATGGATAATGGCTCGAAATTAGCCAGAGGCCAAGTTCCAATTCCAGTTGCTTACTCTTTAATACCCTTGGGGAAGTTATGAAACCACTTTACTCTCGCCAGCTATGGGTTAATTAGTGGGATGTTTACGATGAAATTAAATAAAATTGCGTACAAAATAGTTTTGACATTAAATAGCTCATAGAAGTTTATGTAGTGCTAAATAAAAGCAACCAAATAACGCTCAGGGCAAAATCCTTGCAACAATTGACGAGACGTCGTATATTGTCATTGGTTTTCCTGGATTTTCTCTATCCGAATACGAGAACTATTCTTCACGTATATTCTGAATGCTCCATAGATAAAACAATCAATTTCTTGGGTGAATGAGACGGAATCGATAGCGGAGTAATCTGATTTGCTTTGCTTGAATATATTGCCGGGACAAAAGAAACGGGAGATGATGCAGTCTAGACTCAAAATCATTGGGTATTGGCAATTGACTTTCCATGATGGATGAAATAATCTATGTAAACAAGAACGGCTTTTTCGTTGATGCAGGTGGATCCATTTGCGATACTTATTGAGTTTGTTATAGCACCATTTATGAAAAAGCGTTTGTAACATTTGCCGGAGAAAAGGAATATGCACGGGAAGTTGTTCCCGATGGTTTTTGATTTTGAACGGAAAATGGTCACGAGGGCGGTTTTTTGCTATTGACACAATCTTTCCAAGATAATGTGTACCTATTCTATCGAAGTCTCTACATCAAGGAGAATGTTCAACCGTATCAGATATACAAAACGGATGGATTCAGGTATATAATCGTTTTGATAGATGACCTCCAATAAATCCTCGTGAACTTTTTCTACACAGGGATGATTGAAACATTGCCCAAAAAAGGGATCTTAAACTTCGCTATCCTCAAACACATATTTTGCCGTTTCCTAAATGAAAAATCCAGTACATATCTTTAATTTTGCTGGTATGTCACAATTCAGGACATTCTATCAAAATGCCGTTCTGTACTTTCCTGGAGATATGAAACAAGAGCCTGCTACTCTTCTTCATTAATCACCTTTTGTGGGTGCTATATCCGATGAATATTTTGGTTTGTTGACTATGTTTCTATACACTTGGCTTGGTTAGTGACTTTGGCTGTGCAATTTTCTAATGTATCAAGAGTGCAAATATCAAGTACATGAATGTTTGAAGCGGCGCAAATTGAAATATAATTTGTGACAACAAAAGATATTATAAGATTCAAAACACCTTTGTTGATCTGGCCACCTGTTGTTTTCTTTTTGTATGTTTGGGCCATTTTCTTATACAATCAAATTAATCAGACAGAACTATTTAGGTCGTTGAGGGAGAGAAAGAGGGTTGACATAGACACAACGAAAACAATCGGATGAATAAAAGAAAGAAATCGTAGATATGTTGAAAAACAAAAAGTAGCCATTTGAATAATACAAAAAATATGAGTAAAGCAGCATGATCAATTAATATCAGATAAGATATAATCTTGTCATACCAAGCAAGGAGATAGTCTCACTCGAACGCAAGGTTTTACAGTGTGTAAATGAGAAGGCTCAGATTTCGATTTCGAGACCGGGAGCACTAGAAGCAAGCAGACGCGAAATTTTAAATACCTGGGAAGCGTTTTGACAGAATACTGTAAGTGTGACACTGAGATCCGTAGATGCATTGCGATGGCCAAAAACACATTCCAAAAGCTGAGTATAGTATTGCGGGACAGGAGTATTTATTTGGTAACGAAGAAAAGAATACTCAATTGTTATCTGATAGTTTCCTTCTTTACGACAGCGAATATTGGAGGTTTCCTCAAACGAGAAGAAAAGTCTCAAGGCGACAGAGATGTGGTTCTACAGAAGGATGATAAAGATAACGGGCCGAGCGTGTGAGCAAGGATATGGTCTTAGAGAGATTGCAAACAAGAAAGAGGCTTATACTTAACATCACAAAGGGCAGCTAAATTTTTTTGACACATAATAGGAAGGGAAGGCCTGGAGAATCTGACACACACGGGTCGAATACAGGGAAAGAGAGACAAGGCAAAACAATGAGTGGCATGCCTGGTGGGGTTAAGCAAACGGATGGCAGAACGTAGTCTGGAGAAGGAAAGAGAGCGAAAGAAATTGTTGAGTGCAGCAAGGCTTACAGCGAGGTAGAAAATCATCATCGCCTAAGCCATGAAAGGACATGGCACATAAAAATATAAAAAAGAATGAGAAGGAAAATAATTTTTTGGGATAACTGAGAAAATGTCAATAAAGGAATATGATTCAAGAAAACAGAACATGGGAAGTGACTTTGCTTTTTAAATTTTGAAAAATGTAGTTCCACATGTCTGAAGTGCGAGAAAATAAACCGTTAGAGTAGAATTAGCAGTTTGATCTAGTTAGTTCGGCAGTAATTGCGTGCAATCTAGTCAGTCTGGTAGAACACTTAAATTCATGCAGTCGATGTACCGGGGTGGGGGGTGGGGTGATGGGCGGAGGACATTCGAGTTTTTGATATGAAAATAATTGTAGAAGAGACAGAGGGATACCAGCTCACGTAGATATGAAAGTGACGGAAGTCGTTGTGCCATGTCAGGATCGATTACATTACAGATCTTTGCATTTTATGAGCAGTATTAAATGGGCGGAGAAATTATAGATTTATAAATGTGCAAGATGAATTCTGAGGGAAAAAATTCTGACAGAACACATTGACCCAAATTCGTTTACCCAATACGGCTTGGAGTTTTGCTCTCCTGGAATTTAGTATCAGTCATGCCGCTGACAGAAATCCTTCTATATGTTGATTAAATAAAAGCAGTTTTCTTAAAAGCCATTTTTGTCGCAGTTAACCACTGATTGGAAGTCTATTTCTAGAGCAGTTGCCAGATTTACTTTGCCGGTCTGTCAGATTTGCTTCTAAAGCAGGAGTAGATGAAAGCTGATGACAACGGGGAAAACATTGATGAAGATCAGAAACAGCTTATATTCAATGAACAAGCATTAATATGAAATGACCGGGAGCATGGACGTTTAACATGACCTTTTTTACACGATTTATTATGAAAGATTGGATTAAGATTTGTTCATTAGATACTTTCCTTACCGGTGCAAGAAGCTCATTAACAGGATGCATAAAATCACAGGACGTGACACTGATATTAGAGAAATAGAAATACTATAGAGAAAGAGGACAGTCGATAACACATTGAAAGACCCAAAGACCAGAAATATTAAACAGATAAGCAAAATTAGTTTGAATAGAAAAAAATATGCAGTAGAACCAGATGAAAGTGGAAAAGATTATCGTAGTCAGTTGATTTCGACATTGACAACATGATATATATAACAACTGGATTACTTACAAAATTTACAATCGAACTAATGTTCTCTTTTTTGTTGTCTTTATTAGAAAGTTTCATTGTGCTCCCCAAATTCAATCCTGTGTATATCGTTCTGTCTAACCTACTGGGTAGTCTTAACTGAATTCCATGAAGTTTACACGAATTCGAATGTAAATAAAGTAAATGATGTAAACACCTCATCTTAGAAAAACAGAGAGAAAAAATAAATGACATAAAAGTGCAGTAATATATCAGGTAACTTAATAAGATCCATGTCCAAAACACTTCCTAATATACGCGTGTGTGTCTTTATGCTTAAATAAGGAAAAAAGGAGAAAAAAACATCAATAAGTTCGACGTGTTTCGCTCTTTATACAGCGTCACAAGAGATTTTGGAAGTGCTTACTAAATTTCTGTTGAGATCTAGATCATAGCTTTTAGAAGCCTCATTTGTTATTAGAATTTCAGATTTTCCGTTCTATTGAAAAAATATTTCCGAGATCTTCATAGTTTTGTACTGACTGGATTTTGTTATCACCAATTCATAGGCTGTTCATCTTGTGATAACCACGCATTCTATTCCATATATTTTTATCCCTCCCTCCACTCTTGCATATACAACTTCTTCACAATTAATTTCGTTTCCTTTCTGTGTCTGCTAACTAAAATATACAGTGTCTTCTTGTATAAGTGTGACGTTGTTGTACCTGCCTCGAGAGCAATATAAATTATACTAAAATAGTTTTTAACATTATATATATGTAGTCAAAATATACATCAACATGATAACTTAAACGTATATATCGTAGATGAACTCATTAATTCATAGTGTAATACTTACTATCCACATTTAAAGACAAACATTCTGAATTATTATGTTACATTTATAAAATAATTGAGACTATTTTTGTTTAAATCTGTTTTTAACCATAATTACTTGCAACTTGTCTACATATAAAATATAGAATTCGTTCCAATTTATTAACTTCTTTTTCTGAAATTTTTTTTTCTTCTTTTTCTGAAAATAATAAAGCTGATCAGTATTTGAAATTCTTCAAAAACTTCAACTTGTTTTATTTACTAAGAGACACTCGTGATACATATCGAGTTAGTAGTCTTTGAGGATATCCAGATAATTTGCCATGAAATTCCATTTCTCCTATGTCACAACCGTAAGAACCATCCATTATTTAATTCAATCAATCCAGCTTTTCATGTTTTATTTTTACCATAACATTATTCAAATGAATACCTAGAGATATCTCTTTCTTTATCTAAGTTTAAACAATTTCGTTGTCTTTGGCAAGTTAACATATAATAGAACTAAGTAATCAATCTGTTTTAGGTATAACTATGTTGCATAAAGTAGAAGGAAACATCGTTTATAACCAAAACAACTCGCAGTTTATTATTACGACACTAACATAGTTTTCTTTCATGACGTTAAGTAGACATTCACTCAATATTTCTTCGATATCTTATAATATACTGAATGGAAAAATGATATATCATATTAATGATGCCTTCCAACAATAAGAAAAGAAAGTTCAGTTGGAGTTTGAAAAATATACTTCCGATTTGACGCTTTTCAAGATGCATAAATTATCAAATATATATCAATATCTGATGTCATTGAGCTAGTAATTGTAATTGATCGAGAATGAAGGTGAATGTTGAATACGTGTCATTTATTTATCTACAAGCTGTTTTCAATATATATTAATTTACAGATTATGGCATAAATCTTCTGACGATAATCAATAGAATAATAGATTGAAACTGTCTACTCTATTATGTAATTTCCCTAATTTATTTAACCTCAACAGTAATATATTTATGTTTTTGAAAATGCTTATTCATTAAAGATAAAGACACATTTAAGAGAATCGTTTCATCCAATATCAACTACCATATTTCTGTCGACGTCATGCTTGCCCTTAACAAAATATTTTATAATTATTTTTAAACATGTGTTCGACGTATATTTGTGTAATTCTCAAGTACATTGTTATTCTTTCAAGACAACTTTATAATTGATGTCATGCATGTTTATCGATGGATTATTTTGTATATACATCAATTTGTTTCAATGATCAAATCGAGATGTAACAATTATTTAATGTCGTGGAATATTACAAAACGTTTCAAAATATACAGGAAATTTTCATAGACTGATAACTTCAGATAGTATGTTTGCTATTGATTCAGATGATACTTCATATATAGCAGATGATACTTCATATATAGCTTCTAAAGTAGGTCCTGCTCTGTACCTACCACCATCTGCTTTGGATGAAGTGGAGAAGTTCGTAATATTTATGACATAATTCTCATAACCATAATTTTTTAAAGTTTCACTTTGTTTATATTATAATCCTTAAATCTTCTTTTGAATTTCCGTGTAAAATGTCATAATTTGATTAGGTTTAAGTGAAACATATACGGATATGACATGACTTGAAAGTTGGCTGATAGACTCGGGAAGGAAGCTATGAATAAGATTTCTTATAAATAATGTACAGGGTTGATATGAATGGATGCATTGCTCGGATTTTCCTGCTGATAAGCCTTCAAATTCATGCATGCACCTTCCTGCTTCTAGCTAGGATTGAATCGAAGATTCTTCCACTAAGCCGATGGCGTTCGGCAGGGATGAAGGTGAATTTAAGCGTATTTATTTTTATAAAAACACACAATGGTTGAGAGAACTCGATTCGCTTTACCGAAGAGTATTGCATTTCATTATTAGCAATAATAGTCACTGTTTACAAACTCACAGTTCCTCCCCAGAGTGTTGAACTGAAATAAATTTTTCAGGAGCATATGTATTGCCATCCACAGACAGCCTGTTTCATTCTATCACACTGTGGCTACATATATATATATATATATATATATATATATATATATATATATATATATATATATATATATATATATAATTTAATATAATATATTCCTCAGCCAATTCGTTTTAGGAAACTCTTTATTAATAAGATTTACGAATTTTAGTTCGAACTTAGTTTTACAAACGTCAATAACATTAGAAGACATCAGAAGTATTGAAACAAAATGGCTATTTTTGTAGTGATGCAAAAACCTATATATTTTATAATTTTTAAATAAATATTATATATATGCATGGAATTTACACACACAAACACAAACACACACACGCATATATATATATATATATATATATATATATATATATATATATATATATATATATATATATATACGCACGTATATATATGTGTGTTTGTGTGCGTGTGTGAGAGAGAGAGATTATATCTAACATAAATTCATGTAAACAAATTTTGTTCAATCAACACACACACGCACACACATACACAAACATACAGAACAATATATATATATATATATATATATATATATATATATATATATATATATATATATATATATATATATATATATATATATATATTGCTCTGCATGTGTGTGTGTGTGTGTATAGCTGGCCACTCGTATTTGAGGATATCCGTCTATTTGGGCGGCTAGCCATTCCCTGTATGGGGGCTTCTGCGTTTAGGCACTCACTTGCTATTTATAGATTTTTAATGAAAATATAATTTGCACATCACATAAGTAAAAAATAAAGTGTTAATGTTAGCTGAAAACAATTTCATCATCAGGATCAAGCGTCTTTATAAATGCCATATTTCCTTGTGACAATTTCTTACGTTTATCAGAATTCAATTATGTCTCGAGTTAATCTATTTTGCAAAATTGTGTGTAAATTATTCAATTATATTTTATATCTTCAGTCAAAAGAATATCCAATACTGAAGTCTGTCGAGACAAAGATGTGTCTCTTTCAACAGAGCTAATATCGTATCAAGACACCATCTTCTAACTCATCGACTCCAATGATCGCACTCACGATAACATCGTTTTTTTTTCTATTGATTTATCGTCAGTGGTCAGTGAGAAGAATAATGTGTTACTTCAATCTTGAGCGTACTCAATAAATAACCAGTACGTATATGCTATTCTTCATGGGATGTTTTTTGATTAAATCTTTACATCATTAATCGAAACCTTTGACATTGAATAGAGATGTTAAAGTTATCTGAATATTTTCTCTTTTGAATGTACGTCAATCGAGGAAAAAGCAATCATATTTATTATTTATGTGTTTGATAATGATATTTTATTTGATTCTTCCTACCTGATATTTGAAGTAACCATTCACACGTATGCTAAATTAAATATCTCGCTTCACTCAATATAATTTTCGCGTTCTATCTTCGTTTGTATTGAAATCACCTGCTATTTGGAGAGAAATTAGTTTTAATCTCTTCACCTCAGATAAGGCAAGGAAACTACAAGGAAAGAAGCAAGGCATTGCTGTGTATGAAAGAATATGAGAAAACATGTTGCTAGGGAGAGGTAATTTTTGAATCGTTTCCCTCCAAGCAGGGCGGAAGAGCCATTACTACGCAGGAGTTTTCAGAGAGTAAAAGTGCGAGAAAAGGTTGGGTGCAGGTGAATTTAAGAAAGTAAAAATGTTGGACGGAGATCAAGTAAGGGGAAGATATATTTTTGAGATTGTTCTTTTCCGGGAGGCAAGTAAACGGAAGGGAGTTTCACTGTCGGGAAGTATGAGAAAAGAAAATTTTGGAGTGGAAGTAGACGCTATACTTTATAATTTTAAGAGTCAAATGTTGGGTCCTAGATGGCAATTGAGTAGCAGGATTAAATTCATTTAGTAGGGGCACCAATGAAAAAAATCTTGTAAGAGCAGATGCCATGAACATATATGTAGTCAGAGGGAAGCCACGTCTCACCTGTGAGAATGTGACTGAAATCGAGATAACAAGTAATGACAGATTACTTTGCAGATCTTTCTTTGGATTTTGTCTAGAACCTCAAGATAGACAGCAGTAACACTTGTCCAGATATGGCAACAATATTCAGTGCACAGACGAATGGTAGATTTGTAAATACGCAAGATGGATTCTGATTAGAATACTCTTCCGGCACAGCAGAATGAAACAACTTACAATAGATGCAGCTCTTGATTCAATGTAGTTTTTCCACTTCAAGTCAGTCAAAAAATTTAGACCAAGAAGGTGCATTGAATCGCTATCCTGGAGCCTATAATCACCCATGCTGATGGCGCGCAGGAAAGGTTCTTCATGGTGGTTATTTGAGAGCAGCAGGCATTAAAATTTGAAATTCACTTCCTGCCCTAGTTAACCACTGATTGGAGGTTCTTTTCAAGTGCAACGGCCAGGTTAACTTTGTCATATCAGGTGCATTTTCTATCGAAACAGAAGGAATTGGTTGCGTCAACTGCATAAATGCCTACTTGGGAATCAAGTAGGTATTTATGCAGATCATGAACATCAGGATGTTCATTGATGAAGATCGGAAACAGAGGAGGAGTCAGTATAAAGCCTTGAGGGTCACCCGCATTTCTGTCATTACTTGTTATCTCGATTCTCTGTGTAAATATCTGGAAAAGAATCAGTTCAGAACGACATTCATTTCACGATTTGATAAGAGTGATTGGATTAAATCAAATAATCATCCTGTAATATGTCTTTGAGATATTTAGAAACAGAAAACCGAGATTTGCTGTTATTATCAATAGCTTGATATATATATTCAGAGATGGTTGTATGCACATCGGTGGTAGAGTGACCCAAACTGAATCCATGTTATTTGTCAGAGTAGGTCATGAAAGGTGACACGTTTAAACACTTCAGTCTTGATTAATTCCTTGAATACTTTGCTGAAAAGCGGTAAGGGACTAATAGGGTGATAGTTAGAAGGGGTTAGAATATTTTCTATATTTATTAAAATAATAATAGATTAGGATTAAGAACTACTGAAAATAACTACTGATATATTTATTGATATTCATAGTGTTGACGTTCCAAACTCATTCAAAGATAGTTTTTTTTTTTAAGGAAGACCCCGTCAGTACTGGGAAGAACTATAACAATAGAAGGTGAAAAATATTTTAAGTGAAATGTTTTAATAATTTCAAACTAATGTAGAACTGGCTTGTCTGTCAATGAATGCCGAAATTTTTATCATAGTTAAAATATAATTATTACCATTTCCTTTTGTTCATGGGTAGAACAGATTAAAATCCAAGATTTCGTTATTTATTTATTTTTTTTAAATTTTAATTAAATTTTAATTTTAATTCACTCACCAATTGTAAGGCAATAAAGCCACTCAGGCTCTGAATATTTTATATTGGTAATGTCTAGATGAAACCGTACTTTCTATCACACTTCTCTATTATGGAACGCTAGACCGGCTTATTGCTTCCTAGTCACCTTTGACATTCAAATGTTTATGTGCAATGTCCGTCGTGATTTTAGGTCTTCTTAATTCTTCTTCTTTTATTATTTTCTCTCTGTAATAATATATTTGCTAATATTCTCTAACACTTATTAACTGAATGGATCTTAATGGCGATTTGGCGTTACTTTGGTTAAAATGATTTTAAAGAAAGAAGAAAAGTGTTATTTCCGTGAAAAATATGTTGAGAAAAATTCATTAAGGAAAGAGAACAATAAATGGAAATGACTTGCGAGATAGAAGATGATGACTGTGAATCTTCTTCTTCTTCTTCTTCTTCTTCTTCTTCTTCTTCTTCAAAACATTGCATATAAGCGTAACTGTTTGGGTTTGACAATCAAACAGAATTAAGATATGATTTACACACTCATTCAGACACGCAAAAACACTTAGCCACCATCAGCCTATATTTTAATATGCGTTTAAAACCCGTTTATCAATGAACTTAAAGATCTTGCTGTGTTCTTTTCCAAACTTCACGAGGATGGTTTGAATTCATAATTTTCATTTTCCTACATGTATTTCCGATCAGAGCTACATGAACCTTTTTTCCCTGCTATTTACTTATATCTCGTGGGGAGGGAAAAGTATTCAGACATTTCCCAAATCCTATTTTGCGTAATCGAATGTAACGAATTCGAACTGAATTCGAACCCGTCTCTTTAATATTTTTTAATATTCTCGTGTTTAAGAAAATATGCAGAAAGATGTTGGTATTAAATTCATCATAGCTATTTAGAATTATGTCAATGTCTCTATTGTCAATGCAAATACATTTGTTAAAGAAATTATTCTAACGATTTTTTAAAGAAATTTGAAAAATAAAAATTTAGGAAGGAAGGAAAAGAAAAAGAGTTTAAATAAAATGGTTAGTTCAGATTTACCCGTACGGTACACAGCGGTAATAAATTATTGAACAAAGAAGGACAGGAATGCTGAAAGATTTTGATAGCCACAACAATGATAGGGACAATAGTAAGAATGTAAATAATCAATAAATAAGGAGAAAATTCATTTTTTTTTAATCTTCATTGAGTAAAAACAATAATATCAGGAATAGCAACTATGTAAATATAGAAGATGGCACTTAAAAATATATCTTCAATTTATCCTGACAATGCTCTAAATGTTGCGTTCAAGCATATAACAGATTGACGCCTCTTAGTGCTGTCCTCGTTTTCCAATCCGGATATATATATATATATATATATATATATATATATATATATATATATATATATATATATATATATATATATATATATGTATGTATATTTATATATATATATATATATATATATATATATATATATATGTATATATATATATATAGAGAGAGAGAGAGACAGAGAAAGAGATAGATAGATAGAAAGAGAGATAGATAGATAGATAGATAGATAGATATATAGATAGATAGATAGATAGATAGATAGATATGTGTGTGTATGCTAATACATTTGTTAAAGAAATTATTTGTAGAGACTTTCTAAAACATTTGAAAAAAATATAAATTAAAGAAAGAAGGAAAGAAAAAAGGAGGAAAGAAAGAAAGAAAAGGAACAAACAACATATTCGGGATTTGAGATATATAAACAGATAGATGATCAAAGAAATATTGTGGTTAAGGTGAAAGAGAAAAGAACAAGTCTTGACAGATAAAATGATGGTTTAAGAGAAACAAATACCTAATTTTTACATAGAAACTCTTGGAAAAATGGAAAAAAAATTATCAGAAAAAATTTACTTAAAAAGCAAACATAAAATCTAACCAGAAGAGAAGTTTAAACATATATAGATAAATAATAAATATATAAGTAATAAGTAAATTAATATTTACAATTTGGTTGGTATACGGATTTAACTTCATAACAAAGTTTCCCTAATAATAATTAATTTTTTTACTATAATTTTATAATAGTATTACTTTTAAATTCATACTTTCCTTTATCTATAACATTTTAAACAGAGTAAACCAAAATTGATTTATTTGGAATTAATTCTAGAAATCATCCATGGAGGAAATATACCGATGACTTCTAATATAAGAACACAGTTCTAACTGAAATTTGGTGGTCGCTGCATTATGGTTTCAGGATGTATTTTTCCTGCAAGAGGGACTGAAAAAAAATCAGCAATAGATGGTAGAATGAATGATGCAGAATAGCAACATATTTTGGAAGCAAATTTAATGCTTTTCTTTGAAAATCTTGAACTCCCTCCTGATTAGATTTTCATACAAGATAATTCCTAAGCACATAGCAAAATCTACGAAACAATAACCTGCTGAAAACATCGTAAATAGACAAAGCAGACCCCAGGTTTAAACACAATCGAGAATCTGTGGCGTTGTAGGAAATTTCAAATCCAATTGATAGCTCTAAAAATCAACTCGGATCTGAAGACAATATACGCAGATAAATGGAACAAAAGACCAAATAAATTTATGATCATTAATTGAGAACTAGAAGAAGAGGTTGCTTTCTGTGGAAGTGAATAATTGCTATTCTACAAAGTAGTAAATGAAGATTATGCATTCATTTTTTACATTGTACGAATAATTTTTCGCCCATTAAAATTCATAAATTCGATTAATTTCTATTATCTATATTTTTCTGTTCGCTATGCATATTTAATTATTATGCATCTGTGTACATTAATTTATATGGAAAATGTAGTTATAATTTAGTTGGATATTAAAGATTTATGCGTACGAATACTTGTTTCGCCGACACTGTGTGTGTCTATATATATATATATATATATATATATATATATATATATATATATATATATATATATATATATATATATATATATATTCATATAAACGTAAACACGCGGACACACACAAGGGATGGATTTGACTTACTCATGGCGACTTTTTTCTTCACATATTCATAGGAATAAGCAGAGGATTTTTATATTTTAAGGTTATGACATCTGCTGCAGCCTTTTCAATGAAGAATTTTCAAAATCATAGTTGGTTGTAGTAGTAGAAGTTTTCTCGGCATCTGCATGCCCGATTCTAGACTTTCATATCGCCACCAATAATCAAGAAATTCTAGTTTGGGACTACTCTGGCAAGAGAAGAATTGATAGAAGTGTTCCATGTTTTTACTTCGTCGCAAGACTTTGTGGTGAATAGCAGATGATCTTCGTCATAAGGTTGTCGGTGAAGCTAGCTATAATGATTCTAGGTTCGTTTACGTCAATGTTGATACGCGCTTTATGGGCCAGTGGACTGAGTAACATGCCAACACGGTGAATAGTAATACGTCTTGACATTTTTTAAGCTTAGGCTCTAGTCGATATACGGCAAAAATCTATCAACGCATCACGATTAACCATTCACAGATATCCTCCATCATCTAGAAAATGCTGCCAATGACGCTGGGCTCTATGTCAATGTCTCTAAAAAATAATTCAGATGCTTCAATCACAAATACTCACTAAAGACCAGTGAATCACTAAAATACGTTGAATCTTTTCCATATATACAAAGGAAAAAAATCTACTTAAAAAGATATGAGAATTCGACGATCTAAAGTCTTGACTTCATTGAATAAATTACATGTAAGCTAGAAATTTGATCTATCAGACAACCTCAAGCGGAAATTATTTCGACTGCCATGGTAGATGCTGTGTTAACATATGGCGCCACTGCACTGACATTAGCTAAAACTCTAGAGTCGAAGCTTAATTGAACGTGTATTCGCATGCTGAGAGTTATATTCAATATCTCGTGGATATAACATCGATCTAATCTTTATGAACGCGTCCCTGATACTTCTACACACTTACCGAATGCAGAATGCACTTTGCAGGACACAGCTGCGGAGTAAAACAAGAAATCGTGAGGTATCTACCCCTCCCGACACCTAGGCCCGAAGCAATGCGGGTAAGTCGCCCAGAAACCAACTATGTTGGCCATATATGTTATGACACAGAATGTCTTCCTAATGAGCTACTTACATCGATGCAGTACAACGATGACTGACCTGATAATCTCATGATTATCCGAGCTAGCACGATCAAATAAATAATAATATATACAAATATGTGCATCTGTGTATTCTTTTCGACGTGAACTAATGCATTCTACGGGATTAAGATATTCCTTATAAAATATTATCAAGACAGAATAAAAAAAAAACTCTTTTTGAGTAAAATCAAAACAAACACGTTCGAAGAAAAAAAAAACGCAACACGTTGTATTTCGAAGTAAAAATGTTTTTAAATACTTCATCGCAAGTAAGGAAGGAGTGCCACTAGCATGCAGGGGTTACATAGGATGACAGGAGGAGTAAAGAGGATTGTTTGATGAATGGATATAGAGAAGGACGTGGATCGGTATCAAGGCAACAGAAGATGTCGATTGACATTACATTTAAATATGTGAAGATTATAGCTATCAGGGATGTTGGATATTTAATCAAGTTACAATGTCGGGAAGCACGGGACAAGAAGCTGATGGAGTAGAAGAGGCGGTTACCTTTAACTGTTTTGATATTGAAAGGGTTGGACCCAGATTCCAACGTAGTTGCACGCTTAACTTCATACAGTTGGGCGAGCAGTGAACGTATCTCGTCAGAGCGGTTGCCATGAAAATATTTGTGGAAAAGACAGAGTGAAGCCACATCATATCTGTTAGAAAGTGATTGTAGACGAGATGCCAGATCAGGACCCATCACATTGCATATCCGTCTCTGGAATTTGTCTAGGACTTCGAGATGAACAGCGGGACTACTTTTTCCTTCTTTTTATATGTCATGTCCTTTCAAAACATAGGCAGTAATGTCACTCCTCCTCGATCTATCCCTTGCAGCTCTCAACTATTTCTTCCACCTCGGGGAAATCAGACCATATATGGCTACCTTGTTAAAGAATGAATGGTAGATATTTATAATTGATGGATGAACTCAGGCGAGAAAACCTGTCGCGCGACACAGAGAACCAACTTTGCTTTCCGTAGTTGAATCTGCATTGTATTTAAAGTCGTCGTTTATTTAATTTGTCGGGAGATGTTTACTTTCAAGGTCACTTTAAATTTGGTTGGAAGTAGCATTTAACTTCAATTACACATATTTTCACATTCGTCCTTTACACGAGACACTTTTGCATTGAGGTGTATTAAATATATTGGAGATAACAAAATAGTATTGACATATACCCGTTTTTGAAGTATTGACGTTATTTTTTATGACTGTTCTGGTTTCTGTCATATTCATTATTAATCCAAGATTTCGTGAATAATATAATAGGATAACGGTATTAAAAGAATATTCACTTCATAAGTATATTTGTAAGAAAATGTTTTCGATAATATAGCCAATAACAACCTGAAATTTTCCACTTAAGAAGCTTCGTTTCTCTGAAAATCAACACAACAAAGAATTACAAGAAAGTACCACAAACGTATGTAATTTTGAATAGGTTTTTATTTCATTATTATTTTTCTTTAATTTGAAGCATGCGAAACAAAATTCATATTCGTAAACCTTTACATACGTACAATCATCTGAGAATCCATTATCTTACGTTTTTTATACATAAGAAACTTACTGAATATCGATAAATGCAAAAATTCACTTTATTTTAAAATCTTAGTGAATTTGTTACGACTAATATTTTATTAAGTATATGTTTTGTTGCAGGGGTATCATCTGCGGGGAGAGCACAACATTTTAAGGATTGATAACATCGATCGGCTTGAGATGCCCATCAGACTAATGATGATCTGTAATAAAATATACGCCATTACCCTGACATGTCCTCCGACGGCGGGGAAATCGTTCGACTGAAATTTTAAAACTCGGCCTGAATTTCCTTTGACTTTTGCTGTATAATCATTTCTTTCGATCCCAAACAAAGACCTAAATTCAAATATGGCATCAAAATAATTTCTATAGAGAAGTTTTGTAAAATGACCCCCCCAAAAAACAAAACAAACTATGGTCACATACATTTTATAACAGGCAAAACTCTTCGTAATCTGTCAAAAATAACTGAGTAAAATTTATTATTATTATTATTATTATTATTATTATTATTATTATTATTATTATTACTCCATATTGAGTGTTTCAAGTAAAATAATGTTTTATTAAATTTGTAGGCATCTCTATATAATTGGCTTTATAGAAGAACCGTCTGAGAATGATAAAATATACATACAAAACAGCTGGCTATTAGGCTTCCGTGTTACAGGTGTAGACAACACATTGGAAAATAGACTAGCAAATCTTTCAACAACACTATTTATGTAGCTTATCTGTGCTCGGCACAAGGTCAAGGTAATTGAGTTCTGTAGGTGAACCAACGGTATTTCAATATTAAACTGCCTACGAGGTGATAGGACACGCCATAAATATACTGTATTCTGCAATGTAGTAATAATTTTATGTTTAATTAAAATCTCTAATAAAATTTACAAGGTTACTGGAATTAATTTGGATATATTAAATAAATATCGTTGTAATGATAATGGTATAGTTAATATTTGTCATTCTTTTATAAGCAGGCATTCAGCATTAAGCAACGAAGAAACTACAACATTATAGGTTGGAATTCAAATTTTTCCCTGTTAAAAAAATTTGTCACGAAAATGGGTTTCTCAACTCAAAGGTTATTGCTCCTAGTTTTGATGGAAGATTCCTTCCTGGAGAGGGACGGTGGAGTAATGGATAGCGGCTCGGATTGAGGAATCAGAGAGCTGAGTTGGAATTCTAGTCAAATCCATTACATTCACTTATGTGCTATAATTCCTCTTCTCTACCTAGCTATGTGTAAATAGCAGGACAGACCGGGTTTTCTAACCTTAGGTGTCTATCGCAGAAAGAAATGGCAACCTATTGCGAGGAAATCTAGTCTTGTCAGTGATATATACATGATACAGAATTACGCATGCCACATAACTGGCTTGCTTTCTAAAACTATTTTGGTGTATTGTTGAACGACATCATTGTAATTATATCGTTATTTTATCTTCGGGTTATATGTAATATCTATCTTAGTTTTTGTTGTTGTTGAAAATTATAAAATAATTTCTGTTACGCGATACAGTTTTATATTTGTTGTTCTGTGGACCAAGCATTTTCTAAGTTTCGATCAAAGTCATTTTTATGTCGCCATGTATGTCATGTGTAGGAAAAGCTCTATCTGACAAGGCTATTTAATCAATAATATAGAGTGCGATGGTTAAACTTTCGCAAATTTTTATTTCGCACATGCGCGTTTTTTTGTTTATGATTTTATCAATAAGACAGTATAATAGGGTCAATGAACATCGTATGTGAGAAAAAAAGAACCATGACGCAATTCACTCCGACGGAAATTTGTTGTTTGGCATTTCCGTTTGAAGATCCAATACAAACATTGCAGAGTTTAGGTGTCAATCTGAGGGCAGTGCAGAGGAATCGGAAAGAGTTGGATTAGTTTTGAAGGATCACTAGTGATGGCGAAATGATGCCGCCATTCATCATTCCAGAGGGCCTCAGAATTAAGACGGTGCTATTGGGGTGGTAGTGTTGCCCTGGGTCAAGAGGGTGACTGTTGGAAGACCTTATGTCTTGCAACATAACTCGCACTCTGTCAAAATGCAAGAAAACCCAGACATAACTCTCAGAGAACTTCTGCGACAGCATCACTTTTGCATATAGCCAGCGAATACTCTAGACTGCAACCCAATTTATTATTAGGTTTGGAGCGCAGTTCAGCGACAGACCAACAAATATTTTCTAACAACAAAGATGAACTGAAGGAAATGTTCATGGCTGCCATGATCTTTGCCTTCAGTTCAACAACATACAAGGAGATCTATCAGAAGAGATACGGGAGATTTCGTAGCTGTTTGGAGGCTGTGGATGCTACCAATGGCTATTTTAAAGAATACATTTACACTTTAGTATTTCAAGATATATCTGAGTAATCTTTGTAAATATATCTGTTAAAATGAATAAATTATTCATAGCGTCCTGTATTAATGTTAGTATTTTGGTTTCGCAGTAATTTGTCGTGTTGCGCGAAGAGACCTGTAGCAGAGACTATTCTATATTCAGCTCTTTTTAATCGTATGCTAAATCACTTACTACTCCTACATGGATTGAGTTTTTTTTAATTATTTGGTTTTAAGTAAATCCATATGCGGATTAGCTTCTGATTAATTCAAGAAGCTAATATATAAATCTCTCTGTAGAGAGCAAATATTTCATTGTTTGATAAAAGAGCAAGAACCGTAACGTTTGATCGCATTTCATTTGATATTTTACAAACCCCCGAGGAAGAGAATGCTCTTCTTACAAATTTCTATTTCAATCGCTGCTTTGAACCAATGGCCAACCATTTTTCTCCCAATATTTTTGTAATTATGTCACCTTGAATCCTTCAGAGATTCATTCTAATGTTGTGAAAGATGAACTAAGAAACGCCATTGAAATCCAAGATATATTTTCAGATTTCTCAATATTTCGACTGTTCATCTCGAATTCTACAGCGTGTATCAAAAATAATTTTATAAACATCGGAGCGGGTTCTTGACACTAAAACAAGGCAAAAGTCCATATAAACATATACGGAAATCTTTACTTTTTAGATTATTACGTTTAAAACAAGATTGCGGTATACGTCGTTGTCATTCCATGAAGACTAGTTTATATTTGCCATTCATATACATTTGTGGCTAGTATCAAGTTGCGAGTTAACAGAGAAATCCTCCGCTTAACATGGAGGAATATTCATTTCGAGAGGAAGCTGATATGACTTCTGCATACGGACGCGCGAATGGTAACGGACGCGAGTATGCACGGCTGTATTTAATTCTGTTTCTAGACCGAATCCAGCCAACCCAGTTAACGTTTTCTACTGTTTATCGTCTCGTTGCTGAGATAGGATCCGTGGCAGCACAAAATATGGATCAAGAAAGATCAGGATTAGTTCGCTTGCCTGACAACAAAGAACATATTCTACAGACAGTCGGGGACGATCCAGTTATCAGTCCACGTGAATTGGCCATAGCATGTCGTACATGTCATAATACCGCTCCTGTATTCGCATTATTTGCACTGTATTTTGGCCTCTGATCATTTGTAAGAGACGGAATGTGAAATTTACATAACATTTAGTACAATACAGACGAGACACCAGCATCAGTTTACGATTTTTAACTGTGGGACCAACTAAAAAAGATTGATTTATGCTCCAGACATCAATAATGCTTAAACGTTTCATCAATTTGTTATGGTTCCCTGCAAATCTATTCGACATCGTCTGGGAATAGTTTAAAGTGGCCGCAGTCAATGGCCCCACTTGTGCACGAGTGTGTAGAAGCAAGCGGAAGATGTGAAGGGATTATCAGAAAAAATACAAACGATCTGCGGTCCATACAATATCAGATCAACATCCAAAAGTTGGACGAAACTTTATATAATTCCTCTGAGTCAACCAAGCATAGAAATGAATACAATATTGGAGCCAGTAATAAGGAGTGCCAGACAAAGCCATAATAACAACAAAAATTACACTATGAGCTCTGGTAGAAATATTTAGTGATAAAAACAAAAATTTCGATATGAGTACTAGTAAAATGGTTGCTAAAGATATTAGGTTTATAATACCCAGAAATTTATACGCAAATATCCTCAATGAGACATGGAACAGTGGATAAAGTCGTTGGTTATATCCAGTGACAGGACCCAAATTGTGTGAGTTCAATACCCGGTTAAGGCAGTGGAGAACTTGGAGAGGGAATTAATAGGATACATCCATTAAACATGGCAAGTGGAAGTAGAACACTCTACACCAGTGTGCAAAATAAAGGGTTCAGTTCGACATTACAACGAACTGAAGAAGTCCGGTGCGTTGTAATAAATATGGCAACGAAGATGAGGACAATAGTTCGAATAATTTAAATAGTGTACCTAACGCCTCATCTAAAAAATATAGAGATATACAAACGGAGGTTATTCGGATATTGGTTATGATTTTCTGTTTTGAGTTAATATGATGGCCATATTTGACATATGATGGACACAATTGGGCATATGATTATATGGACATCATATCTAGTTTTGTTGTCAGGACCGTTTCCCAAAATATTGTAACTATATATATTAAACACGTTTTATATACCGTATGAGCTTCTCATTTTTATTTCTTTTTTTCATTTTGGGGAACGTTTTCATTTTATGTGCTAATATAATCTTCTTAACGTAAATAGACATAGTGTGATGAAAACTTTTCTTTTCTTTTTTTAAGTGTTCAATCAATGAACCAAAATACGGCACCTTTTGAAAAATTCTAAATAATACGCGGTGTTAAAGTATAAATAATAATGACGTAATAATATCGTTTTTTAACCTATTTTTAACGTCAAAAAACGACATTATTACGTCCATACTTTTGCACCAACCCAATAGCTGTAACAAAGTAATCGGACTCGATAGTGCTAATAAATTTAGTTAGATTTAATTGTATTAAATCCGTCTCTATTTTACCGAATATACGAAGAGAAAAATCTTAAGTGTTTTAATTAGTGCATAAAAATCATTCCCAAATCATTTAATTCTGCAAAGAAGTCTGCACACACGTGAGTATTTTACGATTAAAATCTTTGGAATATAGTATCATGCATTCGATGTCAGATTTGAATCGAAGAATGCACTTGAATTTTCATCTCATGCATAATTGATATTGCAAGAGTACACTAATTCCCTCCATTTTAAAACTATGTTCAAATTAACTGAATTTATTTAATATCGATCAGGTTCCGGTTCTCAATTTTGCTTTTACTGAGAAGTCATGATTCACATTTTTATACAGGTAAGCTCACGTCACATTTAAAGTTGTTACAACACAATATTTTTATTTTCTTTCTAGTTCAACGTTTTTTTTACAATGATGCTAATACTGTACAAAGTCTGAGGACCACTAGCTATAGAGTGTTACATATTTAGAGGTACAGTTTATACGCAAATATGCTGAAGATAATGGTCAAACCTAGACATGAACAGTTTTTTTTACATTGTAGTGATCGGGGAAGCATTCTCATGTGAGTCTGGTCTAAAATGCAGTGTTTACTGAGAAAAATATTACCTCGTGGAACTTAAAGACTACTGTTACGCTCGGAGTTTCGTTGCGTCTACGGTAGCCGGGACGGAGCGAGAAAATAAAAACAAATAAACGAGAGTATCCCAGGGTTTAATGTAAGATTGAATAAAAGGAACGTTGGGAGGGAAATTCCTCAATTCCGGACGTCGGTGACAGCAGTGATATAACGAACAGTATGCAGGCACAGAACAACAGAGACGACACGAGAACATATAATAAATATACTTTATAAAATATACAGTGTATTAAATTAACGAAAAGAAAATAAAACTAAATAGTAAAACGGTTAAGAGGACAATTGGTTGATTAAACATATATCAATGCAATAAAATATAGACAAAAATAGTGACAGCAGATTATATATAAATGTGTAAATACTTACAAATTGATGGGATCGACATCGATCGATTGTTATCAGAAATAAAGTTCAAAAGATGCCCATTCAATTCTCCGAGCGAAAAAGGTGGAATTGCTAATGTCTTGATATAAGTCTTTGATTAACGCCGTTCAATCCGTGCAGAGGGCGAGTACTATACGCAGATAAACCAAAGGAGTATAGACGACTTGGGTTTGAGAATACCGTTCAGGATTCTTTCGTGGGTCATCCGATTCTTGGTGACGTCCGATTCCTCTGAAAGCAAACAGCTAAGTGAAGTTGTTATATCCCAACACGCGCGAAAAAAAAAACCGTTAGGGGTTAAGCCACGTGTTGTCATATGAAAGTGTTTAGGCGTTATCCATTGAACACTATTAGGGTCACTTGTATTTATCAGACAAGCAGCGTTTGCCTGGCCTGCGATCAGAGACCAGACACAAGGTGGGGGAATCCTTTCTATTCCAAGAACAGGCTTTAGTTTGACCGGGTACAAAACGTATTCCATAATCTACATATTCAAAGAAATAATATCTCGTTACAGATATGTCAGGTATTAAAAATATACTTGTAAAATCTAAGTTGGGGGTACAATTATTGGTCTAACGTAACACAGCGAATGGAATGCGAAGAGCATTGGTTGAAGCAAGGTATGTGGTTGATTTGAAAACTTTCCATGGAAATAGCGTTAGGGAAGCGAGAGACTTAAATCTTTCGTCTTTGAGAAAGAGGTTGTAGGGTGGAAAATGACTCGTCCCCAATACGAATGCTGTTACGCTTTCGGGCTCTATCGCGTGTCAAGACTGTACAACACCCACAATTATCTGTCAGCAGTGATCCATTTTCTTGTTACGTTAGAAGATAGGAGTAGGAGTGACGTACTTGCTAGAGCAGTACCGGCAACCGATGATTTTTTTCAAATATCTTAATCAATGCATAGTATGTACGAGTTCAAATTGAGGTGTTGTTTTTACGTTCCAAGGCACAGGATCTCTCATCGTGATTGATATTTATGGAATCTCACGTTTGGTTTACGAGGCATTGAATGTGATCAGGTTTTTTACCCCACTGGACTGTAAGATCAGAGGTAGAATCAGCATGCCGTTGATGATCATTTAGGCTTTTATATGTGCACCATATACTGTTGCCTCACCTTTACAGATATTAAAAAAACATCGGTATATACACTTAGGCAGGTCATTTATGTGAAGTAGAGAGAAGGTTGGACCGAGAAATGAACCGTGGTCAACGTATGTGATTATGACTAAGACTTTGAAGGACTGGTTATTAACAACGACCTTCGGGGACGTTATATGTGAGCAAACTCTTCAGGGTTTACTTAAAATAATGCAATTGATATCTTTGTGACTTACTTATTAAATATATAATTTCCAATGTTTATTTTCAAAACATGTTCTCCGTTCAAGAAGAAGAGTTACCGTGATTTTATTCTGTAGGTTTCCTTCATTTTAATATCCACATCTCATTTAATAAGTAAATTTAGAATTTATTGTGTAACAAAGTGGACTTAAGCAAAATGGAACAAGTAAGGAACACTTTTACTGAATCAGGAGACCACTGAAATTACACACCCACGCTCATATATATATATATATATATATATATATATATATATATATATATATATATATATATATATATATATATATATCATTTAATCACCAGTCACCATCGGCTGAAGAATTAAAAATTATTGAAAATTGAATGCTTTTGTGTAGCGATTTCAATATGTTTTATTATAACCCCTTATAATGAAAATAATAAAAACATATCGCTCTGCATTGTATTGAGCATTTTTAAATAGTAAATGCTATAAACAGTAGAATTTCCCTCCATTATATTTTTGTCTCATTTGTATGCCTGTATATCCCAGGTAAATACAAGTTACCCTTGCCTCCCCTGAAGTAAGGAACAAGAGAGTCTTGATACCACATTTCCTCAACGGACACATTATATATATAAAAAAAAGAAATATATTTGAAACATTTTGCGTATTTAGCATCAACTAATCTCCACTAGGAGATTAGTTGATGCTAAATACGCAATCCTTTGTGTTGGAAACATGTAGCCTTATGTGCGCATCATTGGATTTTGGAAATTATAAGTAAATTTGTTTATAATCGATACGATTCATATTAAATTAGCCTCGACTTAAATGATATCTTCTCCAATAGTCGCATATTTTCAAGCGGTATAGTTTCATATAAATCTAGTTTGTTTTCCCTTATTTAATCTTTACTCTAACTATACATTCAATTTTTGTTGCATAATGCCAATATCATCTTACAAAAATTAACGATAATGCAGCAATTGACTGTACCCACTGACCGTACTTATCAACAATCCCAGATGCTTTACGTAGAAATCCCTGACACCATCTTCGAAGTAAGCATCAACTGCTTTCTCAACTGTCATTGGAATGTTGTTAAAATTGGGCGTTGGAATACATATCTTCGAAGGCTTTCTAGATAAGGGTTGCCAAAGAAAAGCAATGTGGCTTTTATGAAATGATTCTTCTATTCTATTATTTATTTCAACTGATACGATTTCGATTCTAATTCGCTACACTATAATTATTTCCGTCGACCACGTTGAGATATGCTAAATTAATATATTTACATTATTTCCATTTTGTTTAAAGTCCATATCTTCATTCTTTTTATCACAGCATTACGATCGTTTGTTTCCACTTACCTTCTCCAGTTTACTATCGCTGTATTCCTCATTCAGTGTATTTCAAACAGAAATCTTTATTTAAACTACTGGACTATTCCGTCGTATTCTACGTATGAGGGTCAAGCAACTAGGGTATTTTTTTTCATGACAGACCGTGAAGATGTTCTGTCTCGTCTCTTTTTGTGTGTGTATATATATATATATATATATATATATATATATATATATATATATATATATGTCTATATATATATATATATATATATATATATATATATATATATATATATATATATATATATATATATATATATATGGCTGCTTATATATTAGAATCTGATTGCGTTTGTTTTACGCGTGAGTTTAGGACCCCACTCACACATTCTTAGGATTAAAATGTATACATTGTCAAAGGACCGCATATTAAATTAGCTAAAGTAACTTCAATGAAGAAATAAATTGAATAACATATATATTTCTTCTTTTCTCCTCAGTAATTTTATAGTTGTAAACTTACTAGCGATTAAATTTTGATTTTTTAATAGGCAGTTTTAAATCTTATATTAAGTTTTATCATATAATTTAGTAATTATAGCTTGAAATAAATTATTTTTTAATACTACACATATTTTAAACATCTGAATAGATATTATAACATGACTTCGTTGTCAAGCTTTTTGAATTTTCCTATACTTGTGTTTGATTGGTCCATCTAGCCTTTGTAACAACGTTTTCCCCTTGCGAAGGACTGTTAATTAATTTGAAACTTTTAAAACCATTTATTTTACATTTAACGTCATCACTTGATAAGACACCGAGGCTGTTGAAACAAAATGGCTATTTTTGTAGTGATTTTATAACATATTTATGTTATAATTTTTTTTAAACAAATAATATATATATATATATATATATATATATATATATATGAATTTGTGACCTGAGTGTATATACATAGTAGAAATAGAAGTAGAATGTAACTTACACTCTGAAAAATCTTGATAAGTAAAATTAGTTAACCGATAAATTCACCAATAACTAGGGTCACAGATCTTATGAGAATTTCATATTTTTTTCTGCTCAATAAATAATAATTAATTTCTTAACAAATGTATGCTCACTGGCAGCGATTCTCTTTATTGATATTTTGTTGATATGAATAGCTTAACGGTAAATATAAATATACACACTCTTCTGACGTATATATATATATATATATATATATATATATATATATATATATATATATATATATATATATATATATATATATATATAAGATATATATATATATATATATATATATATATAAGATAGATATATATATATATATATATATATATATATATATATATATGTGTGTGTGTGTGTGTGTGTGTGTGTGAGAGTGTGCGTGTCCATATTATCCTCAACCAATTAAATGGGATTCATATCCATATATCTCAAATAAAGCATATTTCATTTTGTTGTTAGAGTTGAGAATAAAATTTTATTTATTAAAAGGAGTTTACTTCATGTTTTTAACATAAAAAAACAAAAAACAAAACGTATTTTACCTTAAAAATAAACAGTCATTTATATTAAAATTAATCTGCTTCAACGTATTTAAGCAGCCATTTCAGTTTATGCCTAGAGGTAAACATCAATTCATTTCTTTCTTTTTAATAAGCTAAAGTACTTAAATATTTTGAGACATCGAATTTTATAAGAAATCCTAAGTTACATCCGTTTCTTTCCCGTTATAAAATGTGTCTCTTGTTATAAAACCCCAGCTGATGGAATGGGATTTGCCATCATTCTTTAATAGCGAGATATATATATATGAAAAATGTCCGGTGTATTTGAAGATTCCCTGGATTGGGGATAGGGGCCAAGGCTTAATTAAGCAGGTTAGCAAGTCGGTTTCTGGATGATTTCCATCTGTTTCTTTACGTTGCATTTTTCGAACTAGGTCTGTGTTTCCGTCGTTTCGCAAGGATGAATTGTCCTACATCAAATTGAGTAATTTAGTATATGATTTTAATTGCCAGTGTACTGCTGTTTATGTGCGGCGTACAACCTTGCATTTGGAAACTAGAATCAACCAGCATGTACATTCCAAATTACGACTTGGTAAGATAGAGAAAATGTGTTATGTTCTCCCCATAAATATGGAATCGGCTATTGCACAACACTTACTTGAGAATATAGCTTGTGCCAAGTCGTATAAAAAAGAGTGTTTTAAAATCATTCATACGGCTGGTTCCAAAAATCTTTTGAAGATTTTGGAATCAGTCTGTATAGGATTAAGGAAAACTTCCCTCTGCCTGCTGAAGGAATTTGTGAAGTCCCTTAATCTGTTGGGGGATATTTTATTTCAACTGTCCCTCGCTAATTTATTTACACGTTATTTCCCCTCCCCTCGTTACAAGTATATAAACTTGTTTGTTATTTTAGCGAGTTTCCCCCTTTTTTTGCTCTTTATTTTCGTTACTGTTCTTTTCGTTAATTAATGATCCAACGATTGTCTCCTGATCAGATGTTGGTTGAAAGGGTCTTAGTGACTAATAAAATTAAAATCAATAAATTTCTTGTTTTTAAAACTGTATAAAAAAATTTGTACCTCTAAACATTTGTATATATATATATATATATATATATATATATATATATATATATATATATATATATATATATGTGTGTGTGTGTGTGTGTGTGTGTGTGTGTGTGTGTGTGTGTGTGTGTGTGTGTGTGCGTATATTTCGGCACCATGTTTTCATTCAGACTGGTTTCGTTAAATAATTTAGACAAGTACTGTCTACTTATTTTCGATAAGCTCCTTTCAAATTCGCAAATATTTTTGTTTTGTTTTGTGCAGCTCTTCAACCCCGAGAGGAAAGCACCGTGTTGGCTCATATTGTATTTATCCCGAGTACTTTAGACATAGCATAATGTTATCATCAGTGTATTGTTAAATATAGACTAAGTATTTAGTGTTTATTGCTAAGAATGACAGAAAGTTTTGTGGTCATCCGAAGATTACCATTTTTATATGTCGTGTCACGAACGCTGTGCCATTGCTGGTTAGCAGATACCGTTTAAGGTGAGGTAACAAGATATTCTGTAGAAAAGTTCCGGGCTTGAGTATCTGCTAGATAAAGGGAAAAAAATCTTTCAGTGACAAAATATAACAATTAAAAATTATCTACTGTACATATTTTAAATGTTTGTGGAGGATTCGTAGTTAATTTTGTTGAGATTAAGTTTCAAACTTTTATATGAATATAATTTTATTGGTATGATGAGCATGGTAGACATGAAACTGCTATAAATATTTCGTCTTAATTGAGATGTACCTGTAGAAAACGCTTGTCGAAATGTAAAATATATCGAAATAATTTCTTTTTACCATAACAAAACATGAATATAAAACCTTGACAATACTTGGGGACTTGGAATTTGTATGCCTAATACGAAAGGAACAATAACTAATTAGGTAATGAGCTATAAATTATCCTTGAGGATTTAAGCCGTATCTGAGGATTGCTTGAGCATATAATCATTCTCTCATTAAATTACGGATAAGATACGATGTTTTATTCAAATTTTTTTCCAAGTTAATTCTAGTTGAGTGGAAAATGTGCATTGCCCTAATTACAAGTTCTACTTTTAACTGATTAATGTTGCGATAATTTCATGCTCCGCAGAAAATTATTCAGTGATCCTGCATATGAAATCTTCAGTGACTGCTTCATAAATTGAATTAATTTAAAAAAAAATAATAATTCTTGTAAAATTATTATGTTTCAACTGGAAAAATAATTTGAAATAATAATCATGAATTATTCAATTACAATAAATTCATACGATGTTTAGTTAAAATCTACAGTCAAGTCGATAATTCTATAATGAAATGTTTTTTCCTTTAAATTGATAAATATTATTAATAATATATCTATACATATATCAAATGGTAACATTATTGCATTTAAATATTTAATATAATTATCTTCCACGGTTAAAGACTCCAACTAGTGATGGAAATTAAAATATTAACAATTCATGTCTGAATGTGAGACAATGCTTCATTAACATCTAATAGGTTGGTGCAAAAATAATTTCGTTTTCTAACATATGTTACTATGTGAGAAAACGAAATTATTTTTGCACGAACCTAATATTTACCAAGCTGAGCTGATAAGAAACAAAACTCCAAACATGCGCCATACAACAAAAAAGTAGTAAGAATTTGTGTATCTTTGTTGCTAACAAGTACGTCTCAAAACATCAATTCAACATTACATACATAATTACCTATATACTTTAATATAAGTTCTTCCAAAGTAACGAGATATAGAAGTTTTGAAATTAATTTTAAACATGAAATAGAATTCTGGTAGCTTTTATTTTAAGTCTCTAATTAAAATTAATATTATATTTAATATTTCCAGTAAGCAAAATAAATTGAATTATTTCAGGATGAATTTAAATTGATTGGAATTACTATTTGTAAATCGGTAAAATGTCTGATTTTTAGCCATATTTATAATTCTAGAGGCACAACGTAATTCTCTATGTAAAAAATATTTAAAAAATAAAATATATTTTCCTGAAATTTTATTTGAGGAAATTTAGCTGATTTACATTTAACTAATCTAATCTGAAAAAAATTACTTGGGTTTAGTTTAAAATGTCACAGAAAAGCAACCATAAACACAGTGCTGGATGTTTTTATGGGTTGATGTCGACTATCTTGATAAATTTATGTTTGGAATTATTTCTATTTGTGACATATCTCTAGAAATTACATGACGAATATAATGTGACCATCTTTTTTATATAATTTTGTAATTAAGCTGTTATTCTAAAAGTTTAGAAAAATATTCTAAGTAATTTAATGTTTTATTGAATTTTAGGTACTTTGGCTGTAAATGTATTATATATTCTTCTCATATTTTCCTATAATTTCGACTATAGACCTTTGAATTTACAAAAATCATCACGTTTATACACACACAAATTAATTTAAATTCTTTTGAAGATACTGAGGGTTGCTCGATTGCTTGAGCGCATTTTATTTATGATTATTAAATACTCATTTTAATTACTAACAATATCTCATAATCGGTATATATTAATACATTATTTTAAAGATTTAAAATATAATGTATTATTCTAATTAATTTTTTTTAAAATTAAAACAGTTCTTGTCAAAGTTCATTATTTTTCCCCAAAAAGGGCTTTCTTCAGCGAGTAGTGTCCATAGTATATCATATTCAAAAAAGTAATTAAAATGATTTTTTTAATTAAATCTTGTTTTACTTCTATTTCAATGATATTTTACGCTTCAAATCCCATTTTCGGTAACTGAGGTGTATTTTACAAAAATGAATTGATGATATAAAATCTCTAAGTCTTCTGCTTATAATCGATACAAAATTTAAGGCCTACAAAAATTTCATAGAATTAATTATGTATGGTGGTAGTAAAAAATGTAAAAGATTATATGTTTTACCTAGATGTTTAGAAACAAAATATTTCTAAAATATTTTAATTCATTTGTCAATCAGTTTTGAAAGATTAATTAAAATCCGGCAATTATTTGATTTTTTTCATAATTTTGAAATTAATGCATTTTTATCAGAAATAGACGCTAAAATCTCTGATGCTAAATTTAGGTGACCTGCAAAAGCAAGAAAAATATCAATTAACCACAATTTTTCAGGTTTTAAAACAGATCAGAAATTATAATTTAATCACTAAAAGAAAAGAAAAAAAAAATTCGTTCCTCTTAATAATATAATAGGTACTTGGACGACAATCTTTTGTTTTAATCAAGTTTTGGCATTTTCACATCACGTATGATCATTTTTAGCGATTCTTTGTTTAGAAAGAGCAGATAAAAACATAACAATAAGAATAGTCAATCACATTAAAGCACAAAAGTTAAATGCAAAATACCTCCATCAACTTCTACGAATTTCACAACATTTCTGACTAGTTCAAATAGTTGTTCCATCTTTAATAATGTATCAATATAGATATTATAATTCTGGACGATATTAGACGTGATTATTTCTGCCGGGATTCATTTCGACGAAATATCTCTTCAGTATCATCTAAATAATTATTTATTTTGGACATATTATTGCTGTCTTGAAATCACAGTCTTGAGCTACACAACTCCCTGACGGAATAAGAAGATTTGAAAAGAAGTAATTTCTCATTAGATATCAGTTAACATCTCCAGAACAATGATACTTTTGGGAAATTATTTCGGGATATATTCGCAGTAAGTAAAAAAATATTGCGAAATATTTCATTTGCGTTAATAGTTCGACGTAATTGAGCGGACGGTTCTCACTGCAGAAGAACAAATATTCCGACATTTATTTTATTACTGACTGCATGTGAAGTTTTTATAGCGTGACAGGAATTGAATTTTGTTTACAGATTTTCAGTGGATTTTATATATATAATGAGTAAGATCTTTCTTGATTATACTCATTTATTGTTTCGAAATTTTTATGAAATATAGCAGACATGTAGCAAAGGCGAAATTAATTTACATTTAAAAAAAAAATGAATTTTAAATTTTCTTGAGTTCTATACATAAAGATAACTCCAGAATATAATTATTAATTAAATTTCTGCGTACAACCTACGATCAACTCTAGTTCACATTCTGATCTTTTGTCAATACATTTGAAAATACACTATTTAAATTATTCGGACTATTGTCCCCATTTTTTCGCCATATATATTACAACGTTTCGGTCGTTGTATGCTCCGGCCTTCTTCAGGTGGTTGGAATGTCGAATTGAACCCTTTATTTGGCTCATACATAACCTCATAATTTCCATTTACTTTGCCTTCTTATTGGTCATACAAAAACCCCATTAGGAACCCTCTAACTTGTGTGGCACTTGTGCGTTATATTGGGTAACTATTGTGAAAAGAATATCATCTAAAATCATTACAACTTGGGCATCTCTAACAGGACAATTAAGATTTTGAAGACATTTGCAAATAAATAGTTTAATTCGGTGAATATAGAGAATTGCATTGCGGTGACAGTGAGGTCCACATTAATCTGGCTCCATGCAATGCATCTAAAGATGTCCATGTATACTATTTACATTATTCGGATTATTGTCTTCATCATTATCGCCATATTTATTATAACGTTTCCGCCTTCTTCAGGTGAATGGAATGTCAAGCTGAACACTTTATTTCGCTCACTGGAGTAGACAGTTCCAGTCCAACGTGCCATGTTTAATGAATGTCAGTTATCAGTTATCTCCTGTTAATTCCCCTCTCCATGTTCTCCACTGCCTTAACCCGGTATTGAACTCAAATTCTTCGGGTCCTGTCACTGGATCTAACCAACGCATTTATCTACTATGTCATATGTCCTTGAAGGAGTGTGAGTTTAATACACGGTTAAGGCAGTGGAGAACTTGGAGAGGGGAATTAACAGGAGATAACTGATAACTGACATCTATTAAACATGGCATGTGGAACTAGAACAGTCTACCTCAGTGAGCGAAATAAAGGGTTCTGTTCGGTATTGCAAACAACTGAAGACGACCGGAGCGTTATAATAAATATGGCGACAAAGATGAGGACAATAGTCCGAATAATGTAAATAGTGTATATAATACCTTATCTAAGAAATATAGACAGATACATATGCAGATATTTCAAAATTATATAGTTAATCCTCAAAATATCTAGAAGACCAGAAACAAGCAACTGATTAAACCTCTGACTTAATGTTACGAAATCAATTTGGAAAGATTGTTGCTTACATTCAATACTTGAAAACCAAACTTGGAACGTCAAATCAATACCGAGCAGACCGTGAATTTATGATTCTCTTAATAAACAGGCGTTGTCTCTAGGAGGGCCCCTTATTTGAACGCTTAATGTAGATTAAGCTCAACCTAGACCTCAAGTGCAACTTCTATATCCGATTCAGTACTAAAGATGCTGGGAAAATGGTTGGTTTCCTTTCCTGTTTACCTGAAACCTCCTGCTATAGTCTTCCATTTTTCAGAACGAAATCAGGTTGGAAAGTGAGATGCTACTTCATCTGTGCTAGAGGTACTCACTCTTCATTTTTCAGTCTTAATACAATAAGAAAACGTCTCCAAACCCTTGAAGATTATGAACTATTTTACATTTTACATCCAATTTCCCTCAGAAGAAAATTTACAAGCATATCTCTCCACTATCGTTAACTCCGTGGAAAAATTCAGAGGAGCTATATTACTTAAGTTCCCCAACACCCGTCACACAGCATGCGTTGAGGCGAAACAACATAATGTCCTTCGCATTCAATTAGTAAGCAGGAAGTTTCACTCAGTATTTATTTCAAAGAATTGTGGTTTTGTGGAAATCAATCCTATGAAGATACTTTCCAGACAATTTTATCGTTAACATTTATTTTACTAATTTCTTGTTATCAGTTAACTTTCACACATAAACTTACCGCTCATACAACAAACGATTTCCCTAAATCTCTACCTTCGATGACCATTGGGCTTTTATAGGTAGTCCAAGAGTAAAAATTAAAAATCAATTGTTGGCTATTCTGTTATACGTGGAAAAACGCCGGCATTTCTCTGATTTTCAGATCATATATCATTTTTCCTCAACTGTTGAGCATTTAATTGAGTGACAACATATTCCGGAATACTCAGGCGCAATTGAAAATGGTTTTATTAAAGGAAAATTTCTCCTACTGATTATGAATTATATACAAAAGTAATCCAATAGACATTTCCCAGCAGTCTTCAACATGGCATCATCAACTAACGTTAGATAATATCAATACCACTACAATACGACTGATATTTTCCTTCAACAGAAATCGTTACATGCTAGTGTTTTGTCTAATAAAATGTTTAAGTTTTCAAGGAACATACATTTGAAAATCTATCCGTTCAATTTTACTCAAGAATTCTTCATGAAATTCGAAAAAACAATCATTATTCGAAAACTCTTCCTCAAACATTACTTTCCGTTTCTTGCATATCAGTCAATAAAAAAGAACAAACTTGAACGCATATACTTTTTTCATATTGAAATTGCATTTTCTTTTTAAATATTTATATCTTTCGAAAAACTTTCATGTCACCGTCAACACAAGTTGCTTATTGATAAAGGCATTTTGATATAAGCGCATTAAATTGATTTTGTGGCAACTGACACACCGTAGACAGCTTCGAGAACTACAATTCAAAATAAATGACTCTATGTGTAAGATGTGCGCATCTAAGTTTTCGTGAATGTGGGGATCAAATGTTATATTTTACAATGGCATTATTCAGAAAAAATGTAGAAAAATTATTTTTGCAAATGTCTTACAAATGGTATGTGTAGCCTACTGCAGATATATTCCTCTATTTTCATAGAAAAATATTTATCTCATACAATGAATATTTATTTTGAATCCTGCATATTTATTTTTCTCTGCATTTATTCAAATAATGCTATTATATCTGTAGTTCTAATATCATAAATTGAAAATCTAATATCAACATTCTGCTAATGATAGGAATATTGATAGTCACACTATTCTCAGTGTCTAAATAAATGATCCGCTTATCGATAAGGGCAAACCGACACTGAATGCAGAGATAGTGTGAGGTTTTCGCTCATTTCCGAGTAGGCATTGTAAATCCATTTTTTCTCCCAATGGTTACTTTTATTCGTCATATTAGAACAAAATTATTTCAAATGATGATTTTTTTAAGTTGGTTGTAGATCGACGTTCCAAGTACTTATCGGATGGGATGTCTATTGCATTTGAATTTGAATCGGTGTGTATTTCATTAAGGATAACATTCTAACTTATGCGTCTCTCAAGAATTGTGGTGTTGAAAATTATTGTAAAATATATATTACTATTTCTTTCATATTGTTCGAAAATATTTGTTTAAAATAAAATTTTCTGTTGCATTTGGGGAAAAATAAAACTAAAAAAAAACTAGTAGGCTATTAAACGCTCCACTTTTTCAGAAGTGTATATGCAAGAAATTTTATGACTAATTTAAATACATAATATTTCAAAGATTTGTCTTTTTCATCATCATCATCATCATCATCATCATCATCATCATCATCATCATCATCATCATCGCCATAACAACCACAGCCATCATGATCATCAGAAGCAGCAGCAGTGTCAGTTTCATGAGCTCGGGTGTACGTAGAATCACAGAGAAGCTGAGCAAAGAGCTGCACTCTCAACATTTTGCGTGTATGTGTATATATGTTTGTGTGTATGTCAGTGTGTGTGTGTATATATATATATATATATATATATATATATATATATATATATATATATACACACGCATATCTCTATCTATCTATCTATCTATCTATCTATCTATCTATCTCTCTCTCTCTCTCTCTCTCTATATATATATATATATATATATATATATATATATATATATATATATATATATATATACAGTTAAAATGTGACAAAAGTTTAGTTATGGCGGGTATTCAGAAAAATCTAAAAATGTGGGAACCCATATGAAATTATATATTTATAAAAATTAATTTTAGAATAAAATAAATGGCAAAATAGGAAAAAAATAACTTGTACATTATTCAGACTATTGTCATCATCTTTGTCGTTTCGTCTTTGTACGCTCCATCCTTCTTCAGTTGGAATGTCGATCTTAACCCTTTATTGCGCTCACTGGAGTAGACTGTTCTAGTTGCACGCGCCATGTTGAATGGATGTCAGTTATCAGTTATCTCCTATTGTTTCCCTCTGAAAGTTCTCCACTGCTTTAACCGCGTATTGAACTCACACACTTTGGGTCCTTTCAATGGATCTAAACAACGCCTTTATCCACTGTGTCATGTGTCTTTGAAGACATCTGTGTATTAATTCTGGGTATTATAAACCTAATCTCTTCAGTAACCAGTGAGCGAAATAAAGGGTCAAGTTTGATATTCAACCACCTAAAGAAGACCGGAGCGTACAACTGACGAAACATAGTAATAAATATGGCGACAATGATGAGCATAATAGTCTGAATAATAATATAAATAATGTACATAATACCTCATCTCAGAAATATAGACAAAAGAAATTGTGTTACTGGCTTTGCCTACGCGAAACTTAATTTATAAAATGTCATTTAAGTCGCCGAAATAAGTAATATTAGGTTGGTGCAAAAATAATGTCGTTTTCTCACATATGTTACTATGTGAGAAAACGACATTATATATTATATGAATACAGTACTGTATTACACATTCATTTCCAATAGTTCGAGTTTTAAGGCTATTTCAATTAAAATATCAAACGAAGGGAAAAATGTATAGAAAGAGATTTGATTTCTAAAGCATCCACGGCAGGATTAAAACTTTTTTGGCAAACCCTCTTTTATCAGAATGCGCTTAGGCCTTTGTGTGTGTGTGTGTGTGTGTGTGTGCGTGCGTGTTTGATTGAATGTGTGCGGACGCAAGTCTACGTGTGTGCGCAGATACATAGATAGATTCATACCTCAAAGAAAACCACATAATTTCATCTTATTGCTATCTACATATATCTAATATACTATTATATATATATATATATATATATATATATATATATATATATATATATATATATATATATATATGTGTGTGTGTGTGTGTGTGTGTGTATATATATATATATATATATGCATTTTCCATGATTTAAGTATGCGTATGTGCCCTCGCGCGTGTATATCCATCCATGCGTATTATTTATATGTTACCGTCTGTATATGCGTTGAAAACATGAGAAATCACGAATGTGCATTTTCCGTTTGATTCATACGTGCATTGGCGTCTTATTCTGTATTTTATCGGAAAATATCTGTCCCTGAAGGTTCCTTATCTAAATATTAAGAACGAGTGTATTAGCTCAATACGTAGTTTGTTCTGAAAAAAATCGATTCCTATAGAAATATTCTTTTTTTGTCAATGCAACCTTCAGTGTCTTTTTGTTTTGTTTTTGTTTTTTGTTTAGTTTTTCACTGTTGTCAACGCTACTTTGTAAGAATCTTATTCTAAATCAGATTACTTGTATTCTACATTATTTTTTATTCATTCCAAAATCTTATTTTCATGTGTGATGCTTACATTGATATATGGAATAATTCATTCTACACATGTCTGTACGGCATTCTATCTATCTATCTATCTATCTATCTATCTATCTATCACTGTCTACATATCTAGATACACACACATACACTCACACACACACACACACACATATATATATGTATAGGAGCCATGGAGAAATAGTGGATAGTGGCTCGGATATATATATATATATATATATATATATATATATATATATATATATATATATATATATATATATATGTGTGTGTGTGTGTGTGTGTGTGTGTGTGTGTGTATATAGTCAAATTCTTTCAATCAGTCATATAAATGCACCGTGACGTAATTATTCGGCGAAATACGTACAATTATTAGGTCGGCGTATGTTTCTCGTATTCATTTCATATAAAACACTGCACTATTTTCCATAACAAGCTTTGATATAAAATACGCCTCATCTCTTACATGCCAAAGGAAACGACATGAACACATTATTCTGAAGGCGTCATTCAACTAATCACATCTTATCGATAAAATATACGGAGATACATATTGTTACTTAGCATATATGTATGTAAAAATATATTTGATTCTCGCCATAGGAAAACATTTATGAGCGTATAATTCATTTCACACGATCGATATCATACACACACACACACACCGACACACACACACACATATATATATATATATATATATATATATATATATATATATATATATATTCATAGGGTCCATAAGTTTCGTGTGCACATTAAAAAAATTAAAACTTTATTTGTATTTGCAATAGAAATAATCTGTAAAAAATCTTAGAAAGTTTAATGTACCTAGTTTTGAGTATATCTAAAATAACTAGTGTGATTTCAGGCATTAAATCATTTGGCAATTGTTTTTCCGTGAACTGCAAAATCGTATTACCCTTTGTATTGCTAATGATGGGGGACATGTAGAAAGTGAAATCAAATTTCAATGAAACGTTAAAAAATATAGATTTACTTTTATCTAATACTTTTTGCAAACCATTTCTATCGTAAAGTTACACGAAATTTATGGACACCCTCTATCTATCTATCTATCTATCTATCTATATATATATATATATATATATATATATATATATATATATATATATATATATTTAGATAGATAGATAGATAGATAGATAGATAGATACACCTAGTGAGCCAGACAAACCTATCTAGGTCTCACCTAAACGGATCGTCAGGGTAAGTTGCCGAACTTTCCCTGACGATCCGTATTGGTGAAACCTAGGTAGGTTTGTCTGGCTCACTAGGTGTATCTTTTGTTAGTTAGTTGTTTACTCGTATCGGGGTTTTTTCTTTGGGCTTCAGACCTGCATCTGTGCGATTTTTTTCGTCAGTAGTTCATGTTTGTAGCTCTTTTTTTAAAAAAATCTTTTTTTTCCCTCGAGATTGATTTGATTATTGGCAAATCCAAAATTTGAGAGATTTTCGAAACGAGTCTAGTTATCTACATTTATATATATATATATATATATATATATATATATATATATATATATATATATATATATATATATATATATATAATAGTAATGGTAATATAAATATTACCAGTTTCCTTATGAGGAAACATTTAGCATTCATTGACCGTGCTGTCTGGTAAAATTTATAAAATCTTTTTCTTAAATGATTTTTCTAAGAAAATAGTTTTCTCAAACACAATAAATTTTATCGCTATTTTCAATGATGGTGAGGTTTTCTTTCCTAACGTTTATGTGAATTTATGTGAAATTTCTTATTGTTGTTTCTGAAAGTCCTCAGGTGAAATAATTTCTCTTATCTAACATCGTGCTTTGATAGTAATACTGTAGCGCCAATGCTGAAAATTAGAAGGACAATGTTCTTCGGCAAAACACACTGAATTCACTGACTCAATGTCAATTTTCACCATGGATCTGATAAAGCGGTTGTATAAAGCTGACAATGGTGATATCTCTGAACGGATTTCACGCCATGTATGAGATCCATATTAAAGTATATATATGCAGAGTATATTTAAGTTCGTAATTCGAGTTTTGTTTTCAGTATAATGTTTTGGTTTTCTAGTGACTTTTGTTATTATACAAAACTCTCTTTGGTCTATCCTATTTTATTTTCAATTTCATTATGACCTTTATTAAATTTATTTAATTGGTTTATACAGTGACTTATTTGAAGTAATTAATATTTACTTATTTCATATATCCTGAAAATTTTATGATAGATTTAGGTTTTGTGCAGACATTGCCATCTTCCTAATTACAGAACTGAATGTTGTATTTATTTTGAATTATTTTAGAATGGCAAAACATTTATTATATGAGCAAATATAGTAAGGTTTTACGTTCGTATACTCGGGTGTAAACAATTAAGAGTCTTTTGTAAATCAATTACTTATTGTATTTTTTTTCTAAAATTGGATGTGCTTACTAGTATTCTTTTCTCGGTACATTATATGTTCGTTGAGAACCGGAAATAAAGCTACTGTATTTTGGATAATAATGTATGGTGGATGATCATTTTAAGCATTTTTCATGTTTAAAAGGCCATTTAAAATACTGGGACAGCAAAATAATATTTTCAGATTGCACTTCTGTAAATAGTTGCGTTTATTATTGCAGACAGTACAGACGTTTAAATTATGGAGTTTTTAATTAGTTTTCTTTTCCTTAACTGCAATATGTACCTCAGTTCTAGGCTACATTGAATGAACAATGATCGAGATAATCTCACTGTAATTTGTACTCATTCTTTTGAAAGTATTTCCAAAGCTCTTGGATATAGCTTGGTTTTTGTTGTAAATATTATTTCTTTTTTCTCTCCAACATGATTCATACCATGGTTTTACTTAGGGTTCCAAATATTTTACATTTTCATCAATAAGAAAGTTTTCCGTCAACGTGATGTTTGTCTAGGAGCACAGCCATTCTGAAAATGAAATCCATGATTTTCCGTATCTGCAGCTTAAAAATAATTTGTTTCTGCTTTTTCCGTCAAATTTTATCACAACAGCTGACTGTTTTTCTGATGTAAATTACATTGTGTCTTTGTCTCACTGGTATTTTATTTATTCTCATTTACAGAAATATACATATATATATATATATATATATATATATATATATATATATATATATATATATATATATATATATATATGTGTGTGTGTGTGTGTGTGTCAAAGAAATGTTCTCTCTTTTTAGCGTTACATGTTAAATGTATTTTAATTTCTTCAATAGATTATAATGATGTACTGTTGCGTTGGTGAAGTTCTTCTCTCTTGATTCTCCTAAGAAACATATACAACTTCTTGCTTAAAATGAAAACAGGACATACTGAAGAAAACAGTCTCTCATGGAATCGGTCTTTTGCGAAAAGTTGATCCAGACATGAGAAGACAATTAAAATTATATATAAGTAGACCTAAACAATATGAGTATGTTTCTATATATTAAGCATTGTAGATAAAATAACATATCGATCCCCACCAGTAAAAAACAAAAACAAAACGCTATTAATGACTATTAATTATGGGGTTCATGTAGTCATAATATTACTTGAGTTGAGAAATTGATAAAAGACCCCTTTTCCAAATTTGACTAAATGATCAATCATCAGATGTTGGCTGGACATCTTCACCGTTCCTAGATTATTTCAACAATCCTTTTTTATATTTCTTCTTTTATTACATGCGATGTAAATATACATATATATATATATATATATATATATATATATATATATATATATATATATATATATATATATATATATATATATATATATATATCAAAGTAATGTTGTCTCTTTTCAGCATTACATGTTAAATGTAATTTAGTTCTTCGATAGTTTATAATGATGTACTGTTGCGTTTTAATTATTTTCGTCTAAAACTTCCCATATAATATCAACTAAAAATTCACTGTTAAATCTACATTTACTCCTTACTTGTTTGGTAGTATCTACCGAGACACTTGCATTTGATCTTTCATCTCCGTTGCCTTTGATTTTATGAACTTCCAGTATACTTCGCACTTAAATTGGTATAATCAAAAGTGTTTTTCACTCTTTCTGGAAACTCACAGCCGCCTTAAATCTATCATTGACATTTCTTCCTCTTCAGTTATTCTCCTGTATGTTAGCATCAGCCATATTGATGCATGGCAAAAATGGCATTCTATAATGATTAAAATACAGCTCGTGCATTTTGAAGACATTAAAATATACAATATATTTTGACGCCGTTAACTGTAGATTGATGGTCATTATCGAGAAGAGTCACCAGTTATATTTTACGGAACTTTCGGACGGACTATTAAGACAGGAGTAAATAATTGTGTCATCGGCATATATAACTAATTGTTAACTGATAACATCTTGAAGTTTGTTGATTAAGATGGTAAATAATATAGGTATAAGGGAAGCGTCTATATTAAAAGCAAACGATCTAGAGTTGTGACCGTTCAACCCAAGCTTCATTACATGATTCATTAAGTTTTATTAAGAAAGATTGGGTTAAGTACAATATTGCAAGACCTCGCAGGATCTTCGTTTAGACAATAAACGTGCTCCAATTTGATAAAGGATAATACTGAAAGTCTCTGAATTTTTAGTTATCGATGAATCTTGGGTTGTTCTAGATACCTTGTAAGCGTTTGACTGTGTTTGCCACGCTGAACTTTCCAAGGTTAAATGTTAAGTTGTCTTGTGCGAATTTTTAATTTGATCTAATCTTTCAAGAAATCAAGCTTTTCAAGATAGACATTCATGGATGTTTTCTGCATCAATACTTCTGTTCATTCTCTTAAATATTTACGCTTATATCTGTGGTAGGACGGACAATTGAGATAAATTCATCATGTCAGTTGAATTTTGTACATGAAATTACTCTCTTTTAAATAGAGCAAGGAATGTCTTTTAAATGTTAAGCACTCCAAAATGAAAGTGATCTTATTTTTACCTTCCTTCATTATCGCTGATGATAACCACCAGGGTTTTTTCTTTGCTGTCCTTACTCTGTCTAAAGTTTTCCACTCATATATATTGAAATACTTTTATTGAATTAATTGGTAAGTCTGCTTGGAAAGTTGATGACCTATATGCTGCTATACATTTTTCCCATCATAATTTATCTGAGTCTACCATTATTTCATGCATGGTCTGGTCTGTCCTTTTTACTTTTAGGTTCTTCACAAAATTGTTGAGGGGTTCTCCCCTTTTTACACAAATGGACTCACCCAGTATATACATATACTACTACTACGTGATGAACCGAGAGACGAAATCAAAAGGGGTGAATGTAACAGACAGACAGACAGACAGACATACAGACAGAACGAACGTAGTGAGAGAGCACGTAGAGAAAGTAAGAAGTCATACAGCGATACCTCAATACCAAATTCCTGGAATTACTAACCTGCATTACCAGTTTGTATTATTACGTTAATACATTAATTATGCAGTATTATCGGTATTGAGAAGGTATATCTGCTTTGAGCCCATTCCCCCTTTCTCAAGTTACCTATCTTGGGAATTTTTAAAAATAAATATGGTTATAGATATGGCTCTGATATGATTCCCTCTTTTGCAACAACTAAAACAAATCTGTTCACAAATTCGATTTAATAAATGGCAGTTTTATGAGAAAAGAACACAATTTATTTCATAGAAAATGTTTAGTGTATACTTATAAAAAAATCTACTGGAAAGATTTTTATGAAAATTGTATAGATTTATGGAAGAATTTGAACGTAATAGGCTATATATAAAGGTGACTAAAACATTACCATATATGTTTCAGTCACCTTGATATATTGTGAAACCAACTCCTGAGGTATTTATATATAGACTACGTAGGAGGGTACTGGGTCGCTTACCCACCTAAAAAACTAAACAACACAATCATTGGATAGATTCTTATGAAATATTAAAGATATTCTATGTATGACACCTAATGTCATAGAATATATATATATATATATATATATATATATATATCACAAAATCAAGAACATCTATATATATATATATATATATATATATATATATATATATATATATATATATATATATATATATATATATATATATATATATCGCAAAATACATACATTTCTTTTTATAAAAGTTTGTTCCAGTGGTGCAAAAAAAAAGCCTCAAAAATCAAATGAAATTTAAACCACGCCATCATTTTGCATTCATTCAATTTTTGCATCCAAACAATTTATTGAAACTGCAAATTTAGCTACCGTTTCAGTCTTATATAATGATCCAATTAACAAGGATTATCGTTAGTTTTTGCATTAATTTTCTCTAATTTCGACTTAGGAACACCACTTGAACCTATACATAAATATAATTTCATTAATATGCAACGTTGCAATTTATTTAAATTCCTGAAAATGTCTTTTATCCTATAATAACAAAACCTAAACAGCATTATATTTTTAGATGACTGTTGGGCCTGCTACACATCCTTACTACAATTTCTCGAAAGAATTTCCGTTTTGTACGACCTAAGCTATCCCAGCGGAGGAAAAGAGAAATAGCAGAAGAAACTGAAAAAGTAAATCTGAGCAAGAGAAGGAGAGATACGCATAAAAGCATGCAGCTTCACAAGCGCCACCAATCAAGAACAAGCGGATCTAAGATGAGGATTAGGTGATCATCGGACTGCAGCAGTAAGACAGATTGAAACGCAAGGAAAAGCTTACAGAAGACGTACATTGAATGCTCAACGGAATGCAGAAGCTAAACTATCTGAAACTCAAGAAACTGTAATGAGACGAAGCATGAATTTTTAGCGGACTGCAGCTGCCAGACAATCTGAAACTCCAGAAGTAAAGGAGTCGAGACTCAGAATGAATACTCGAAGGAATCCATCAACTACGCAACTGGATATATTATACTGAAAATAAACATGACTATAATTGTATATTATCTTGTTATTAATGTTTCTTCAGTATTTATATATGTTCTGAGAAGAAAATTAATTTAGGAAAATGTAATGTATCTATTTTATTAAACTATTTTAAAAAGGCTGACTTTACCATTTATTGGTTTACAATTAAATGGCAACTTGTTTGATTGGGAAACTCATCGAAGCCGACTTGGGGAAGGAAATTCGAATGCTGCAGGAAGCTGCAATTTCTTAAATAAATTTTCTTGAGCGTGCAGTCAAGTAAACAGAATAAAACAATGTTTAAAATAAACGAGGCTTCTACTCAAATGCGAGTATCCACTAAAGCATAACCATTAATATAATAAATTAACATGTGTATTTGTGTGTGTGTTTAGAAATTCAAATATAATTAAATATATATATATATATATATATATGTGTGTGTGTGTGTTTGTGTGTGTGTGCGTGCGTGTGTGTGTGTGTGTGTGTGTGAAAATACAGATATAAATAAAACATATACAGTAGCGACCATAATATAAGGAACGAAACAACAAAGACATAAATATGTGTATTACTTAAAAAGTAATGCATGATTAACAATGAAGTTTTTACCGAATAAAAATTACGGTGTAATGCATAAATATTATACAAAGTTACAAAAAAAATACATAATATTTTTTTTAAAATAAAGATTAAATGGAACAAAGGAAAGAAGATAACGGACAAAAGTTAGGTAACGATGTTAATAATTTGCATAGACTTTTAATTTACATTGTTAAAAAAAACTCGATGGAGCTTTGCAACAATAAGTAAAATATCATTTATCATTAGGACTTTATTTTTAAGCAATTTGGCAAATTCTACGCGCAAAATGCTCTGTTTTGAAGAAAAAAAAAACTCATTATCGCTATCAAGAAAAAAGTCAATTTCAGAAATTTATGATATTGTTCAGAGGTCTAAGAGTATCGTTCATCGTGTAATTAGCAGGTATAAAACCGATAAAACGTCAGATGCAAAACCAAAAACCGGCAGACCTTCAGAAACATCGCAAAGAGAAGATCGAATAATTGTTAGAATATCTACTAAAAAGGTTTTGAAACTGCTAAATCAATTGCCCGTAAATTTAATGAAGAGACAGATAATAAAATCTCAAGGAAAACAGTTGCTCGCAGTTTAAAAAATGCAGGATTGCATGCTCGTATTCCAGCTTCGAAGCCTGTCATTTCAAAGCGAAATCAAAGGACACACCTGGAGTATGCGAGAGAACATATTATTTGGACTGACGCACAATTGGATACAGTTCAATTCAGTGACGACTCCAAGTTTACTATATTTGGTTTTGAGGGCAAAACTTACGTACGCCATAGAACAGGTGAAAGACTGTCTTCTCAATGTGTCAAGAAAACCGTTAAGTTTGGTGGCGGTAGTGTGATGGTGTAGGGAATGATTTCATCTGCAGGAGTTGGCCCTATCATCTGCGTATATGGCAATACCAATGCTGAGATTTACAAAAGGCTTCTTCAGCAGCATGTGGCACAAAGATTACACCATAATCTTCATGAATCTCCTATTTTCATGCAGAACAATGCACCTTGTCAAAAGGCTCAGAATGTTATGGCTTTATTTGAAGAAGAAGAAGTAATCACACTAATGACGTGGCCAGCCCAGAGCCCCAACCTGAATCCAATAGAAAATGTTTGGAAGATAATTGGAGAGAGTGCTCAGAAAAGAAACCCGAAAAACCAGGATCACATATGGGAGTTATTGAAAGAAGAATGGGAGGGAATACCTGCTGATTTTTGCAAGAAATAAATAAGATCATGTGTTCGACGATGCTGAGAAATCAGTGAAAATAAGGGGATGTTTACCAAATAATTATTTTTTTAGATATATTGTTCACAATCAAGTATTAACAAGATCCTTCTTTAACTTTTGTCCAGTAGCTTATTTCCTTTGTTCCATTTAATCTTTTTTTTAAAGAAAAAAAAACTATTATGTAAATTATTGTAACTTTGTATAATATTTATGCATTAAACCCTAATCTTTATTCGGTAAAAACTCATGCATTACTTTTTAAGTAATGCAAATATTTATGTCTTTGTTTTTTCCGTTCCTTATATTATGGCCGCTACTGTATATGCGAATGTAAAGGTTAATGTACAATATCAATAAATACAAAAGGAAAACTGAATTTAGCCGATTTCTTATTTTTTTGCTATATGTATATGTGTGTGTGTTTGTGTGTTTACACACACGCAAGCGCACATACATGCATACATATATACATATATATATATATATATATATATATATATATATATATATATATATATATATATATATTGCAATGGGTAAATTGTTGCCATTTTATATTTTTGATTTGATTTATCGTTTGCACGTCAGTCGTTTTCCATTCTGTCGACTGCACAGTATAGTAAGGGTCAGAAAAGAAGCAGGAGATTCCGAAGTAGTGTAGTTGCTGAGGTTGAAGTCAATATCGATTTCATTGAATAACTTCACCCTTTAGCATTCCAAGATATTTTTGTGTAATTTTGGAAAATATTTTCTATTACAATGAAATGTCAGTGTCATTTACATTTCTACATAATATAGAAGACAATTTATACATAGCACACTGTACATACAGTCAGCAACGAAATTATTCGTACACCCATCAATTTTGTATATTTTTTTCTATTTCTCAGAAACTATTGCCCGGTTTTCCGTACGTTATTAAGCAGATAAGAGGATTTTCAGAAAAATAAATTAAATACATTTCACAGGTGATTTATGAAAAATAGGAAAAGACAATATTGTTTCAAATTGATTGATTCGTGTAGGTATATGTAATTTACATAATTAATTCATCGGTGAAGATTTCTAGACTATTTATTCGGTGGAATATTTGTGATAATTCCGGAAAAGAAGTCCGCGTGGTGCAAAATCCGTCACCATTATTATTCTTACTTTAAGAAAACAATGGTGATGAAAAAGTATCTTAGCGTTGACTAGAAACAGAATTATTAACTTCCATAATCGAGATATTGTTACACCTCTATTTTCAAACCGTACAGCCCGTCATATTGAAAAGTTTAAACAGTTTGGCATGACAAAGATTTTGACTGGGTGTGGAAAAAAACCCAAATTGTGAGTGAGACCTACATGAAAACTGTGTCGTCAGTTTAATATAAACCCACAGTTGTTTCGAAAGACGTCGCTAAAAGTTTTAATACGATGTGTATCAGTATACGTTCTTGCACAATACAACGTTGTTTAAATACAAATGGCCGGTATAGAAATCGATCAGAAGGAAGCCCACCTCACAAACCATCTCACATTGTTGCTCGATTTAATTTTGCCAAAACATTGTTTGACAAAGCATATTACTTTTGGGAACAATTAATATAGCACGCAAGAAAGATGAGTGTTTCTTCCAAAGGAAACAGTCGCAACATTTAAACATATGAGGCGGCTCGATGATGTTTTGTGATTGATTTAACTCAAGAGGGACTGGGCAATTAATTGCAATAAGTAGAATAATGAAACATGCTGATTATATGAAATTTCTGGATGAAAATCTCCAAAATTTTAATTTAGCTCGACGATTGGTTTCCCAGCAAGATAATGATCACAAACATACATTTAAATCGGTGACTGCTTCGCTTAAGAAAGAAGATTACAGGTCTTTGGTCTTCAATGAGTTCTGACTTGAATTATATTGAAAATCTATGGCAAGAAATTAAAGTGAATTTAAATCGTCTGTTACCAAAACAATGAAGAATTAGAACGTGTAACCACTGAAGAATGGATGAAAATCCCAGAAAGGTCTTTTTCTAATCACATCAAAAAATTTGGAAAAGGATTGCAGTAACTTGTAAAGATGTGAGCGCATGCTATTTACTATTAATATTGTGAAAATTGTTCTATTCTCATTATTTTTCATAATTTAAGAATAATTTTGTCTTTTCCTATTTTGTTTGGAGGCAATTCGACAGATATAATATATATATATATATATATATATATATATATATATATATATATATATATATATATATATATATGTTTAGCGCCAGGTGAATCGATATGAATATTACGTGTATAAATTTCTCATTACTGTCATCCATCTATAGAGTTTTATTAAACGTCACTAATCGCGAAAAGTATTTAGTTTTGTGTACCTTCATTGTTTTCCAATGACCTGATAAGGAATTATGAAAATATGTTGAAACAATATATCTGAAATAACTGAGACATATCCCATTAATGGTCTGAAATATGTGCAATTGATTGATATTTTTCGTCATTATTTTTTGTTTAAATCTTTCTGACATTTAAATTATTCAACGATGCTCACACTCTGAACCATTAAGGAAAATTCTTTTTCATATACTTCATGTAATCAGAGTGCAAATTAATCAGACTTCGATCGATTGGATGTAAATTTAGTGAGACGTTCGAAAGTGTTATTTGAAATGCAGTGGAAGCATTCTATTGAAAATATTTCTACTCACAGAAGAATGTTAACAGGACGACCTAGCCCCCGGAAACGACTGAAGATAAAAAGACTAATAGGCTAGAAACTAGGAAGAAATATTTTTGTTGAATGAATGATAAACAGTCAAATGAAAAATTCTATGAAATTGCGTGGCGTGTGCAGTGACATTTTCGCATCATCAAAGATTTAGAGAAGGATATTTCTTTACTATATTACCGGGGAAGATCAAAGTTGAATAATTTAGCTAGTATGCCGATTTGTACATACTAGTTATTCTCTGTTACTTCACTCACCAAGATTTTGACCTTTCTAATATCAGTGATAAACTTATCAGGACAATTTACGTAAATCGCATGTATAAAGAAAATGTCTTCACTTTAAAAAGATCAGAGAAGAAAAGTGAAAAATCTACACAGTAAAATGTCTTAGCAATAAGAAAGTAAAAATCAATATTTGCACACTTATTACCTGCTACAAAAATACAATTTAAGTCATTGTAAATTTTACGAATATTCTTTCCATCGTAACCACTCGTGAATTAGATGGGATAGGAATTAAAATAGCAATTACTCTGCCATTTTGTACAGAAATTGTCTCTGTCTATATTTTTGCTATGAGGTATAATAATTATTTACATTATTTACATTGTTCGGACTGTTGTATTCAGCTGTATCGCCATATCAACAACGTTTCGGTCGTTGTACGCTTCGGTCTTCTTCAGGAGATTGGAATTTCGTTCTGAACCATTTTTTTCCATCAACCCGCGAAGATTGTTCTACTTTCACGCGCCATGCTTCTTCAGAATGTCTAAGCTATCTCCCTTAAACTCAACTCCTCATTTTTTTCTTGCCTCTGCAGTATCCATTTATTGAGTACACACCTACTTTGGTCAAGTCACTGGATCCAACAAAAGGTTTTAACCATTGGGGCATATATACTTGAAAAAAAATCTCAGTGTACAGCGGTCGAAACTTTTTTTTTCTTCTATTTTTCACACTCAACAATCCCTGAGTCTTAGTGGTTTCGTTGCCTTGCTTGTGTTTAAACCATAATGAATAAAAAAAAAATCATTATGGTTTCAACCCAAGCAAGGCAACAAAGCCACTAAGCCTCAGGGATTGTTGAGTGTGAAAAATAGAAAAAAAATTATTTAGGAGCGAGAACAATGAAAGAACAGAAATGAAAGAAACAGAAGATAATAACTAGCATTTTATTAACATTTTTGAAGATCAAACTTATTAGGTTGGTGCGAAAATAATGACGTAATAATGTCGTTTTTTGACGTTAAAAATACGTCAAAAAACGACATTATTACGTCATTATTTTGCACCAACCTAATAATTGGAAATCAAGAAGTCGGAAGAGTGGTCCACAAGTATGAATTGCGAGAGAAGATTCTCGTAGCATAAAACGAATGTGACATGTTAGCATATCAACAGGAAAATGAAGATACATTACTATCAATCAATTAATGCGCAAAAATTCACAGTATCTAGGTACAATACATGAGAGTTTATAAGATTAGTTACCATGAAAGAATTTATAGGTGAGTCAGAGAGAAGATATATTATGACAGTGAGTAAGTTACTGAAACCGAAATGACAGGGCAAAGCTAAATACATTGCAGATTCTTTTTCGATGTTATCAGGAAACTCGAGGTATATAGCAGGACATCATACCATGTGTTTCAGCAATATTCTAAGCTTGGACGAATGGTAGACTTGCAAATTATTAAGACATGTTTTGCGTTGGGGGAGTTGTCTAGCACGAGACAGGAACCGAATATTCTTGAATGAGATTGAAGGATGATTTTGCCACAAAAAAAAAAAAATAAATAAATAAAATGATTCTATTTTCTAAATTATAACACTTAAAAATGCTGATCAATGATGAAAAATATCTATGTATTATACTGTCTTGCCAGCTTAAAATTCCCTTAATTCTACATTTTAACAGATGTTTAACAATTTTGTTCTAATGAAAGATACTTTTACTTATTAATAGTTTAATCAAAAGACGATTAAATGCTAGAACAACATTTTAATTTTCAATACTTTCACAATAATATTTTTTAGTTACTCTCGAAAAGTTTGAGCGTGTAGCTATATGCTCGGTTAAGTGGACACTACATTATCACTGCTATTTGTGAGAGACTAAGTAAGAGTTTCTGATGAGATTGTTTATACAACCGTGTACAATGCAAAATCTCACCCACAGCTGCTGATTTGACGTCAACTGCTTTCCTATTCGTTGACCATGAGTGACTCCAGTTTAACTTGCGGGTCTATCCCCTTTCTTTGGTCTGGTATTGAATATGAGTGCTATAATTACGGCAGCAGAATCCGAAACAGAATCGCTGAATTTTAAAGGAATAAAATAGTTGACATTCCTACGAAAACAATGGCATATATTTAATGACTTTATATTGAGATATTAATCTTGATAAATAAAGGAAGTTATGTAATTTAATAATTGTAATAATAATGAACACTGTCTCTTTCTTTATTTCTGATAAACTTTACTAATTTTTCTGAGATATACCAATCGCCATATGCATCCGTTCACATATAAGCCAGAGAAGATAACATTTTAAAACGTGTAAAGAAACTCGCGTTTTCCTTAATATCCTGTTATGAGAACATTTGATTCAGGGCCTGTAACTAAATAACAGCACAATTCCCGTTTGAAAATCTCTTTTCTTTTCTGCTGTGTGACGGTTTGTTTGTTTTCATCTCACTTACTTCCCGTCTTTGTATTGTTTGAAGTGTCACAAATGAAAAAACGTGACACACCCATTCATGAAACGCAAAAATAATTTCAGATCGCATCCTACAATCAGATTAATAGTAATCTGTGGCTTTCCAATCAACAATACAAAAGTCGTGATGGTTATTATAAGTATAGCGATGAACGGGTATGAAACAAGAAAAATGAATTCACGGAAATAGCAGAAGAATGAAAACATAACCACCTGCCGGGTTTTTGTGAAAATTAGGGATATCGATAATATACAAACATAATTCTCACCTATTCTGTTAGCCTGTAGTAAATGTAAGTTGGAAGATCCTAAAACAATGACTTTACAGATTGATAACTGTTTTGAGGATTTCTCTTATAACCAAATACTGATGGCTTTGTAACGCTCAAGAAATAAATTATCTTTCATAATGAAGTTATCATCCTTGCCTGGATTTCGTGGAAAGACACCTGCTAAGTTAAAGCAAACAATGACATTTGTAGAAAAGAGAAAACCGAATTTATATAATATATTTCATTTCTTATTTAGTTATTCAATTTTCAGACCAGTTCTAACATTTCGCTTACGATTAAGTAATTGCAAGTCTCTTCAACGTAGGGGCATTGCTCTTAGGATTCTACTTCTTTACTTAGTGTTGTTGACTGGATGCTTCCAAATGTTCCCTGGTAACCATTTACTTTATATATATTTCCTTGTATCTTCTAGAACGTTTTGTCGTGTGCATGTTGGCATTAGATTGTCCCGCTCATCATGAACCCAATCAAGAATAGCCGGCAGCAATATTCCTCAAATCCTCAGCACCATCCTCAGTTTTACTCTTGAAAACTGTTTTTAGGGTTCTCAACTCAGTTTATTTACGTAATCTATTTTAATTCTAGTGCCGTAGAACAATTTAATTAGCGTCTTCTATTATCGACCACATACTGAGCTTCCAAGCAAAGTAGCTTCGAATTAATGCAACGTTGTTATTTTTTCACTCCCTTTGATTTGTATTTCTCCGGCACACCCACGTCTTTAACAGGTCTGGAATATTATATTTATTATTATTTTCTGTTTTGATCATTTCAAATATATTCGTAGTATATTTTTCTTTAAATATATTCTGTGTCATTATCAAAACATTGAAAATGTTGAAGTTATACAAACAGACAACGGATTAATATACGCAATCTTAAAAAAAGAATATAACGCTTATGTAATATTTATTAGAAAACTATGCATAAAGTTTCATTCACTCTGATGATTACATATAAAGAGGGAATGGCATCAAGTAAATTCAAAAATAAGAAGTCGAATAGAATTCTAACAGCTATAAGGCATAAACATAGAATATATGCGCAAAGACATGTTCATTATTTTGACTTTCTTTCAATATAAAGCGATAGCGAAATAATTAAATAAATATAAAAATTAACGAGAAGACAAAAATTTCACCATCTCTGAAAATAGATGGATAATAAGAATCGCCAAGCCAAAAAGGCATATTTTGTAAAACGAAACAGATAGATTAAACAATCAAGATATAGAAAAAGAAACAAATAAATAATGAGGAAACAAAATTTTCATCGTCTTTAAAATAGATTTATATTAAGAATCGTCAACCAGAAGCATTGCAAAAAAAAAAATAGATTGCAGAGTGCCAATGAGGATAAAAGTATGCTTTTCAAAAATAATAATAATGATAATAATAATAATAATTATATAAATTAACCACGTAGAAAATTTACCAAAACCAGAAACGGGAAATGAATGTAGTCTAATCTCTGATGCTAACGTCATAGTAATATAAGCGGAACCGAAATGTGAACGGCTGGTGATTGGAGACATCTATTTTAGACTGCAATAATGAAAATATATACAATATCCTTCACTAACCATTAAGTAGCAGGTGGCTCTAATATTTGGATGATACGTATATATACATTATCTCCACATTCTCTCCCGTATGTGTCGACAAAACAGAAAACATCAATAAATCAAAAACTATTTACACTGTTGAGTAGATAATTGCCTGCATAAAAGTCACGTATTTTGTTGGTATAGAATACATTGACAATAAAATAGCTATGACATAATGCTGAAGAATATATATATATATATATATATATATATATATATATATATATATATATATATATATATATATATATATATATATATACAGACAGACAGACAGACACACAGAGTGTAGGAGAAAATTACTAACCCTGATCATTTTATCAAATGTGGCATCACTGTTATCAAATATTTCTGATGGAATCAGCTTTCAGATGAAATGGTTATGCCATTGAACGGTTATCGGATGCTGAACATCCTTATGTATTGCCAACTTTTTCATAGTATGCATAATGTAGGCCACCCTTTGTTACGCTTCAAGGACAAACTCAAATATAATTTAAATGCTGGAAATATTCTTATATGGGAGTTCGACCTTGCTGTTGAAAACCGAGAAAACTGGAGAAATACCTGCTACCGAGGTATAAATAAATTGTATAAAATCTTATCAACCATCTGTGAGAATTAAGAACCAACAATAAATCTTGTGCCAAAATATAAGCCCAGATGACGGTAAACACTTCAGCATAACAGTCATGTGGAATTGTTTGCAAATCCCGAGCTGGATTGATGTTCATATATTATATATATATATATATATATATATATATATATATATATATATATATATATATATATATATATATATATGTTTGTGTGTGTATGTATGTATTGCTTACAATTTTTAAACATTTATTTTAGTCACATTTTCAACTAACTCTCCAATTATTAAAATAATTTTTTTTTCTGAATCAATACAAAAGTAAGAAAAGTTGAGTTATGTCATTAACTGGGAATTATAAACTTTCATCTACTAACATGCAATAAGAGGATGAAATAAAAAATTATGTTTTAAAATGTATATTTCAGGATATAATGAACCTCGTACTAGAGAAAAGAGAATATTAACATTTACTGATACATGAGATAAAACCTGCTGAATAAGAATATAGACGATCATCGCACTATTCCCATGTAAAATTTGGTAACTACATCGGGATAGTATTATGAAGCAATGAGATAAATGTAAAATGTCTTGATTGAATTGTAGATTTTGTGCAGCTTTTGATGACTGATTATATTTTTCACAATAATATGTCTGTTAGTTCAGAGATGAAATAAATAATCTGCGTTAATATGCACTTGGGTAATCCATTCTAGCGAAGCAGAACGAGCAAATGGCTGCTAAATTCTTTACCAAAGAATGTTCTAAATAAAAGTGTACACACACAAACACATGCGTACACAGAGAGACAGAAATATATATATATATATATATATATATATATATATATATATATATATATATATATATATATATTTGTATGTATGTATATATATATATATATATATGTATATATATATGTATATATATATATATGTATATATATACGTTAATATGTATATATATATGTAATTACATACATACACATGCATACAAACAGACACACACACACACATATATATATATGTATATATATATATACATATATATATACATATATATATATATATATATATATATATATATATATATATATATATATATATATATATATATAAAAACATATGCGTATGTGTGTTCATGTTGGTATAGATAGATAGATAGATAGATAGATAGATAGATAGATAGATAGATAGATAGATAGATATTTTCAGGATGTGTGTAATGAGACTGATGCAAAAGTTGATTCATAAATGTAAAATTTTCATTTTTCTCTGTGGACCAGAATACCAGCCATGTAAAATATCTTTATTACTGTAGAGATTACGAAAGAAAAAAATGGAATATTTTCAATATTTTGTAATATATCAGCCAGGAAGAAAAAAAAAATATATTTAGTGAATATCAAACGAAACTTTGAGAAACTCCAGAGAGAAACGTTAAAAGAGAAGTGAGAAAAAAATAACGAAACAAATGCTATTTTCCTTGAGCTAATTCGCTAGTGACTTTCGGAAGATTTAGGCATTTAGTGGAAGAATGACTTAATTTAAACGCTTCAAACCTATAAACGTTCTTACAACATAATGGAAAGTTTTCTTCCAAGATCTACTTGTTAGATTCAAGTATCATCAGAAATTACTACTAGTTATTAACACTCAGTTTAATCGAAAAATAATGTCACAGTTATATGTACGGAAGAATACATTATAGAGGTATAAAGCTGGTTAATAATAACAATGTTTTATAGAATAAATATTTTAATTATAAAAGCAATCCTTTCGCAATGTTCAGCATTATTAATAGGGTATATCTGTCTTATTCAAAATCTGTGTTAAAATAGCATAATTTTATAAAAAAAAAGTATTTAAAAAATATATTAAATACTATTTGTACATATGTCACTTTTCTTGAAAAAAAACATTACCGGTAATAGACATGTTAAAACGACTGAGACGGAGACTGGTTTAATGGCTTCTTAATGAAACGAGTTTATCATTAATTGAGGAGATTTTAATCAAAGTGCTTACTGCAAATACTATGAAATACCTTAGTCGATCTCTTTATTACCCTGAGAGACGTTAATAATTTGTATGTGAAACTGTTCCCATAATTGTTAATGTCCGGAAAGTCAGTGCATTCTGGATATTTTTTCTGATTGTTTATCTTAAGATGATTGTCGAAATTACATTTGTTTGTAAGAAAATCTCTGTTCATGGTCACATTTTTTTTTTTTTTTTTAATTTTTCCGACATTATCAAAATCTGTTTTGGCTTGCTTTTACCGTTGTGCACCACATAAAGATGAAGACATATTTGGTACATTGGGAGGCGTATATCAAATGATAATCAGTACAACTGCCCCTCTGAAAATACAAAATTATTTCTCTTTGAATTTTTCGTCTAATTGAACGAAGATAGTTTTGCCCTTCTGTGCTTGTTTTCTTGATTAAAACGATCGGAAATTCCAATGAACTTTCTAGTGAGTTGATTTTTATTCGTTATATATCCATCCACTTATTAATATTTTTATTATAATTTCCATGGATTTTTGTTGTGTACAAATTTCCGTCCGGCTCTCAAGCAGACACAGAAGGTCAGAAATGCCTTATGATATTTTCCACTAATCGTTGTTTATGGAAGAAAATCTAGGATCACATTCTTTTTACATGGATAAATCACTTCATAATGTGTGAGCTATACGTGTGAGTACAACATTTTTTATAATTGTTTGAATACAATTTTTGTAAATTCTTTAAATCATGAGATAACAGGAATCCCTGTTATCTGTCTATCGGAACGATTTCCAAGTAATAAGATGGCACCAACTACAATTGGAACTATTGATGTCCACCTGTGTCATATATTATAAATTTTCACTTCACGATCTTATTTTATAATTTGTTGAAGATTTACAAATCACGGTTTGCAGGGAGTGCCGTGTCCTCAAGTAAGCACAATCTGTTTTCGTGGTCTTAGATAAGATTGTTCTATGTGTGTGTACAGAAAATCCGCATTAATTTGTTAGAGGTCCTATCTCTGTAACCGGGTTTGTGTGGTATTCATAACAATTATTTGCAATTTCATTTCCGTAAATGATGCAGATTTTTCAGAGAAGATTTTGGCCAAATCGATCATGCCGAGTTTATATTCAATGGTTGCTAATACCAAGCAACTTGACACAAGAGGGTCAATTGTTTCTGGATACTTATAACAGATTTTGCAATTTGGGATACTACAATTTTTCAGCATATGTGCTTAATAATATATTTTTAGTTTGTGTCGTTCCTGTGCAGCAAAAATAAAACCTTCGGTTTCAGAGATACATCATACCTTACGTAACCACTGATGGACACAGGGTTTTTCTACCTCAGCTTCTTTGGTACTTGCAGAATATTGACCATGAAGCGGTTTATCTTGCAATCGTTTCTGAATCTTATCGGTTGAATTTGCTTTACTTTCGTTTTTTAAGTATTTTTCATGTTCAATCGTTCTTTATGCATTATTTGCATTTCTTCACCAATTATTATTATTATTATTATTATTATTATTATTATTATTATTATTATTATTACTACTACTACTACTACTACTACAACCTCTACTGCTGCTGCTGCTGCTGCTGCTGCTATCGAATGCGAATGAATCACGAAATGAAAGTCACGTTGGGGAACAAATATATGAAACTCAATGTAACTATCAAAACACGAAATCTGATAAGAATATTCTGGATGCAAGTGACCCAAACATATTTGCGTGATATGATGATATAAATTGATAAATTCATTTCGGTAACTTGCAGTTGTGACCCTGATGGAAATATTTTCATATTGAGTAACCGAGTCCACTCAGACGGCCTCTGATTGGGGTTGTTCAAAATATCTAGATTCTACGGCATAGTGACCTTGATAACCCCTTTGTTCAAAAAAAAAAAAGACAAAAATAACCTCGTGACAGCCAACAACAATGAGTGTCTATCCGTTTTTACATTGATAATACATTACTAGGCATATGATTAATTCCTTTATGTGTATGTTTTCGATTCTCTTTTATATAGAGAATGCCAGACAAATTGTACATGTATATACCATTTGCTCGTACATACAGATGGAATTATAATCAGTATAACATCATTTTTTAATGTGTCCCATGTTTCGATTTTCATTATATTTACTTAATTTCCATATTATTTAATATGTATTTAGAAGGTAAGCAATTTTTATGACAATTCCCTCTCTATGAGAACTTATTTGTATAGATTTCAATTACGACGTCCGAGTTATTATATATATATATATATATATATATATATATATATATGAGTGTATGTGTGTGTGTGAGAGTGTGTTTGTGTGAGTGTGCGTGAGAGAGAGAGAGTGAATGTTTGTGTGTGTGTGATAGAGAGAGAGGGTTTATGTATGTGTATGTGTGTGTGTGTGTCAATACACACACACTAGTTAAGTACAATAGACGGGTTACAGTTGATTGTTTCAGAGAGACGTTCATAATGCAGATCGCTGTAACATTAGCATCAATTTTTATGAATATATTGAACAATTTTATATCAACCTTTACTAACTTCTGTGTCAGAAATGTACAACCAATCTCTATTTGACATTAATCTGAATATATTTTCCTATTATCTAGATATTGCATCGGCTCCATTTTCAAATCTGTCTTATTATTCCCGATGTTTGCTTTTTTGTGCAGCTATTAAAATTTCATTTGTCCACGATTTTAGTCTTGCATTCTACAGCCTCTGAGATTTCTTCTGTTTAACTAATCTCTTGGATTAGATTTGTGTCTTAAAAAACTTAAGTAAAACACAAAGTAAAACACAAAGTCATTTATGATGAAGAAATCATAAAAATATTTTGTGTATGCATGTGTTTTTAAATACATATTGTTTTGTTTACATTTTATTAGTTTAACCTCATTTTATGTTTGATTTATTAAACTATATCCTTCCTTGTGAATTTAAATTAATCGAAAAATTCCCAATTTTGATTTTAAATGGAGTACCTATTTCATTTACACACGATCGTTGATGAAACTTTTCATCGAGTTACTGTAAATATTTTATTGTTTTTAACCAATATTGGCTAGTGTTTAGATCAACAGATGTTTCATTAGACCTTACCACGGTTATTTAATGGGGGACCAAATTGAAGCTTATAAATAATGCATCATCTTGAACAAATCGAATGAAAATGCTTTCCTGTTTAGACACTTTTGAATACTTTGCAAAAGATGGATAAGGTGTCAGCCTTTTAAACGTGACTTGCACTACAATTATTTTAGGCGTAACCGTAGTTCAACTTAAGGTGCCACCATTTTAAATTCGCATATTTACTCGTATATATATATATATATATATATATATATATATATATATATATATATATATATATATATATATATATATATATATATATGATAACTTATTATTTATACCTTGATCTACGAGTCTATGAATTTGCTACCAGATAGAAACAATAAACTTCTATTTTAAATGGAATAAACGTGAAGAGACTTTATCGTTTTTTCAGCGTACGACATTGACGTTTTTCTTTGAATATATGTTCAGTTCTTATGGACACTTTCTCTTACATTATAAAGTGTTTCCTGAGATTTACCTAATGCACTTAACTGTAAAGTTACATTCTTTATTGAAAACTATTTAGCGGTGTTTTTTTTTGTTTTTTTTTTAAATATTAATTGGTAATATATATTTCCTTTTTTTTTAATTTTATTCAATTAGTGATAGTTTCCATAGAGGTGGTTATTTATATCATATTACTTCAGGTTTTCTCATTTGTCTATTCCTTGTTCTATTGCATTCTTTATATATTGAGGAGTGGCTGAGTTGTATATCTTTTTTCATATTTAACCTCTGATGTTTATTTGTAATTGTATCATATGTTTGCTTTGAAGTTCTTATAAATTTTGCATATAATCAGTAACTGTTTTATTCCGACTCCATCATATCTAAATGTAAATTTACTTGGTGATCGGTTTCAGGTTTCATCAGGGTTTCTACATGAGCTATCTTTTAGATCTCTACTAGCTATTAAAAAAAAGATTCCATGGTATTTTGATAGATTATGGTCTTGTGCCTGAAATAATTATTGACTATATAATGGCTTCCATTACTATTTAGTTTCCAGTTTAATTAAGCCCATATTGATTATCTTTTTTTTCCATTGATGCTTTTGTTTTACATATTTTATTACACCTTCTAATTTTTCCTTTTATTATAATTTTAAATCTTGTATATATCAGTTTACTTTCTTAGATATATGAATAAATATAGTCCTTTATTTATTTATGATGGTTAATATGATTCATTATTCAATTATTGATTAATTTTATATATATTTCAAGGCATATGGTTGTAATCATGTAATTACAAGTTACGTTTGTTAACTAACACCATATCCATTTACACATATAGTTGATTTCAGATAGTGTATGTTGAAACGTCTATGCTAAGGTTTCTATCTATTCGCCATATTTCTGCTACCTTCCATGTTATCAAACTGAAACTGATTTAAATATCAGACATTGTTAATATTTTAAGAACTTCAAATTTATTTTTGCATTAAATTTTATTTCATATACCACCTGTACAAGACACGAATATTTTAAACCACTTTTTAAACATTTATAGTATTCGTAGCACTTTACTTTTTAAGAAAATTTCCGTGTCTTATCGAGTTTATTTGTTCTGTGTGAGCGTTTTTTAAATATACAATTTTCTAAGTCTAAATAATTATTATTGAATGGATGATGTTTAAGTAAACCTGTTTAATATTTATACTGAATACTATATTCCAAATAAATATTAATTATATGAAAAAAAATTGTGATTTACACAAAATTGTTAGGATGAAAATCCATTTCTGTTGACTTGCTACTCGAGTATCGTCATGTGTGGCAGGGTATTTTTAAAGAAATCTGGACAAAGAACTGCAGGTGCGTTTCTTGTGTCACGTCTGGATAAGATATTTCCTGCGGACAATTACCCATGGGCAAGCCTGGTGGGTCTATGACCAATCTAACAACTGTTTAACACCTGCTGTTCCTCTGTGTCATTGCTCGATGTGCTTCGAGGTATTTCCTTTTGCTCTTTCACGATGTTGCTGTGTTTTCTTGATTTCTCCAGACCTGAGGCTATTATCGCTACCGTGCCAAAAGCTGCGATCTTCATAGGAATGATTCCATTCCAGAACATATACAAAACTTATACAATCACACGAGATGAATTTCAATTCAACAAAATCATAAATAATTCCTTTGTCCTTTGGTTGGTTATACCAAGATGCAATATAATTTCACATACACAACAAAATTTGAAAATATATTGGTTATATCTTAGCAGACGTGCATACATTTTTATTTTTATTGTTAATTTAAAAAAGAAAGCATCAATAGAAATATCATGTCTATCACAAATGCATTCATTCTTATATTCATGTGTCTGTGTGTGTGTGTTTGCCATGAGATAAATGACAGAGAATCATTAGATAAATAATACTTTATATTATATACACACACACACACAAGTATATATATATATATATATATATATATATATATATATATATATATATATATACACATATAGATACAGATAGAGAGAGAGAGAGTGAGAGAGAGAATATTAGTTGTAAATATACACATACACATGCAAAATATATATATACCTACATGCATACACATACATATATATTGTACATAAAAAAATTCCAAGAAGATAGAATCCAGATAGAACTCAATGTCTAGGACAGAGTAAGGATATAATAAAAAGGCTTAAACACTACTATTTCATGGTCATAATTTATTCCATTGGAATCGTAAATACGATTCAATTCATCAGACCTACAAATTCAAAAAGCTACAACTTCAAAAAAAAAAAAAAAAAAAAACAACAGAAAAAACATCTCCAGAAATAAAAAATAAAATTTAGAGAGAGTGTAAGTATGAGAGTGTGGGACGAATGATAGAGCTATAGAGAGGGGTAGCAGACGAGAGAAGGTGGGGGATTAAAATTTAACAGAGAAAACTTTTAAAGAGGGGAGTCAAAGACGGTTTAAGTGAGAGAAATATGAATGTTGTCGGATGTCTAAAACATTAAAGATGTAACCGGAAAAGATACATTTTGTGATGACATACACACACACACACACAATAGACGATCTAATCTTAAAGATTAGAAGAAGAGGGAGGGAGAGGAAAAGAAAAGGGGATAGGGGAGAGATGGGGCGGGGGAAACTAAAACTGAAGGGCTTTTACTGAAAGAGCCGCTGTGTAATTAAGAACATTTGGCAAAATTAATATCGACTACAAGTTACAAATCAAATGTAAACATATATATATTACATATATATATTACAAATCAAATATAAACACACACACACACACACACACACACACACACACATATATATATATATATATATATATATATATATATATATATATATATATAACATAAATATTATTTATGCTGTGATTCTATCTGTTTCTGGTTCCTGTCCAGTTTGCAAATCACCAAATTACATGACATGCATTTCTTACTATATATATATATATATATATATATATATATATATATATATGTGTGTGTGTGTGTGTGTGTGTATGTGTATGAATATATATATGTATGTATGTGTGTGTCTGTGTGTGTGTTCAAATAATGATGAAACTGTAAAAATCACAAGAGTAGCAGGAGGGAAAACATTACACAATATGAGATACAGTTAATTGTGATATGTATGGAAAACAGTTATTATCCCTAGATTTGAACAACTCAAGATTTTATTGACCATGAAGCATCGTCTTGGGAGTCGGTTCTTTAACGCTGCTTAAATGGTAGTTCGATATATTTTGCCGAATATGGCGGGTTTTAGACGTGAAGGATACAAGTAAGAAACGAAGGAATGTAGCGTATTTTAATACTTTCCATGTAAATAACAAAACAGAGTGAAACTTGCGCCGTTTCAGCTGCGGGAAAGATGTTGAATAGTGGATAATAATTAATCGCCCACACGGATACGGATACTATTTGGTCCTTTATTATGCCTGAAAAGCGAAAACCTGGAAGCTGGCGGAAGTGAGGAATGTCGTTTTTCTGAACACGTTCCATTGGAATAGCGATAGTCTAGTGCGTGGCTTACAATGTCTTTCACTGTGGAAAAGGGGTTGCAGCGTTGAAAAGAATTAATCACAGAAACAGATGCTGCGAAGTTTTGAACACTATCGAGGCTAGAAAAAGCACAGTACCTGCACATATATTTTCAGTTTGATCTGGCGCACCTAAAGGTAGAGAATGGCGCAATGTGTCAGGGAATGACTGTGCCTATCAGAGCTATTTTCCCCAGCTACATTAGCAATGGAATATATGTCCGAGTTACACGTTAGGTTTGGGCTGAGCTTAAATCAATTTGGCAAACTAGTCTTTTCGTCTGTCTGACAGACATCCCGTTCATCGGGATAGGTGAAATGTCAAGTTCCGCTCGCTAATGACGTAACATTACTAGTTTGGTCTTCAGGTCAATGAATGTGACCGGCCATTTTGGCCCAACCAGTAAGTTGAGATTGGTCATAGGAGAGCTCATTTATCAGTTTTTGTCATCTAGATTTCAGATATTCCCACATTTATTGAAATAATAATATAGATTTTACTAATTTTCAGAATAAGGATATAACAGTGGCATCAAGATAATCTCAAAAATACCTATAACCATGCTGAATACAGGATGCAATGAGTAACTTATCGCACTTTAAATATATATATTTTTTACGCAAGTGCTTTGTTTGTTTTTGGTTTTCTCGACTGAACAGAATATTAGAATCCGTTAATCTTTGAAGAAGAACACAGCGAAGAAATTCACTCAGCCAGAAATTTGAAAACGTCATCCTTTACTACTTGGCATTGTAATCGTGATTTTCAATACGCACTTATCAGTATTTAGTTATAAGTCTGAGGAGAGTGCAGAGGAATTGCGAACAGTTAGATGATATATCAAGTCAACGTCATGGTGTTTGGATTGAGCACTCGTGAAGGGGATGTTATGCCTGGATTCATCAGCACACAGGGCCGAATAATTAACACGGAGACCAACATCAAGCACACTGAGGAGATAGTTCTGCTCTGGTTGAAGAAGGTGGCTGCTGGAATTTCTCTCGGTTTAGCAAGAGAAATCTGCGCACTGCCACACAAGCAGGAATACACAGTCATGCCTAGCAAATATTTTCTACGACCACATCACCAGTTACATATGGTCACCTAACTCCCCAGACTGTAACACCCTTGATTATTATGTGTGGGGCGCAGTTGAACTGAAAGCTATGTTTATGGCAGCAATCAACAACTTAAACTAGAATACCGTCCAGGAGAGATGCGGGGGATTCCGAAGTAATCTAGAGGCCGTGTTTGAAGCTAATGGCGGTTCTATTCAATACATTTACTCTTTAGTCTTTCTAGATATTTTGTGTAGTATTAATCTGTATCTGTAATATATGTTAAAATTACATATCAGTGTTATTTTCAATATGTGTTATTTAGACGACAATATATCCATCGCACACTGTAGATCACATAATAGTGTTTATCAATATATATATATATATATATATGAATATATATATATATATATATATATATATATGAATGTATATCTATCTATCTATCTATATATATATATATATATATATATGTAAAAATGCACACACACACACTCACATATATATATATATATATATATATATATATATATATATATATATATATATATAAAGAAATATAGTCTTAAGGTGTGCTATATTTATGGAATAACGTGCTCAATATCAGAGATAGAGCGTGTGTAAATATAAAAGTGAACATAGAAGTCAACACTTAGAGGCGACAGTCTGTTTCATGCTATATGCAATCGTCAGGCCACGTGTGCTGTTATTTTTCTCGGCTATTTATATATATACGGGTTAGTGGTGCATTGTGGGTATTCTGTTATGGCGGTTATTTCACCGGAAGTCGTTTGTTTATCTATTTAGGTCAAATTATATTGCTTGTTTTTATTTTTGTTTCTTATTTTATTTATTTATTCATTTATTTATTAACGTAATAAAAATTTGTTTATATCACTTATTTAACATTTTTGTTTTGGTTTGGGAATTTAATTAAAGCTATTTGTTCAGTTTTGGGGTTGATTGTTGTAGTTCATTCTAACTATTAATTTGGCGGGAACAGTTTTTAATTGATTATCTTTATTTGGGATTGGTTTGTTTATTTATTTACTTGGATGAATTTAGGTTAATTTATTTTACTTGTATATTTTCTCTTTTCGGTTTTCGATTTTTAAGTAACATAGTATTTTTTTATGTTTTATTTCTATTTTTTTTTTGTTATTTTTGCTTATTAGTATATTTATTTGTTTTTATTTTATTTTTTCCGTTTTTAATTTTTTTAGGTTACGTAGTAAAAATTTATTTTCATGTCTGCATTTTGAGATGAGTTCGGATCTTTTGTTTAATAATTTATTTTGGTCGGGAAAAGTAATGATAGCTATTTTTTCCTCCGAGCAAAGTTTGCAAGTTTTTGATTGGTTATTGTAGGCTGATGATTTTTTCCTTATCTTCCAAGATATTTTTGGTGTGATGTTCGTTTTGTTTTTAATTTCCCAGATATAATTAGAAAGCATTGTACTGTTTGCATATTTACTATTTGTGAAAGATGTTTTGTGTGTATAATTTCTTTGTTTATAGGGTCCTTCAGTTACTCCTATGTATACTTTTTCTTCATTATCTGGTGATTTTATCGTGGCTTGGTATATTACGTTGTTTTGTAAACAATTTACGTTTAAGGGAAATTCGTTCTTTATTCTGCAGTTGCACGTGGGTTTAATTTGTTCGTGTGGTTTGTTGATAATTTTCCTATTGTGCTTTTTTATTATTTGTGCCATGCTCTCGGTGCAGCTGTAGCTGATTTTTATAGTGTTTTTGTTGAATATCTTGTGTAAGGTGCTTGATTCTGGGAAGTGTTTGTGTAAGAGTTTGAAGAATATTTTCCCTACATTTGTTTTTACGTTCTTGCTGTACGGTGGGTTGAACCATATGATATTTCTTCTTCTGTTGGCCTTTTTTGTATTCTGTGGTGAGTATGTGAGTATTTCTGGGAATCCGCTATCTTTTAGGGCTGTTTCATAGTCTTTCTTAGCTTTGTTAAATAGGGATTCATTGGATGAATTGTCAGAGAGCCTGCGGTTAATCGATTTTGGTATCTGTTTGATTATAGAAAGTGGATGGTTGGAAGATGTGTGTATGTAGAGTGGTTTGCCATTAGGTTTTCTATATGTTTTATGTGTGCCTTCTCTTAGGTTGAAGGTAACATCTAGAAAATCTACTTCGTTTAGGTTAGTTTTTATATCTATGTCGAATCCGTTATTTTTAAAAATCTTTATTATTGCTTTTCTAGTTTTGTCTGTGTTTTGTTTGTTAGTTTCTTAAGATTATGAGACCATCGTCCCTGTAGAGTCCTGTGTCATTTCTATCTATTATTTTGCTCAGTTCGTTTAGTAAGTAAATGCCTATGATTTCGCATGCTTCTGCACCGTCAAAGCTTCCCATTGTAGTGTCAAATATCCCATCTCTCTTTATCCATGCTTCTTCATTGTGGAATAATAGTGATTTACGGGAGTGCTTAATGATGTTGATTTCGCTTGGTTGTATTATTACTTGTTCCTGAGCTAAGTTGATGGCCTTATCTAGCATACGTTCTGTTATGGATGGGTAAAATTCTTTTTTTGTCTAATTGTAAGAATTGGCAGTTTTGTTTGTTATTTATGCTGTGGAACCAGTCAATAGTTGTTTTCGTATTTTTCCACTGGTTTACTCCTAATTTCTTCCTAAGTTCAGAATTAATTCTTTCTGGTATTGTTTTACTTATTTTACGTAGTTCACTTTTGGCTGGGTTTATTAGCAAGGCAGGAGCCTTTATCACACTAAAAGACCATAAAGAAAATTTCAAAACCAATCCTGCATGTCGACTCATTAATACTTAGAATGAACTACAACAATCAACCCCAAAACTGAACAAATAGCTTTAATTAAATTCCCAAACCAAAACAAAACTGTTAAATAAGTGATATAAACAAATTTTTACTACGTTAATAAATAAATAAATAAATAAATAAATAAAATAAGAAACAAAAATAAAAACAAGCAATATAATTTGACCTAAATAGATAAACAAACGACTTCCGGTGAAATAACCGCCATAACCGAATACCCACAATGCACCACTAACCCGTATATATATAAATAGCCGAGAAAAAATAACAGCACACGTGGCCTGACGATTGCATATAGCATGAAACAGACTGTCGCCTCTAAGTGTTGACTTCTATGTTCACTTTTATATATATATATATATATATATATATATATATATATATATATATATAATGATTATTAGCCGTAGAATAACATTTCCGCACAGAGAAACATGAAGACGAGTGAATTCTGCGATTCAAATACTCTGTCCAGATTGGCTTATCCACAATTTACCAACACAGATATAATTAATATATAATCCCATAAATCAGAACCTGACTACATTTCTCAGCCACTCAAGGCAGACATAATTGCAAAAGTGCTGAGGTATCAAACTTATGCACACACTAACATAAATATATACACATTCACAAATCACACACACTCCCAAAATACTAATAAATAACATACATTTAAAGATACACCTTTCGCAGCAAGCAAAGACACTGTCCAAATACCAAGAAATTAATTCTGAGACTCAGGAATCTCCCATCCTCTATCTTAAAAACAACTTGAAAGAATCCGTTTAAGCAATACAATGATTGGCCAAATTTAATGATAAAAAGAAAACAAAAAAAAAAAAACAGATAAAATTCATTTTCTTCATAGACAATCATATATTCCTGTAATTTCATTCCTATTATTCCGCAGATGTTTTTCTACTGATGATGATCATGCTAGCCGAAACTAGTTGAGGAATCTAATTGAAATAATAAAAAAAACAAAATAAACTATTAATATTCAAGCCAGTGTGTCTTATGGAAAATGTTATTCTAAGATGTCGAAATAAAGAAAATTCGTCATTACACGCAATTCTGATTGATTCTGCTTAATTTACCATCTGATTTATTGGTGAACATGAATGAGATGTTGACATCAGTTTTTCCAACCTGTTCTATTTAAGCCAGGGGAAATTCCATAAAATGTTATTCAAAGAAGCAAGAAAATATCTTTGGTGTCATACAATTTAATCAATATTCTTGGTTACTAACACTCTCCTTTTATGTATCTATCTCTGTAAACGCTGATGTGTAATAGGAAAAAAGTTACAGCTAACACATTTACCGAAACTGTTATCGATAATCCAGCAAAAAATAGATGTTCACAAGTTTTTGTATTTTTCATCCGTCAAATAATATAAGAACAAGACGAAATTGACAAGGAACTGTAATACTATCACCATATTTATATAACAAATATTTAGAAAGAATATTCGGAAAAATAATAATAATTTTCAGATGTGAAAGTGAATATATTTGAAGAGGATCCTATCCATCTAATAAAGCAAATATACGTAGTGAATACTGAATATTTCTTGTCATGGAAATAAAATAATTTGTCTATGTCCCCATATGAATGTGAAAAAGGTTTATTTGAATTTATAATTCTCGTTTCTATTTAAAAAAAATATATATATAGTGTAAATGGTGGATATATCTAAACAATCTGCAGTCACATGTTTTTTTATATATAAAAAATACATGCAATTTTTGAGTTGTCCGTCGCGTCGCAACTGTATTTTGTAATAAGTGTTAAGAAAAAGACCGATCGATTCTCTCTGCAGGCAACACTATCGACATCCAATATTTTGGTAAAATATCTCGACACTGCATTGGTATGCCGTGATGATGTAAGAAATGGATGTGGGTGTGTTTGGAAACAAATTAATTTCAATAAATAAAAACTTCATAGGTAATGGCAAGAATAACAATCACATAATTTCTGGTTGTATTTGAAGCAATAGTTATCTATCTATCTATCTATCTATCTATCGATCGATCGATCTATGCTCACCTGTTCATTATCTATGTGTCTACGCAAACATTTTCATTAACTATCTATCTACGTAAGCATGATTATTATCTATCTATGCAAATATTTTCATTAACTATCTATATATCTATCTATGAAAATATTTTCATTGTCCATCGATATATCTATCTATGCAAATATTTTCATTATCTATCTATATATCTATCTATCTATGCAAACATTTTCATTATCTCTCTATGCAAACAATTTTATTGTCTATCTATCTATAAAAATGTTCTTTATCTATTGATCTATGTAAAAAGGATTTTATCTATCTATTTACCTATGAAAACATTTTCATTATCTATCTATAAAAATATTCTTTATCTATCGATCTATGTAAAATTTGTTTTTTATTTATCTATACATCTATGCAATCCTTTTCATTATCTATCTATCTATAAAAAAATGTTCTTTATCTATCGATCTATGTAAAAATTTATCTATCTACATATCTATGCGAACATTTTCATTAACTTTCTATCTCCGTAAGCATGTTTATTATCTATCTATGCAAATATTTTCATTATCTATCTATATATCTATTTATGCAAAAATTTTCATTATGTTTATATATTATATATATATATATATATATATATATATATATATATATATATATATATATATATGCAAATATTTTCTTTATCTATCTATATATCTATCTGTGCAAACATTTTCATTATCTATCTATAGATCTATCTATGCAAATTGTCTCATTATCGATCTATCTATGAAAAAATGTTCTTTATCTATATATCTACGCAAACATTTTCATTATATCTCTATCACTCTCTCTCTCTCTCCCTATCTCTCTCTCTCTCTCTCTCTCTCTCTCTATCTATCTATCTATCTAGCTATGCAAATTTTCTTTTCATTATCTATGAAATTTAGACTATGGAAATAGCCCCTATTTTTTTTTAACTGTTAAAACAAGTCGAGTTTCTTCAGTATGGATTGTCATTCTCAAAGATGTTAGTGCTAAAGACAATTCCATCCATAATTGTAACTTCTCTTCAATGATGTCGAAACTATTTGAATAAGAACAATTAACCTGCATATAGATGAGTACACCGTAGTTTGCTAGATGCAAAAAATAAACAGCTTTCCTTCCAAATCTGTGTGTTTCTTAGAGCGATGTCTTCTGCCGAATAATCCTACGCAGAATTACCCTGCCGGAGGTCATCATATACTAAAAAACCTTTCAATTCGAAAGATTTTTTAGTCTATACACCCGTTATCTGGTAGATATCCATGTCCTGCGACGTCGTAGCTCCTTACTCAACACGGATAAATGCGACTTATGCATTTGGCAATCATAAAATCACATTTAAAATTGAAGAGAATTACAATCGTGAGCGTGAGTAAGAAGACCGAGGAGACAATTGATGTTGATTCCGAAATAAGAATATTCAGAAAATTTTGGAAGCTGAAAGCAACAATGTGATGTTCCTTGGTTAGCATTTTGAAGTGGATTACGTCTCAAGTGTTCAATGTAGTTCATACTACACTTAATATTAAAAAGACAGATGATATGGACAGATGATAGGCAAGCAGAGATAAATTGCTAGTATATTCGAATGTATTAAAATAAAAATAGAAAGTATATAAAAATATAAGCACATGACTTGAGAGAAACATGAACACATAAAAACTCAACACTCCCATCCTCCACTTACAACATAAAATGAATTGCTTTAATCGAAATTTTACAAAGGTCCCTAGACACATCAATAATAGAATCAATTAAACAGCGTCTGCACAAGGAAAAGGTTTTCAACATTTGCAAATGCTTCTGGGAATACAAATATTTTCTCCTAACTAGTTTTCTTCTCGTCTTCAAGCTGAAATACGAATGGAATGTCTGAATTCAAATGATTTTTTTTTCTCATTTGTTTGCATTTCGCTTTCTTTTAACCACTTCGTTGTCTCTCTGTATCGACATTTATTCTCGTTATTCCTAAAGTTTCGATATCCACACATAGTTGACACACTATTTGGTACTTGTGTCAAAGTTTAAATGCGTTCCAAATGAGGTTAATCAAGAGGACATATACTCTTACCAACCCGTTTCAAAATAAGACAGTTTTTTTTTTTATTTCCATACGTTCCGATTAGATTCTAAATATATCTGTCAATCAAAAACCATCCATTATCACTAACACTTAAACACAGGCACACACACATTCTGTCAAGCACAATGACATACGGATATATATTCATAAATATTTCAAATAACGAATAATCTTTGTAACAAAAATCAATAAAGAGTATATACATTTTTATAGAGCATTAAAAACTCTCAGCGCCTTTGTTCTAAAATGGATTTACGTTATTTTAATAATTTTCTACATTTCTACTTGTTCGTTCATAAATATATTATGAAATTTCTAAATTAATTCTAGTAAGTATCTAAAGGATAAAAACCAGTACAATATTTCCACCGATGAGAGGAAACTCTGAATTTCATGTTTGAGTAAACAATGTTAAGAAAATTACAGCAAAAGTATACTTATACATAGATTCATGAATAGACAGCTGGAATTCCTTGCTAAACTGCACCCTCACTGCGTCTATTGATGACGAGAGAAATAGGGGAAGGGAGAATAACGCTATCCTGATGAACTTGTGTAAATGTATGGAGAAACGGGGAACCTTATCCTAGGAAGAAAACTACTAAAGGTCATAAGGGATGAGATGTTTTGGCACTTGTCCTGAATTGATGTCAAATAGAAGAGCAAATGTCACTGAAAACCAAGATGCTCGTTTAATTACTTACATAATTGTCATTTTAACATCTTCAAAGAAATATAACACATATAAAGTTTTTTTATTTAGAGAGTACTTCATCGTCATAACATCTTTATTTTATTAGAACTGACAAGAATTATCTAATAGACATTTTGGTGATTTTATTTTGATATCGCTTTCATCGTTTAATAAAAAGAAATAAAACAATAAAAGAACAAGTAGCAATCAAGATTATTCACGAAATGATTCGAGCATCATTTTCATGGAAATAATTTAGAAAACCGTGAAATAGACGGTATAGCTTTTGTTTGCACGGGTTTAATGTGTGGAATAGAATTGGGTTTTCATGCTTCGTCTTTTAAATATTTATATCTTTGTCTGTAAAGGTGCCTTTCTAGTGAACAAGCAATTTCTCTGTCTTTTCAGTTTAGATGTCATTTAAGTGATTTTAGATTTTAAAGTTATGTCAACGTAAGCGCTTAGAGTGAAAAGTGTATAGTAAGATTTTTCAAGGTAAAGTTCCTCCAAATGAAGAAAACATTTATACATCTGGTGTGACAGACTTATTGCAATTTTAAAAAAAAAAACATGTCGGCAATTAAGAAGTATAATTCTGGAAATGCGTTATAAATTTCATAATGACATTTTCTCCGATAGACGAGTAGTATGAGAAACATATTGTATTATAGCATTAGACATTATATTTTCGTTCGTAAATATGCATTCTATGATTAATATATTTAATGGAACACTTTGAAATACATGACCACACTCACACAAACACGTACATACATATATATATATATATATATATATATATATATATATATATATTAACGGATGTTAGATTTCATTGAAAAATACATCCCTACCCACTACCAAAACGTAACAATAACTGATACATTAAAATATAAACATATTGAACATACTGACACCCCTAGTCTAGCAAAATAGATTTATCTGTAACCTTGGAAACATGAATTTTGTTTTGGCTGTGTATTTAAAACCATGTAATTTTTAAAGTTACTCCAAAATTCGCTTGAGGATGAAATGAAAGTGATGTCTTTAATTTAAGTACAAAATTAAATTAGGGGCTTTTAGCTTCCATTTTTGAAACATGGTTAGAACTGTGTAGCGAAAAACCATATTTTAAGTCTATTAACTTATAATATATATATATATATATATATATAAAATTTCGGTTTATAAATCTCCTATTTTCGTCCATTCTTTACTTTCAATTTAACAGTTCCTCTTTCGCATAATCACAATTTCTTGACTTAAGCTTAATATCTGGATTGAATTTGCGGAGCTTCTTACATTGAAAGACAGATAACTTCAGGTCTCTCCTTACCATCACTCGGGATGTCTCTCCTACGGAGGCCTTTGATATGGGTATGCTCTGTATGAATTTTTGAACAGATGTCTTTGTTAAATTTTGAGTTTTAAATCTCAAGATCCGACACTGAATACAGTCTATGCGTCTGGTTTAAATAAGACTGACTTACTCGGGGTCGGTTTAAATACACTCTAATCGTGAGGTAAAATCTGATTTCTATGTTGTGTAATTTATATGCTCTGTTATAAAATATATATTTAGCGCTCTTTGTGAATCAGTTTTAATACTTTATATTATTAGGACCCACTTCGATTATATACCAACGGATTTTTTTTACTCACACAGACACACACATATGTATATATATATATATATATATATATATATATAGAGAGAGAGAGAGAGGGAGGGAGTGAAGAAAGACAGATTTGTTACTAAAACAATGCTCGATATCATATAACACCGATATTACGTATATTTAAATAAATATACATATTTTCCCATAAGTGTAGCAAGACTCAAAGTTTCGTGCACAACGCAGTATTAAGGTGCTGGATGCAGACTGACCGTTCATAATTTTACTGTTAATAAAAATATCCGTTTAAGGCAATGTTGCCACGTCTTTAGATTTTGCAGGGATTTCCAGTATTCTTCTTTTTTTTTAATGTATATTTTCATTTAAAATAGGCGAGACAGTTTTTTTATATTCTAATAAAAAAAAAGAAACGGCAAAACCTTAAGAATGCTTTACTAATATTAAATGGAAGAAATAATCTACGTTCATCCCATTACATATTTGTCACATTTTCTCGATAATCACTGCGAATCAGCCATCAATTTTGAAAAAGATTATTGTCCTATTAGCCATCGCGAAATTAAATTCATAAATCAGGCCAAAAAAAAAGAAAAGAAAACGATGTTATTTCATAATTTTTAATCAGTGATCCTAAACATTAACATTGCTATTTGGCCATTTGATTATGCGGAGGCATGCGAAGTTATTGGTATCATTGCTATTGTGAATATTAAGACTTTTTTTTTCGAAATTAAAGACATCGGACTTTACAGCGATATTCCTCCTTAAAAAACCCTAGAAATAGAGATCAATTGAGAAAGGAACTGGTATTATTTTTCAAAATTATTAGTACAACCCCCAATACTATTTTGATCAATTTTATCAATGTGACCTTAGACTGATTACTAGCCATTACAAACCATTTAGCAAAGATCTATATTATAACATAACAGATACGTTATTAAACAATCCAATCATCCATCTAATACTCTAAATAATTTGCATGAATCATTTTCAATTATATTCTCCACTAACTCCAGTAATGTGGAAATATTTAATAATCAAATTGAATATATAAACGCATTAGAACTAAACGACTAATAAGTAAATTTAGAATATTTAGGGGGAAAAAAAAACAAAAGAGAAAGTAAAAATAAACAGGGGCACTGTAATATAATATGGTTTAATGCTCTTTTATTTGTGATGTTCAAACGAATATTGAATAACTTTTCATAAATACTAAGACATAAGCACTTTAATCACTCAGTGATAATACATAAGTTTTTTTAGCAAACATAATGTAGATATCAGCAACAGTTGCCATAACATTGAGAACTCAATATCCCAATATATTAAAAAATATGATCTTTTAAACGGTTAATGTAGGATTAATAATATTGGATATCGGGATATTCGGGTAACAATGTAAAAGTTTACTTTATTTATACTGAAAATATCTGGAAATTTCCATTCGATCAACATTGTAATGTAAAATACATAAACTAGAATCTTCTCTCCAAACATTTCAAGGAATTAAAATATGAAGGTAATACACTCATTGTATGTTGCATGATATAGATTGTACAAAAATATTTATTTAAAAAGAACCTTTAATAACACTAGCTTATTAAACAAAAAAAAGGAATTGATGGTTACATGTAAGCATAAAAAATAAATACTTATTGTAATGCATTGATCCTGATTAATTTTTAAAGTAAATTATGGCCTTTCCCTGTTTTTAGTGTTATTTAACAAAACTTTCTTAAAACAAATTTAAATGCAGTATTTTAACTTAAGGTGAATATAAAATGATATTCACATTTTTAAATAAAACTGATTTTTTGTCTAAGTTTTTATTTCATGCATATAAAAAAAATATACCTTCAGAAAATCAAATCAATCAGAAAAACGTTTATTGAATTATCTCTCGTCATAGCACGGTGACAGTCCGCACAAGATTATTAAGTCCAAATCCACATTTGGATGAGATGACAATTAATATCCTAAAGACCTCGGGTAGTCCGTGTGACCCGATGGAAACGTTTTCGAAATCAGTACAATACTTTAATATGGAACGCAATTGACCATTATCTGAATGGTAATAATATGAGCAAACTTCGGTTCTGCTTTGTTGTATTCACACAAAGGTTATGTCGTCCTGATTGTCATTAGGATCTTAGTCACTTGTATAGTGTCACGCAACAACTTCTACCAGACCCACTGTGTCAATATAACGCCATTATTAATTTGTCTGATTGAAAGGGAAGCATTGCAATAGTGTTTCCAGGATTATACATGATAATATTATTGTCAGGTTTATGCTTTTATCGCCACGTCACGAAGGAGTTGAGCACACACACACACACACACACACACACACACACACATATATATATATATATATATATATATACACTTTTATGGTAATTGTTCGTATGAACTATTGTACATCGACTTGGAGATCTCCAGTTGAGCTAGCCGTAAGTTCTATGCTAACATTTAATTTTTTAGCACCTGTCGCTTCCAGCCAACTTACATCTGCAGAAAATTATATATGTCAATCGCTATTTACTTTCCTCCTGATTATTATTTTCAGACATTATTAATGCTTATGTCCCTAATTCCGTCAGATACTGTGAACCCTTGTATTTTAATGACTTTAATAATTTTCATGGGATATTACTGATCTCTCCAAAAATGCACTCATGTTTCGATGTGTATAAACACATTTCTTCAGGCGTTAGTAAATGTGTTAGTGTTTATTTATGACTGCATCTATGTAGCTTTTTTCTACATTTTTGAAGGTATATCCAACAATACATAATATTGCTCTAATATTAGATTGTATTGAACCGTATTTTAAGTTAATGTTATGGACGTGTGAATTTATATTCGATTCCTTCTTATTTCATATATATATATATATATATATATATATATATATATATATATATAGAGAGAGAGAGAGAGAGAGAGAGTAATATAATATAATGTATATATATATATATATATATATATATATATATATATATATATATATGTGTGTGTGTGTGTGTGTGTGTATTACTGTTCGATAAAAATGACTAACCTGTTTCTTTTTACAAAAATAATTTTTGTCTATTGTTTTTGGGGTTAAAATAATGCTTAATCTTACTATTAGGTTGGTGCAAAAATAATGACGCAATAATGTCGTTTTTGACGTTCGAAAATACGTCAAAAATGACATTATTACGGCATTATTTTTGCACCAACCTAATAATATAAAGACCGCTTCCCGGCCAACTAGGAAAAAAGTTTATTCACCAAAGGTATTCTATTATAATTATAAATTTGGATATAAATGCAATTCAGGAAAAAAGTGACTCAGATATCTTATTCTAATGATTAAACTGGTAAACTTAAATAACTTTTGGCAAAATATTGAAAACTATTTTACAATACACTCAGAACAATATTCTAGAGAATTATAGAACAGCTTAAAGCTAGAGTGTTCCAGAATATTCCAAAAAGCCTCATACAGTATAAAAACAGCTTGAAATAGCCACTCAAGTCACTAACCAGATGAAAGCGTACAGACACGCATCAGAACCATTTAAGGTATCTATTATTACCCTCTCAAAAGCAGGCAAGTCTACGAGAGAAATTGCAGAATTTGCTACAACCACGCAATCAACAGTCTCTCGAGTACTAAGGGCGCATAAGGATGCCACTCCTGCTCCAAGGAAGGAAACAACGGAACGAAAGAAAAAGATTGATGATAGAACTGACAGAGTAATCAAGAGAGAAGTTGCGAAGAATAGGACTATAACTAGCCAAGAGATTGCAGCCAGTTTAAGTAAAGGGCAAGGTGTTAGTTTTGCCTCTTCAACAGTCTGTCAGAACGAGGTTACAAATGTTGGAAGAACAAGGCTACAAATCTTGTACACGAAGGTTTAAACCGCTAATAAGCAAAAGCATCAAGGCCAAGTTACTTGAATGGGATCGCTATTACAAAACTTTCACCGTCTATTTATTTTATCCAAATTCGTTTCATATCATCTGATAAGCTTAATAACATTATCATTGAAAGACGAAAGAAAATCAAAATATTTTTTGAAGCCTATCTACGCTTTCGGCTTACATAAGCCATCATCAATGATGACAACAACTTTAAAATATATTAAAAAAATACACGGGCACGGCAATAATGATTGTCCGTTTTTTATTTTCAGGGATGATTTTCAAGCAAAGACAAACTCGTGCATATAAGACATTCGAAACAAAAATCTCACCGCAGCTCATGACGTCACATATGATCAGGCAAGAGTGAAAACGAGAAGTGTTAAGTATGGGAAGCCGTTGGTATAAATTATAGGCATTTGAGTATATTTGTGGAGTTTTCATAGTTTATCTTTCAACAGTTTTAGGTATATAGCTTCAATTTAAGTACAGTTGTGTCTTCCACACACATATATATATATATATGTGTGTGTGTGTGTGTGTGTGTGTGTGTGTGTGTGTGTGTATGTGTGTGTGTAATCTGAAATATATGCCTAGAGACATATGAACACTTTATGATGTGAGAAGGAAAAATGTGTTATTCAAATGCAGATGTACTATATAATGTATTTACGGATATATTTTGCCTGCGATGATATTTTTAAGATGATATTCACATAAGCCTTTACTAATAACTAGTTTTACTCTTTTTATCCAAGTGTTAAAAATTCATTAGCACTTTCCATATCTATAGTCAAGTTTCGGCTGCTTGTTAGAGAGCCTAGTGCACTGGTTATACATGCCTTGTGTTGCACTATTTGTTCTTTTGTGCACCCGATAATTTGGAAATGATCGTCACAATTTGTGATTTGAATGGCCTATGCCTATATTATTTTTGTTTAAAGAAGTTCAGTATTTAGTTCATGAGAAATATGACATCTCGTAGTGTATTAATTTCATGCCGAAAATATTACTACCATTTCTTACAGGAAATATTGGATACGCCAATTTGTACAAGTTATCTCCTCATTAACGCTGAAAATCCCTTCTTTTAAATTACTGATACAACAGTAAGAAAATTCTTAACAGTAACTAAAGATTTAAAACAGACATTTAGATTAATGTAAATCATCGTTACTATTAAATATTCATCAGACAGATGGCCGCATTAATATCATTTTGTTAGATATATCGATTTAAATAATAGTGCAAAAATTGCTTCATCGTCTAAAACAGAAAATCATAATTGTTCATACTATCGGTTCGATATATTATACCGGATTTCCCCAGGTTTAGGCAAATCATAGCCAGTCTCCAATTTAGGAAATAGGACGAAAAGAATTAACCATATTTATTGAATTATTTTCGGGTTAGTAAGTGTGGAAACTTTTCGTAGAATCACCTGGAGAATTCGATAATTAACGTTTTTCTTCGATCAAAGAGAAAATAATGAATTCGGTGTGAACTCAATTAAGATGTTAACGCATTTCCTGCCGAAAGTATTTCATATTGATTTTATAATATTATTCCATCTACCAATTGAACATCATTTCTTTTTTCAACGTTCCTTCACTCCGAATTTTGAGTAGTGGGTACATATAATAGAATCAAGTGGACATGATTTTCAGTTTAATTATGTAACTATGGTTACTTGTATTTAAGATAAAGAATAAAACAAAATCTTCATTTTCTAATTAAATTAAAAGGAATCACCAAGTCAGACAAACGCGTTTAAATTTTATATTTGACATACTTAGATACCTTTTGAGTGATTTTAAATATCTAATATATATACAACACCCAAATATTAATCAGAACAGAGATCAGGATATAACTTGCCTGATAAATACAATGAAACTGATGTCAGATGCGTGGTACATTGTGCTAAATATTCTTAATTGTTAGTTTAATGTAAGAAAGAAGTTGAGTACATTTTAGATATATTCCTGAGAACAGATTCCTCATATTTTGTAGATTTTAATTATTTATAATTTGGAATTTAAATTATTTCTCGTCAGTTTACTTGGAATTTATTGGGAGCCGGCGATTAGAGACAAAATCAAAAATACAATATGGCGGCAAATGTCATATATCTGATAAATTTTCGTGTTGTAGGACCTGACATTATAATTCATATAGGTCATTTATGCAAAAGAGAGTAACGTTAAAACTGCCTGTGACATATAATATTCTTTTCAACATGATTCCATATACTTAACTGGCAGAAAATGCTATTGTTTCGATATGATCATCTAAGGATAAGTGATTAAACCTGTGCAAGCTTTGATTGAATTCGAACTCTCAAAATTGGACAAATTAGAGTACAAATTTAAAAAAGTTCCGAAATGCAGGGTGCTTTGGATTGTTTGATTGTGTTTAGCGGCATATCAAAATCTATGGGTTATTTATTGCAGACGTCTAAATATTAGAACACAATTTTATGTTTTCAACCACAGATAAAATGTACTGTTGATCCTTTTACCATAAATATATATTGTTGGTTATTTACATAGAAAAATACATTGCATGTGTTTTTATAATTTCATATTGTTTTGTTTATGCATGTGTTTTTATAATTTCATATTGTTTTGTTTCACTATTTTTCCATACCTGAGACATTAACAAGTTATTAAAAAGTGGTCCGCGCATATTAAAACCGCCGATCAGGGATCTTACTGCCAGATGTAGGTTGTTGTTATACTCAGGACTACAGATATTCCTGGACTGTCCATTTCCAGATAAGATTTAGCCCATATCACCCGGGTAAGTTTAAAAAGAAATGTTAAATGACCGCCTGCGGATCAACTTCCTACTTAATAAGTAATATTAATTACTCATTTAAACAAATGTCCTAAAATTTGGTATTTTCTTCACTGTATATCGGTTAATAGGCTTTTCATTTTAGTATGAACATATAACTAAAAAATCAAAATCAAATTCAATAAATATCATGTTCTTCTTAGACAAAAAATAAACTCCCTAGTAGAAGGTAGATAGGTCTACTCCTCGAAAAGTTATTATGAACGTATGTTGGGTAACATCAAATGTTCCAACACAAGTTTCACATCAATCAGTCACACATTATGCTACGGTCAAATTTGTGATCAAAGGAATGGACATTTCCACGTCATCAATTAGGTTGGTGCAAAAATAATGACGTAATAATATCGTTTTTTGACGTTAAAAATACGTAAAAAAACGACATTATTACGTCATTATTTTGAACCAACCAAATATATGCAAGTAAAGTAGAAAAATATCAATGTCGGTCAAACACAAAAACACACGCATAAACTAAAACAAAGGGATGGACATCACGCACACACACACACACACACACACACACACACATACATACATACACACATATATATATATATATATATATATATATATATATATATATATATATATATATATATATATATATATATATATATATATCATACTTAAAAGGTTAATTATCGGAGTTGAATCAGACTACGAAACATTAGTATTAAAAAGCCAGTCAATTCAATAAAGAAAATAAAATACATGTAAAATAACACGTATAGTTTTTAAATTTAAAAGTCAGGAGTTCAGTTGAATGCGCTATCTTTGTTTCAAACTTACTGTATCCTCAGGCGAATTTTATGAAATGACCTCTTAACGATTTTTTTTAAATAATGGACCCTATATTATTATTTTCAGAATTAAATAAACACACGCACGACGTTGGGTGTAACCGTATTTTCAATTACACCCAATCTCGTGCGTTTGTTTACGTATTTTTGAACAGAACACTTCTTTGTTTAATATATATATATATATATATATATATATATATATATATATATGTTCGTGTGTGCGTGAAATGCCTAAGTGTGTATCATTAACTGACATACAGATGTCATGGAATTAAATAAATCGTCATAACAATCACACTCGAGCATGTTTTAATTTATAAGTGATTGACGCTTGCAATCTTAATAGCATTAAATATGCAGTTGACGCAGTGTTGATATTAGGAAACGAAAACAGAAAGATTTAATTTTACTTTTGAAATGGCTAGATCTAAACGTAAGTTCTATGCTAAGAGTTTCTTCTCTCACACTTTTCGCTTGTCTAACTCTGTTTTCACTTCTTGTTTTCCAGACAACTTTGGTTTTCAAAGATTTGAATGCAATGTGAATCATTATCTTCTCTCTCCATCATTCCTTCACCGTTATAGTTGTCGCCTCTTAATAATATTTTCTTTTACTTATACATTTCATAGTCGGACACCCCTTGTTCGAGATGAAATGCTAAAAAGACACAAAAAGGAAACTAACGAAACTCTTAGAGAAGTTAGTGCTTGAAAGTGAGAAGGAAGGCTTAAGGTATATTGTATGAAGACAGAATGTATGATTGTTAGCAAAGATACCAGTCCACAAATGCAAATTACAAATTGGAGATACCAACATCAATACAATTTAAATATCTGTGAAGGTTTGTAAAGAGTGTTGAAATTGCGACACTGAACTCCAAAGGCGCACTGTTTTCCAAAATCTATGCAAATAATCAAGAGACAGGATAATGTCGTTGGAAACAAACAAAATAATAGACAAGGAGATATTGATGACAAGGAAAACTGAAGAAATCAACCTACCTAACAAGTTCGTGAAAATACTTGACAAGAGATGTTCTAGGGGGAAAGGAAAAAACACAAAATTTACTAATATTTCCAAAGGACTGTAAATTGTGGAGGGACAGGATCACCAACCTCTTAAAGAGAGAAAGCATATAGAAGAAGTGAGAGAATAACAGCTATGTAGCGTGCTAGTTTTTTTTTTTTTATTAAGATGCAATGACATCTACAAATAATTGCCCGCACCCATTAGAATGTATGACGCTCAACCTTCACGAGAGCATATTTTTGCGACTGCTCGGTCTTACATTGTCTGCTGACCTGACATTGAACAATATCATTGAGTCAATAGCTCCGTCCACCGCATGAAAATTTGACTCCCTGTGCCGCGACAGTAACTTTTTCTCGCCGGAGTCAATCCTTCAAATCTACAAATTAACCATTCGCCCTTGCGTAGAATATTGCTCTCATATATGGTCTGGAGCCCCTTCTGTTTCTCTCAAGGTCCTTGATATAATCCAAAGAAGGATATGCAATGCAATTAGCCTTGATCTGTCATCTTGTCCTCAGTCGCTCTCTCATAGTTGCCTCCCTTTGTCATTTTTACAAATACTTTTATGGTAACTGCTCCGATGAGCTGCTTTCGCTGGTTCCCAGACTTCATGAATTTAAGCGTTCAACTAGGCTGACGTCCTTCTCTCACCCTTTCACTGTCAAAACTCTTAAATGTAGCCGTCTTTTCTACTCTGATAGCTGGATGGCTCGCACTTCCCGTCTGTGGATTACCCTCCCCATTTCTTGTTTCCCTGGTAGCTACAATCTCCATATATTCAAATATAATGTCAATCAAGGTCTCCAGATGCCCTATTCTATCCCCTATACTTCTCTTCATCCTTTCTTCAATCACTCCTCTTTGCTCTCACCCCAACTCTCTGTAACCCCTTGCGTGCTAGTTACATCCTGCCTTGCTTGGCGTGAAATGCATAAAAAATAATTTTAAAATTTGCATAAATTTTGTAACATTTTTGTATACTTTCTTTGTTTTTTTACTTTATTTTTTTTCTGTCGCGTAAAGATTTTTTTTTTTCAATTTTATTTTCCCTTTGAGTTATTTCTGTTTATCTCTTATTCTTTCGAAATTAGGACCGGAAACATGTCCGATATGTTTACACCCCGAATCACTCTAATAACTTGGTATTGAAATTTAGGATTTCTCGGTTTGTTGTGAATTGATGTTTTCACGGCTGCTGTGTAGAATATTGCAACACTCACCATTGCGAGGATTTCATTTTCTCAACGATCGAGAAAATTCCATCATCATTAAAGAAAGTTATAAAGTCACTGCCCTTCATGTCTTCGCAGAGAAATTAGTTCGTCAAATGGATACGAGTAGACGATTCCTGAGGTAAACTTCCAAGGAATAAACTACCTGATTGTGGGAACTCAAGACTTTGACAGGTAGGGGTTTAATGAACATTAGTCGAAAGTTACGTGAAATACCTGGGAAAATATGCAAAGTCATAATCTCCGCAGCTGGACTTACTCATGTACCGAAAACCAGCAGATATTGCATCCAAAGGTCCATGGCTATCGAAGTAGCTTCATTGAAACTGCCTCCTTTAATGCTCAGTCAAAGGAATTTGAGGCTTAAAATGGCAAGGAAGAACATGACATTGGACATGAGTTGTGTTCTGTTAACTGACGAGAGACGGGCGAACGTTGACTGACCTGACGGTTGGGGAAATAGTTGGGTCTATTTCAGAGACGAGAATCACCATCGTTTATGACGTTAACAAGAGTGTGGAGGGGGTCATATTGTGAGCTGGTATAATTGGGGATTGTACTTTCGACATATATTTTAAAAAGTTGATAGTCTGACTGTCAGCCGATCCAGATCTATCGAAAATATTTTATTAAACAAGGTATTTATATGGATGAACGTCAGTTTAAGTCTTGTAATATCTTATGGACGACAATCGAAGCTGAAGCAAAGTCCAGATCCTATAAAAATAACTGACTGATTCTATGACAAATATGGTTTTTGATGCTATCCCAAATAATTCATTAAACCTTATATTATTATTATGGGTTTCTCTTAAATATATACACAAGGTATGCATATAATGTAATATTATCCTTCGTTTCCACCCAGAAATGTCTAGATGGGTTATTTTCATTCAAAAGCTATCAGCGTGGTTCCCTCAAAAACTGTCGAATCTGAAATATATAAAAAAAATAAAGGACGCTACAGAGAATAATGAAAACTTAACAAAGTTGTTGCCATATTGTGCAAAGTAACTGGGATAATTTTATCAAAATCAATTACCGCGGTTGGAAGTTTGTGTTTATATATATATATATATATATATATATATATATATATATATATATATATATATATATATATATATATGTGTGTGTGTGTGTGTGTGTGTGTGTGTGTGTGTACCTACACACACACGCTAACGCCCTCTCGCCCTCACTCTCTCTCTCTCTCTCTCTCTCTCTCTCTATATATATATATATATATATATATATATATATATATATATATATATATATGTAAAAACACACGCGCAAAGGGTGCGTGAATGACACATGCGCGCGTTTTATATATTAGTGTCAGTTGGGCATTGTCTGTAAGAAAGAGAGCATAATGATGCAATTCACACTGCCATAAATATTCAAAAGACATGCTGTACTGCTTAATATTAGCGCCGGAAGCTTCAAAATGAACATTTCAATCTGAGGGCAATTCATAGGATTCGGACAGAGTTGGATTCTAATAAAGATTACTAAGATGCTTGTAGTGATCACTAGTGAATACGACATTATGCCACCGTTCATTTTCCCATTTGACTTCAGACTCAACACAGAGTCCTCTATCAAATGCCTTGAAAAGATAATGCTGTCCTAGATCAAGATGGTGGCTGCTGGAAGACTCTATATCTGACAACAGTTTCCTGCACCATGCCACATATTAGGTGAACACAATCATGTTCGTCAATCAATTTCTGTGACCATATCACCCCTTATTTTTGTCCCTCTAACTCCCTACACTGTAACCTCCTCTGTTATTATTTGAGTGGAACAGTTGAGCGAAGACCAACAGAGCGTTGTTACAGAATTTACCCGCTTACACAAGGTAATCCTCCAGAAGAGTTGCAGAAGATTCCTATGTCGTCTTGAAGCTGTGGTCGAAGCCAATGACAGTTTTATTTAATAATAGTACTGCTTAGCATCTCAAGATATATTTTGTGTAATTTTGGTCAATATATCTGTTAAAATGAGGTCTCAGTTTTATTTTCATTTTTGCTCAATTTAAACGACACTTTATACATCGCTCTCTGTATATGTGCGTGTGTGTGTGCTACTAATATACATTTTTTCTCAACGTCTTTTAAAATAGTATTGTACTAATTGTTTGTGTTATTATACGTTGAGTACTGTTTTTTTACCATCAGTTTTCACGGTGCAAAAAGAATACATACATATTTATTTTTTTAAATATTGAAAACTAACATGCACAAAGTCGTCGCAAGTCAATCCAGTAGTAAGTGCTACTATTGAAATGTCGGTAGTTCTCCCGTAAATCTGAGTCATACTCAACAGATCCCTGCTCGCAATATTTGCCAAACTCTCCACGGAGTGTGGATATAATGTGGGGCAATCCGAGCGCTCAGGCTCGGACAAAAATTTTACGTAAACCCCGCATAAACTGGTTCGGGTCTATTTACCTCCTCGGACGAGAATCTGTCCTTCGTCATAGCTTCGTCCGGTTCCTCTCTGTCCGAAGGCAGAGAGTTCGGCAACGGCTAAGTGATGAGTAACAGATCCCATCTAGCCTCTATAATCCATTGACTTACAGATATTAGCTCATAGTTACTACCTATAGTGTAGTCACTCGTGGGGGTGACATGTTATTCCATTCCATTAATTAATATAAGGAAATTGCATTGAGAATTAATCCATTGACTCACATAATTACCTCTTGCATTTTTCTATATCAATAATAGTCAAGCAAACTTGATAGCCTTCCTCGCTTCACACTTGCAGGAAATTGACCATCTCCAATGTAAGACTTTTTGAAAAAGATCAATATGTTTTGAGCCGGCTTCAGGTAAGATCAACCCCTCTACCACTCTAAGAAACAAGTAATTACAAAACTATCCTATTAACATACAATTTAATTTTCTTTGTCAAATCTGAGGATAGTTTCCGTATATAAATATCATTTCCTTTGAAAGTATTTCTTTGCTAGTTTATATATTGCTCCATGCATAGCTTTAAAATCATTTCTAATCTGTCACCTTAGGACGATAAAGAATTTTCCATCGGCTCAAAGAGTAACCATCTCCAATCTCAGCCAACATCACAAAAGAACATTCTTGTTGCTTCAGCCTATGATAACGGTTTCTTACTCAATTCCCGAAACATTATTTATTTAAATATTCTCTTAATATATGTCACATATCGTTGAGATATCTGGAAATACTTCTGAATAGAACTCCTTCGGATTGATCCATATTTCCATTTAACATTTATTTCCCTTTGCAAATTGGTTTTTATTAAAATTAATTTAAAATTATATAAATATTTGAGAGCTTAACAATCGCAATATGACTATTACCAAATACATGTATGTGTAGCTTAAACAAATTTCCAATATAACTTTAAAATTAAATATAAATGAACATAAAATATATATTTACTTTGTAATATTTTTTTTTGTATATATCGATATCATGATTTAGCTAATAATGTGTTATCTATGCAGCTATATATCTATGTAAATGATGTAAAAGTCAACATTAAAAAGAATAGGTTCTAAGTGTTTGCTTGAAAACGTGCAATCTCCAAGCAAAAGACCTCCTAAATATTAATATCTGTCAAAGATTAGGAAGTATTTTGAAACGAGCACTTGGAAGTACCGCATACAACATTGAATCTATTAATATAAATGCATCCAAATTCTCTTAGAATATGAGTGAGCTTCTCAAGCGTATCTCAGAGTCCTTTGAAATGAAATCTATCGAAAATGAATTAATTATAAATTTGTTCAAACGAGGACAAGTTCAGTTTTGACAAATATAAATGTTGAATATACGTATAGTTATAAGATGAAATATATTCTTTAGCTGTGAAGAAACACTTTTTTTATCCGTAGATATATTCAGACTGGTGTAAAAAACTGTTTTCTCTTTTTATGATAATTCTGGTGCACATCCATGGTTTTTATGATGGCATATTCGTTTTAAGCGAAAAGCGGCACTAGAAAATTATTAAAATGGAGAATAATAATATTCTAGGGAAACAGCACGTACAAACTCCTGTGAAACGATAAAATGAATATTCTTTCTTATACCTCGGTGCCAGATAAATAATACTTTTTGTTCAAAAACTGTGAAAGGTAAGATAATATTTTGTGTTGTGTGATCATATTTCAGCGTATCATATCGAATGCTAATGAAAATGAATTTAATATACGTATACATAAGTAGAATAGGGAAATCCTTCATGAACAATATTCTTTTTAAAAAAATAAAATAATTCGGATATATCTCATCAGTTATTCATTGGTAAACTCTATTGACCTGATTACCGTAACAAGATCATAGTCAATCACACACACACACACACACACACTTTAAATATTTGCTATATTTAATATATTGGGCACTCTTCGCTTTAACTTATTACACGCTGTTTTTTCATTTTCTTTGCGAGAGAGATTTATAGTACTAGACGATTTTTTGGGGGCCCTGTTCGGAGGTTTCTGGCTCTTTCATTTTTTTCCATTTCTCCTCTCGGATGCCAATTTAATTGAAAATTTTGCTATTCAGCTTTTTGACCCACCGAGTTTATATATATATATATATGCATGTATGTATGTATGTATGTATATGTGTGTGTGCGCGCACATACAGAGAAAGGAATAGAAAGTTAAGCTTAGAGCGAGAGAAGGGTGAAGAAACGATATGCTCCCTGTGTGGAAAATAGTCATCCTTTTTCTGCATCCTGGTTTTCTTTGGGAAACTGGTCATTTGAAATGGTATCACATGACATCATGCGTAACAATTACTGGGAATGTCACCGCACGAAAGTATTGCGTTTTTTGTGTATTTCATTTTTTGCTTTTAATATTATAATAAAGTATGTGCACACGTTAATTATATAATATTCATTTATTTATTATCTGCTGTAGATGTTTTATAATAACAGCTCGTAGATTTTAGAGTATTTCCTTCCATTCGGCTCTGTAGAATATTTTTGTTTATCTTCTAATATTTATCTTATCACGATAGTTGCAATTTGGTTGTTCATGATTATCTGCGTGTGAGTGTGGTGGATGCAATGCAAATATTTAAGGTGTTTTTTTTTTATTAGTGTAGTATATGCAATATTCCACGGGGCAGGAGAATTGATAGACAATATTCGTTTTACAAAGGGGGATGTATAGGGCCCGGCATTGTTGGTATTAATTTAGTTGTTTTAACCTTCATGTAGTAGATGTTAGATCTTAAGTGTTTGTTAAGATCATAGATTGATATCTACTGGTGAAGTATGTTTTTAATCTCTTTTTCATTATGCTTATAAAATGTGCACATTTGGTTACGATAGGATTAGTTAATGGTGTGTTTATTTTGTGTGTGCTAGGAACTAATCTGGCATCAGTTTCTCGGCATTTCGTTAAAGCTAATATTATTTTCTGCCGACGCCATGATTAGAGAAATTATTGTTTATGAGGATTTGTTTATTGTTTCTAACATCCTTTTAGAGTAATATGGCTGAAGAAGAGATTATTTTGACTCTATAAAACATTTTTTTATAACTAAGCTATTTTGTATATTTAAGGGCATTTACTTATAATTTATATAAGATACATCTTCCCAATGATTTAGTTTGGTTTTAAGAGGTACAATCTAGCAGTAGAAATTAAAACAAACTTGAAAGTAAAGTATTATTTAGTTTAAATATTATTAATTTATTATTTTAAGTTTAACTAGCCATTAAAAATTATTGTATAAGATGTATGTTCTTGTGTCGGATGAACTCACCAGAAATTTGCATATATAGCATTGTGAGACCAATGATTGCAGTAAAGAAAAGAAAAAATGTATATATTTGTGCTCTTCCGAGAAAAACGACTGTGGATGTATTCAACTATGACTACCTTAATTATTAGATTGGCTATCTCGATTAAAATACTTTGGGGTGCTAAGCAGACGACCTTAATTAAATTCACAAAGTCCAAGATGAAATGAGTGTAGTTCCACGAAAACTAATATTTAAATTTCTAGCCCTAACAGTAAAACATGGAGAAGAATTCTATATCTAATATCATATGAATCCCAGATCTAAAATCCCATGAATTCATGAAGGCTTCGGTCACACATCTCATCGTAATATAATTTGTTGAAGGTTAATTCAATGCCCCCCCTACAATGAACAGATTTGAATTTACCTGTTAATGGTTAGTTATGTTTTCGATTCGTTTTGGCTTCGTCTCAGAATGATATCACCTATATTGCATTCATTTTAAATCATGTCCAACATGCCTCTCGAAAATGTCCTGCTTTTTGAAACTTAACAACCCTTCTTCTCTTTGTTCTGCTATTCGCCTACTAAAATTTATAAACAACTTTGCCACAATTTCATCGTGTTTTTCGTGTTTCCTGTGATCGTTAAATCATAGAGCGTAGCAAAATATGCCTTTCAAATGGTAAGTAATGTAGAAGGAAACAAAGAAAAGTGTACTGAATTCTTATGTAATTTCAGACCTCTGATATGGCAGTGAATGCTGGACAATCCCCTCAAAAATGGAGAAACTTGTGTCGATGGAAATGCTATTCTAAAGAAGGATACTGAGAATAATGTGGGTTGAAGGAAAGTCGAAGTTTTAGAAAAGGCTGAAGAGAAACAGCGATTACTTATATGCAACATTAGAATGAAACAGTTTAAATTTCCAGTGAACATCATGAACAAAAAGTGTTTAGAATTTTTGATAATCACAGGTACTGTAGATTTCATGAGGTGCAGAGAGACGCATTTCATAACCTATCTAACCAGCCAGGGTAATTGGACGGTAGTACATAGATTAGGAATGATAATAATATGATAATATTTACTTCGACGTACAAAGAAGAAAAAAATGGGGAGATTGCCAAAGCCATCAAGACACAGGTTACAGAGAAGAAGAAGGGGATAACTTCCCTGTAATTTTTAAATAAATCTGATATGTTGATTGGTTTTTGTCTTACGCCATTTTCCATTTTTCCGTAATTGCTCAATACTTTTTTCTGTCTGCTGGGGATTTCCTTACATCAAATATTATGGATTATTCTAATATCCGATAAGAAAATGCGTTCTGGTTTTCCTCATCTTTTGTAAACATTATTCTCTTGACAGACAATTAGTTTATTCATATTAGCCTAAAAATTAGAAGGTGTTTTTGACATTTCATATAGTTCAACACTTCGTAAGTTTTTAATTGTCTTTGTGTAATCTTTAAAATATATTCGTAGTTCTTTCTGCATTTGTATTTGCCGATTGAACTCGCTACAGTTGTATCGCTTGTTTTTCCTAAGAATACAAATTATTTCTCCATGACATGAATTCTTTTTTGTTTTATTATACCTTCTGATGTGTGTCGTCTAACACAGACCGAATTAAAAGCATTTTCTTTTAACAAACATTGCACTGTGAAACAGTCAATTGTCTGAATCAAAAAGTTAATTTCCGTTTTCATTATTTCACTATCGCTGTGAAAAAAACCGTTCTTTCAATTTCTCATCGTAGGATTGTCTGTTAACCTATTTGTTTGGCCACATACACTTCCGAAACGAAATACTGTCTTAAAATAGGCTCATTGATGGAATCCGATAGTGTAGAGAAAGAGAAAATTTGGTTTCAAATAGGTAGAAATAGACTTCCAATGGCACTTTTATATTAAGACTTTGAAAATAAATAACGCAGAAATCTTGTGTTGTTGGAATTGAATAACTATGCTCATATTTTCAAAGAACAATGTAATGATATAGTCACAAAAACAACTATCTTTGGAACATGATATTATAACAATGCAGTCGATTTTCATTTGCTCTATGACAGAGATTATTACAAAAGTGAATATTTATATTATAAAATTGGCATTTAATAAGTTATGCTTTTGCAATTTACCAGATATTTTCATATGATAAATTTGAAATAAGTAAGCGTAATTTCGCCTGGTGTCATAACGTATACTTTGAAATACTTACAATAAATTATTCAACAATGTGTATATACAATATTATTGGAATCAACGTAAATGACGATTGATTGATTTTTCCTTGGGTAAAGTGTTTGCCACCATTTTATGGCTTATTTTATCCGAAACATATTGGATTCTATGAATAATTATTTTTTTCCGAATGAATTAACAATTTGCTACCAATAACAAAGCATTTTCCAAATAAAACTATTTAATCCATAGCTTCGGGGAGTATATGGATTCGTATAATTCTTAAGTGTATTTTTCATATAAGTTAATGTAACGAAATCAACTGGTTTTCAAGTGTGTCTTTTAATATTTCTCCTTCAGAGGTTGTACCCACAAAAGCACACGCACATTCACATGTGACTGAGGAATAATATTGTAGGAATATAATATTCGTCATAATACTTCAACATTTATTGAAATTTCGTACTTTCCGTGAGTACGTTTTTAAGGAAATATTCTTGATGTTATATATCTTAGCTTTTAGGATTGTCGTTCAACCGTAGACTATTCACCGCTTGAGAAGATGCGAGTTCCCAATGTTATTAATTTTCTATCGTTATCTTTGATTTGATTTCCAAATTTATCGTGGAGGTCAAGAAACTTTTTTTCGAAATAAATTTCCAACTAAATTCCCCAGGTCATTATTTTGCAAACAGGTAAACAAACTGTATATAGCAAACTACATTGAACTAATTATCGATATATTCTACATCCACTAACTAAAAAGCATGAATAATTTAATTAGATTTTTAAACATTATGAAAAGAAAAAAAAATGTTCCGTTTTGAGAATGCGCTGTAATGATATGTATTCATTTTATTGGTTTAAATTCCCTGCTTGATTAAATCGAGATTTTAATCTTTGGTGCAGTTTCCAATATACAAAATTCAAAAGCATGTAAATGCAATCAAATTTAATTGTTGGTTAATCCAAGATATTCTCGTATGGAAGACTCGTTTCACATATTTGACATTAATTAATATTTATAACAAATAAAAGAATATATAGAATTCTTTAATGATTCATTGATAACGATCTATTTTCCCAATAGTATTAGATCTTTGTCAATGAATCCTATAAAATTTAATAATAAGATGTTTAATTTTTAAATTTTTAAAAAAATTGTTTACAGTATGTTTCAACACATGCAAGGCTCGGAGGACATTCGAGTTAGAGATTTATTATAAACGATAGGTTATATGAATAAGGGGTGATGTTAACACTTGATTCTTGACTTGGTCAGATTTTAGTATTCTGGAGTTTCTTACATAGGGCTGATGTTCGCAGAATTTAGCTGTTTTGGTGGATCTTACTTATCGTAGATCGAATACGGAAGGAATTTGTTGGAAGTGACATGATGCGTCCTGACCATAAAGGTCTGACCTGTTGGAACCAGGAGATACATTTCATCCGAGCAATTTGCATGATAGTAGCGGTAGAGTAGTGAGAAACTCGCCACATCGCGCCTGTGAGAGAGAGAGGTTGGAAAATAATTTTCCTTCCACAAGTACTCGGAGACGCTATCAAGACTGGAAAGAGAGGTATTGGCAGATCCTCCCCATATGTGGCAATAGTACCCCATTTTTGGCCTTATAAAAGGTAGATGATAGTGTGAAGTGTCAAGCGCTACCTGAAGCGGTATATTAGTTGCACCTTTAGCTAAGGATCGTATTGAGGAATTCCACCTGAGATCCATTGGGAGCCTGAAGCCAAATATCTTCTTGAATGTAAACGGAATGTTTTTTTCCCATTGGAAAATTAATGTAAGATAGGAAGAGAGGTCAACTGTCAATGTTCGATAAGCCAAAGCATTAGATGCGCGTTAGTATATTGTCGTGTCATCGGCATAGATGTTTACAAATGATCGGAGTATATTCATATGCAGATCATTTATGTAGATCAAAAATACCAAAAGAACCTGTGATGGACGCTTGTTTTGAACACAGCGACCTCGGAGGTCTGGCTTTTAATAACTACATTCATGAATCTACCAGTTGCAAAAGAAGTTATAATAGAAAAATTAATTACATGGCTGGAGAGCTTGTGAAAGAAACATCTCTGCCGTAACATGTTTAAAGCCTTATCTGTAATTTCTAATACTTATTATTTATGAGAATATAAGAATTGCGAAAAAGCATAAGATAGCGTTTATATAATCCAAAGACATAGAAAATACGATGCAATTTATTCAATGTAATTTAAGATGTAAAATAAACACTAGATACGTCTACATTTTATATTTTACAGTCTGACATGTGCTGCAATATGTTGTGCCTGAAGACGAACAATCTAAGATATAACAATTATTTCTTTATACTGTTCTTGTTATATTTAATTTAACATTTGCTAATTACTTTAATATAGAGCGAAATACACTTTACATCTTAGCCATATTAGCCTAGCATTATTTAGATTATACTTGATCTAAAATGACTTCTTGTTACATTTTATAAACATAACGAATATAAATAATCCTATCCTAAGTCAGCAATTTCTTGATTTTATATAGATGCTGAATTAAAGTCTAGATATTCTTCGTAAGTTGTCGAAGTTTTGCTGAAAAACTTTTGGCAGTAGATTCAATAGACCGGCACTAACATATTCCTGGGAAATTTACAGCCCGAAAGATATATTTTAAGAAGACATTAACATCATGCATCTTAAAATAAATATTAGAGAAATTCACAATATGTAAACTTATATTGGTTTGCTAAATATTTTCAAACTTATGGAAAATAGGAAGTGGGCATAAAGTTATTCTTCTAGTAGATGAGAAGAGAAAGTTATATTTACTTAAGAATGTTTAAACATTTAATCTGTTACTATACGTAGACATTATTATTTTTTCGGAAGACGTACATAGATTGCTAGATAAATAGTGACGTACCGTGATCACCTAACAGAAACTATTGTTGGTTCTATGTAACGCTCCAAGAAGTGTGTGACAGTTCCTGTATTCCTCTATCATTATCAGAATCAGTTCAAGCCGGAAATAGAATATTGCTTCCATATAAGCTCAAGAGCTACCAATTTTTTACACTCCAGTCTTGATAGAAACCCAAAGTATTTCCGCGTCTTTATGAATGAGGAAACATCGTATATCTCGCAGATGAAACATTGTAAAACTCTCGCTGCTCTATCGTTATTTCAATATAAAATGCTCGAACAAACTACATACTTTATTTCCACTAGTTTGATCTTCAACTCTCAGACCTATCATGCTACGGACATTGTAGCAAAACGCCTTCATTCCCTTCGTTTCCTAATGATGAAATATAAGATTCACTCGAGCACCTTTTCCCCAGAAACAACAGTTTAGTGGAACCGTCTCACAAAAGAATGATTTTCCGATCACTAAAATCTTGACCTTTTCAAATCAAGGGTCAAAAACTATCTTCTCCACAAATCTCGATAATATGCGTCTCTTAATTTGTAACCCTTAAATTGATAGACTATTGG
>OZ010571.1:140527264-140619764 GCA_963932145.1 Acanthosepion lycidas | reverse complement strand
ATGAAATTTAGAGTATGTTCCAAAACAACGGTCTTCAATTTTAGTTATGATTTCAGTGGGTTATATTAATTATACGGAAAGTATATTCTATTTTTCAAATATTTAGCGTCTAAAAGGCTTATATATATATATATATATATATATATATATATATATATATATATATATATATATATATATATATATATTGACAAATATTGGTCTGAAAAGCGGATCTATAATATTAATAGTAAAAGGAAATATTTGACATATTCTTTATTTGTATGTGCCATGTTCTTTCAAAGCGTTGGCGGTCATAACATTCCACCTCCCTCTATCTCTTGCAGCACCCAACAAGTTCTTTCACTCTCCTTCCTCCTCCAGTCCACTTTCTGGAATCTACTTGCTTAAGCCCGCCAGGTATGTCACACGTTGTTTTCGCTTGTGTCTCTTTCCCTCTATTCGACCCGTTAGTATCAGATACACCAGGCCCCATTCCTCATTATTTGTCCCAGAATCTTCTGCTGCATCTTTCTGATGTTAAATATAAACCTTATCCTGGTTTGCAAACCTCTCTAACACCTAATATTTGCTCACATGCTCTGTCCATGATATCATTAGACTCCTTCTTGAAACACATCTCCGTCGCCTCGAGTCTCAACTTCATTTTTGAAGAAATCATCCGACATTCGCTGCCGTAAAGAATTCATATGTCACGTAACATCTCTGTATTCTTTTCTTTATTACGAAAGAAATCTTGCGCTATCGCAATAATCTACCCAGCTTTTGGAACGTGACCTTGTCCATCCCACTGCTTCTATGGATCTCAGTTTTGCGCTTACCGTCCTCTGTCAAGGCGCTTCCCAGATATCTACACGTCTACGTCTGGTTGATTCTAGTGTTCCCGACCTGTAAATCGTATTTCGGGATCATCTTCTTACAGATGAACATGCACTCTGTCTTCTTGTAGTATATGTTTAGTTCTTTCTTCTTCCTCTCCGTTGCTACGTTTTGTAATTTCTTTTTCTTGTCTGCTATCAGTACTGTGTCATCTGCGTATCTTATGTTGTTTAGATTGTAGCAGCACAGGCTAAATCCCGGTAGGGTCTTTATTATTTTGATATCTTTCTAGAATATGTCAACGTTGCTGAGCATTAACATCAGATAACGTAGAGTGTAGGTTGTGGAAGGACTTTGCGTAGTGTATGAAACATAGCTAGATGTCCTGCATATCTATCACGATTTCTGTTAACGTTCTCTTTGACATATTACCTGATTATATTACATGACTTATAAATCCATGCTTCGTTCTTTGCATATATTTCAAATTTGAAATTCTATCCTAATGAAAGACACAGGCAAATGCAAAAAAATACTTTGCCTACAAAAGACGATGGTCTATTCTCGGTTTAAGTATGGTTGACTATTGCTTATAAAATCATCACGTATTGATGGATGATCAATTTACTTTCTGATATACATAAGGGATCAAAAGCTTATTAAGGTACTAATAAATGACAGCATTAAGATGCTGCGTAATTCTAAAGGTTCACGTATCGTTCCGTAATATTTTTAGATAAATATTTTTTTGTATTTTTTAGCACATATATGTTCCAGTAATATTAATAGAGTTATATTAATATAAATATCTAAATTTAAAAATATAAAAAAATATATCGAGTGTATTTATATATAGATATATGTTAAATTCGGGAGGCCTAAATATCATTTACATAACTACTTTTTTTCTGTAAGTTAGAAAATCTCCGCCGTTTTTCAAATGAAGTACATACACACATATTTTGTGGTTACATTTATCCTGGAGAGTTGAAGCCATATCTACACTGAGAATTGGCCTTCTTGGTCACTATGGATTACAAGATATGATGACAATTCCAGCGTGAATATCATTACGAACGTGCTATTGTAACCTGACATTATATCATTTATAATTTATGAGTTGTGGAGCCGGAACAGAAAACCTGATGTATAGGCCCATCGACCGATACCGGGACATAACGTATCGTAATGACTGCTCATATACGAGCCAGTACGTATGAAATTCTCGTGTAAGAATCTGAAAATGTGAGCTAGGAGATGGTCTGGTATGCTGAATAGTGTTGAGTTCAGAGACAAGATTAGCAGCATAAATTCACTATCAAGACTGTGATCTATTGTAAGATATGTATTTGTAGAATACTAGCAATTTCAGCTATGTAACTCAGAATGAGGCAAGCATAAAACAGCTGATTTTGCAAGATATTTTCAACTTAGAAAATGTATCAATAATGATTTTCAGAAATTTTGAGTTTTAATGTAATATTATCCACAATATACTCCAGATATTTTCTTGAAATGAAATTGTTGTGCTGCTACTAGATTTCTCCATGAAATTACTTTCTAACTTTCTAACTTCTAACATGAATTTCATGTTCAAACATATATCAAATGCATTACAAATTTAAGAAATAATGACAGGTCTCCCTAGATACTTACATCAACTAAAGCAAAAACAATCTAATAAATTATTTTATACACCAAACTGATGCGTTATATCTGAATTAAATATTATAAAAATAATTTCAATTAATATAAAATGCATTAAAGTTATTTTGTAATATGAATGGATTTACGTTTTATCCAGAAGTATAATTCCTATTTTTTAATATTATTTCACTTAAAATTATATCATATATTACAATCATCGACTGAATCGTGTTGAATCATCTCATCATAATTGATTCAAGAATTCTTCTAAATGTCATTTGGCGAATGAATTTAAATATTTTGTCGATAATTGTAAAATATATAAAAATGATATTGTTTGCTGACAAAAATTAACTTAGCGGTAGAAGCTGATCTGCAATGTTTTGCTGTAGCTGGAAAAATCATAATATTACGTATTGAACTGTGGAAGATACCAAACAATTTCTGACGTAAGTGTCTTCCTTCCGGTTCGAAATTTGGAATAATGATCATCCAAGACGAAAATGTTGCGAAGCATCAAAGTAAATCCACAAAGAACAATGTGTCCGAAAATAGAAATTTCAAGTCTTGTAATGGCCTAACCCATATCCCGAACTAATCCCAATTGAAAATCTGTATTATGTTAAAGAAGGCAATACATGGATGGAATATGCCCGGTAAAATCGAGCAACTATTTAAGATTATAAAAAATAATCTATTATGAATGCTCTACTAGAAACTGCTTTTATTGATCAATATATAGTTTAATTGAGATTTGTTGATTATTTGTTGATCATGACTTTTACATGTTATCTCAGAGCTTTACTTACTTTTGCACGGTACTATATGTAACTGTTATAATTATCACAAATACACACAGGATAAACGTCAAGGAATCTAAAAAAAAGATTATATGAATGCAAAAAAGACATTTTACAAAACAGAGAATCAAATTCTTTGCTTTGATACCGTAAAGTAACCGGCCATAACTTTTAGATAAAAAAAAACACTGTGATCAAAGGAAAAACAATTCACTGCGACTATTATTTATAGATAATGATTGGATCGCAAAGTTATCAGTAGTTAATTTGTCTCCTGGCTCTTGCAATACTTCACCATTCCTGGCAGATCTTCTACTGTCACAGCATGGGATATCTACTAACAAAATTAGTAGAAATTAAAATAATATAAATGAAATCGGCTAATTAAAAAAAAAATATATAATTTTAAAAATTAAATCCCAGCATCCATTGTTCCTGCGAATGCGTAGTCCCACCAACATAAATTAATTCAATGAAGTCCAGAATGTCAATACGCGTGACAAAAATCATTTTCCACTCTGCCATACATTTTCACAATGCACACACACACAATCATATATATGTATATATGTATATATATATATATATATATATATATATATATACACACACACATATATATATATATATTTATAGACACATACACAGACGCACACACAGACACACCCACACACACACACACACACACACACACACATATATATATATATATATATATATATATATATATATATATATATATATATACGAAAAAGAAAACTATATATTGGACTCGTAATGCAGTACTGTGCATGAAAAACAAGAATATATATTAATATCTTTCTCAGCAATATTATTTCTTATTCATCAATTTATTGTACTAACATTGCAACATCCTGGTGTATATAATAAATAAGAAAACGTTCCATTAAAATATATTTGGAAAAATTCTTGCCATTCTCTCTTTCAAAAATACTGTTGCACGTTGCATATTTTTATGAAGTAATTTCACTTTGTTTAATCCTTTTTCATAGTAGCATGATGTAAAAATATGTTAGTCAATACAGTCTTCATTTATCAATAGAATGTAAAAAACACCGAAAAATGAACAAGTTAGTATCGAGAATGTATCGCCGAATATGAAATCATATAAATAGACAAATGTATTTCTCTCATCAGTTTTATATTGTATAATTATCTGTTTAACTACGGCCCCACACCATACACACACACTGTATAAAGTGCTTCGATTCCGGATCTTCAAGTTTCATTTTGCGATAATCTTTGTAAAATAATACACATTTCTTCGAAGATCTTCTGTTATATTAATATATGATATTTTAAAATAATATGAAAAGAACTACAAATGTATAGGGAACCTGGACAACATCGGTAAAACTTTCTAAGAAGACCTAACTATAATAAATTCAATTTAGATATTTAAAATCCAGCGTTCCCACGAAGTCGGCATTTCCTGCCGGTGCATACTCTCAAATAACAATTACAGAAAAAAATTTCTTCAGCCTGATATAGACTTTCTATAGGAGGCTTCTTTTCACATACAGCCTTTTCGATTTTCTCATTAATCTACCTAATATTTATATAAATACAACAAATTGAAAACATATAATGCACACTGATTATTATTATGGATCTATGCATGCGTCCGGAAAATTGAAGACATCGGTGAAGTATACGAAGATCTTTTAAAAGTATATGCCAAATAAAAGTTGCGTAAACCTGGATGGCTTTATTTAAATACAAATTTTAATTTATTTGTGTTTGTGTGTATGTATATATATAGAGAGAGAGATATAGATATAGATATATATATTAAGTTGGTGCAAAAATAATATTGTTTTTAATGTATTTTTTAACGTCAAAAAACGATATTATATATATATATATATATATATATATATATATATATATATATATATATATATATTATGAAAATTTCCCAATCATAAATCAAAGCTTTGTTTGCCTATTTGGGCACGAAAACTGATTTCTGCTGCCATAGGAAATGCGGAGACATCTAAAACATGTGCTAACCAAGATTTTGCTCACTCACACATACTGACGCATATATGTATGTATGATCGTCAACGTATAAATACGTGCATACATACTCATGTACGACCGTCATTATACATATAAAGGTTTGAAGAATGCACTCTATGTATATAGCGTATGTACGTGTGTTTAATTTTATATTATTGTTTATACGTGCATATATTTTAGACGCCTGTGTCATAGTTATGTCAATATCAATCGAAAATGTATATAAATATACGTATGAAATATATATATATATATATATATATATATATATATATATATATATATATATATGAGTGTGTGTGTGTGTGTGTTTGTGATATTATATATACGTTTACGAGCCAGAAAGAAAATCTAATTTATCTTGTGAATCAGACACCATGTTCATGTCATATATTCAATTTCAGAAGAGAAATCAGCCTTCTTGTAGCAATCGATTATATAAGACTGAGATTTAGCGTTAGCTGGCATCACGGAATATTTGTTTTACTATAAACCCCGAGCTTATATGAGAGAGAAACATTGGTAGGTAATCGATTTGTTATTTTATTGACCAGTCACTATTTCTGATGCAATCTTCTCAGAGAGACTTAAACCACACGAATATTCTTTCATTGTAAAATTATTTTATATCGGTTGAATGAGTAATGTCGCCTATACATTCAGATCTGTCTACCTGACTTGATTTCCAAAACTAAAATGATTTTAAGTTCCTTGCCAACGACTGTCTCCTCTGGCTGGAAAATGAGCAACGAAATACTGTTAATTGAAATATTATGATATATTTCTTTTCTTATATTGCCAAAAGCTGCTGTCACTTGAAACCTTAAAATAGTGTTATATATATATATATATATATATATATGTATATATATATATATATATATATATATATATATATATATATTAGTAATAATATATAAGTAAAGATAATCTTGGTAAACCGTATGGATAATCCCAAGGTGGATAAAATCCGTAGAGCTCAATGTTAAGGCAGAGTGAATAATTTAATTTAAAGGAAATATATATATTGTAACTTGTTAACGAAAGGATGTGAAAGAATTATATATTGTAATTTTTTAACTTAAGGATGTGGACATTTCTTTTTTTAATAATATTGGAGAATATATATGTGACAGAGTTGAATTCTTTATCTCAATCACATTTGATGTGCCAAAGGTTATTGTTTAAGGAGTAGACCAAGCAATATACAAGAATCGTTAAGCTCTGGCTGTTTTCATATCTTAAAGGCGTCTCATGGGGATTGGGCTTACTTTTATTTCGAAATTAAAAGTTTACTCTAATTCTGAAAAAAATTTAGCATTTCATTGAATCTTTCAAATTTCACAAATCGCGAAATGAAATTTAAACGGTCACTCTTCTAAATCTCATTTCATTAACGCGGCGGACTCCTAGTGACAACGTTTTTCCTACTATTCATCAATAACCTTCCAGATGTGATCATTTCTCGACGAAATATCTATACTTATTACACAACTATTTAATTATGTCTTAATGGTAAGTCTGATCTGTTTGATAAGTTCAAATTGGCAGCTGACCTTACTATTGAACTAACATATCTTGTTAAGAGGGGCAAGAAATGTCTTGCATAATTTAACGTCTCAAAAACGAGATTCTTCTCATTTAATTATCTTAGAAAACCTTTTCTCTCTGCCTTCGGCTTGGAAGATATTAACCTACACGTGACTGACTCGTTGCGATTTCTTTAACATTTTCCACCAACAAGAAGACGAAAGAATATATTGAATATATTCCAAAATTCTAAATCTGTCATTCATCCATCCATTGAATATTGCGGTTACATATACTATTGTACTATATATTTATATATCTGTGAAAAAACACAAAAAATGAATCTACATACTTATCTGACCTTCCTGAAATGTCGACTATATAGTTTTCTTTTGTACAAATTTTGGGTAGATAATACTATTTTCCTGATATATTCTTACAATTTAACTCGTATTTAGGAAGATGATATTTTGATTTATAGCTTTCTAATGTGAATATAACGAACCATATTGAAATTAGAACACAGTTCTTAGATTTTTCATCTCAAGATTTTATCCATTATAAAGCTCGTCCATGCAAAATTTCAGCAGCGAGTGGTCAGTCATCTAGGTACTGACCAAGGTCAACGTTCCCGAGGTTGATCGACAAACGGTGTTTCAAAATAATATTTATTAATATATGAAGTGAAATATTTGGAACACAATGTAGAAAAGTAGATTATAAGTTGTTTTTTTGTTTGTTTTTTTTCTAAATATAACAGAAATTAATATCCCTTTGTTTTGAGATTAAACTTTGAAATTCACAATAAAATTCTGATTTCAAAATGGATTTGAACTTTGCAACGTGTGTGAATATATTGAAAAATAATCATTAGGATTATTTTCCACTTAAAACGCGCGTGCACACACACAATTACATATATATATATATATATATATATATATATATATATATATATATATATATATATATATATATGTGTGTGTGTGTGTGTGTGTGTGTGTGTCTGTGTGTGTGTGTGTGTGTGCTTATGTGTGTGTGTGTGTGCATATATATGGATATATACACACATACATACGCAAATTTACACACACAGACACAGGAACACAAATATATACACAATATTTCAAAAGTTTAGGCCAACCTCAGAAAGAGCATTGGAAGAACGTTATACAAGTGTGAAAAAAATGAAAAAAAAATCTTAGCTTCGTTGAAAAGTGAATAGAATCAATTATCAAACTTATACTTTAATATATCTTTCGCAACGAATGACAAACTATTGTGTTGCAGTAATCAAGGCTAATGTTGGTTATTCTGACGAGTGTTGAATTTAATCAGAACATTTGTTTTTCTTTTTGTAATAATACAATGTCAGGTCTCAATTTTCTTTTAACAATGTACAAGAATTTTCAATTTTTTAAATAGAAAACAAATACTTTTGGGCCCAAATCAAAAACAAATTTCCAGGTGTTTCTTTTGATTTGCAATGTAGTTACACACAGACACACAAAATCTCTCTCTCTCTCTCTCTCTCTCTCTATATATATATATATATATATATATATATATATATATATATATATATATATATATATATATATATATATATGTATATATATATATTTATATATATACAGAGAGAGACAGAGAGAGAGAAAGAGAATGAGAGAGAGGGAGAGAAAGAGAATGAGAGAGGGATAAAGAGAATGAGAGGAGAGAGAGAAAGAGAATAAGAGGAGAGATAGAAAGAAAGAGAGAAAAAAAACAAAGTTAAAATCTCAATGACCTTTCTTTCTTTCAGGTTATGATGAAGCCAATAAATGTATTTATATAAAAAAATCCCCACTAGACTCCGAATATTAGAAAAGACATATCCCGCTGGTGATCTACCTAAAAGGTAAAATACATTTAGAATCATGCAAACAAGAAAAGGAAACATTGCACCAATTTGGAAAAAAAACATTCTGAAAACCTCTATTCGGCTATTTATTGATAAGAAATGACAATTAAAATCAAATTAAATGAAATATGATTAAATATTCCCGGTCATACTTATGGCTACTTATTTAAATTCTTTACTTAAATAATAAATAATAATTCTTTATATTATGGCATATCTATTATTGTTTCAGTAACTGTAGCCACAGCATAACAAGTTGTCTTCTGAGTTTGTGTTAACCATCAGGAAATGCTGAACAGTATGTACTATTCCTTATTTTTCATCCATTATACTTAGGTTGGACCTGCGCATATTATACAGTTCTTTTACGTTTTAACTTGTTCTCTCAGCAAGAGGAGACGATTAACGTAATAATTCGCGAATCCATGAATAAAACAAAAACACTTGGAAATATCATGATACATCAAGATTTCATTGACGACATTAAATATTTCCAATACCACACAAATGTTATGCGAAGAATCGAAATATCTGCGACCATGAAGCCGAATGTCCAAAAACCTCATATATATCCTCCGTCTGGAGATAAATATCTGAACAATTAAGCAAACTTCTTAGTGTCGGTTTGTATACTGGTGACACGAATATGATCATTTAATGCATTGATATTGAATATATTGTCTCCTAACGAAATAAGGATATTACACGTCGCTTTAGTGTATTGTTATAAAAGTGTTTCCAATAAATCAGTAAATGAAATTAAATCTTATATTTCAGTATAAAAAGTCATCCACTTCAGATAGTGTTGCTTGTCACTATATTTGACATGGTTGTTGTCATTAGCAAAAACATAGCAAAGTTGGGTAAACAGAAGGAAGCATGAAATACGTTATTTCATAAAATTGTACAAATGGATAAAGCAATATTACAAAGGCAAAGATCTCAAAAAGGAAACAAAAACAAACTTGATTACAGACAGAAATCCGTGGAGAGCCATTATCGGCTTTAACATGAAGGGACGAGGCCTATGTAGTGACAGATTTTATATTGCTTTGTAAAAGTATTAACAATCATCAAAAAGATTTGGAGGTTTCCAATCTATTAGAGAATATTTTTTGAAAAATATCGAACTTGTTTACATCAACTTGTTATTCAAGTATGGTTTATCACCTACTTCTCTCGCCACTCAGAAAAAATCGAACGATTCGATTAACTCTTTACACAGTGCGAAAATCAATATCGACGATGTAAAGTGCTTCTGTTTACGAGCACATTTCTAGAATTTAAGATTGCAAATCATTTCAATAGATGAACTGGTATATTTCCTCTTTACAAAAGAGCGAATAACGCTGAAGACGTACACATGAAACGGCTTATAATAATAATGATATATATATATATATATATATATATATATATATATATATATATTCAAATAGGAACATTATATAAACTGACGTATTACAAACAATTACTTGAAAGCAAACCAAATCAAATTGTTCTTATTCTATTTTAAATATTCTTATTCAAATACAAGCATTGTGTATTTTATATATTGTCAGAAATGATGTTTCCATTTTTATGCGTCCGTATGTAATTTCTCATGCAGAGAAACAGAAGAGAAAAGGATTGAAAAAAAATAATAAGCCGCCATCGATATATCATCAGTGGCTTTTATGTGACATTTCATTGAGTTATTTGCATAAAAATGGTTTTTCCTTTTCATGGATTTAATACTTTGTTTACTTAAGTAGTCTTATCTAACAGAACCTATTCGATGTGCTTATGGGAAGCGTGCATTGAATATATAGCATTCAACATTTGCAAACAATTTATCGGGCTGTCCGCAGAAAAATGCAAATACAAAGAAAAGTATTTTTAAGCGCATACATTTGTATTTATTTAAAAAAAAAATGAAGAATACATAAAGCGATATGACTGAAAATGAGGATATATTTAAAAGATGTATTTATATGTGTTTGTATGTCTCTTTGTGTGTGTATGTTTGTGTCTTTGTGAATCTGTGTCTGAGTGAATAAGATGATTTATTATACTGAAGAAGTAAAACGCATTTATTTTCGTATCATTCACCGCAGGAGACGGGAATTTACAAGTGTCTAGAAATATGCTTATAAAATAACTCTAATACATATAAAATATTAGGTTGGTGCAAAAATAATGTCGTTTTCTCACAAAGTAACATATGTGAGAAAACGACATTATTTTTGCACGAACCTAATAGTAATATTCTCATTTGGAATTCTGACCTTGTGTCGATACCTTTCTTAATGGATTGTTATTTATACAATACAGGTATATTTAAGTCTAACATGAAAGGTTTAATATATGGCAGTATGAAGATATCACTTCAACAAAATAGCCGTATGCAAATGCCGCCTTACGATAGCGACTTCAAAGTTTCTTGAAAATTATCGAGATTTACAATTGAGCTTACGTATAAAGGGACAGACCAAATGTAGTTTACATCAAGATATGTGAAAAATTACATAATGCAAATCGACAGAACATGTAGACTGAAATGAATGACACATTTCTCAATATATCAATGTGTATCGTGTAAAAACGCCAGTTCCATAAGCTCACCGAATATAAGGGACTTGGAGACTGATCAGCAACGATGTGGGTAGCATATTCTGTGAGCATGTAGATGCAAATGACGTAATTGATAACAGCTCCGAATCCAGTCGGTTTCATATTCAATTACGCGTCATGATAGCTATGGGTCAAATAGTATGATTTGTATAAGTAAAAATCATAAAACTGCAAAGACTTCGTTGAAAGAAATAGACGAAGACGAGAAACACCTGATCCTGCTAAATTGCAAATTTTATATCACTATTCTCTCTTACGTACTAAGGGATGTTATGTAAACATCTATCTCTGTGAAGATATGGCATTTCAAGTGCTGGTTTAGCGATGTCGTTTCGAAAAGCAGTCTGACCTCAAATCTATTTATACAAATTGGTAAACTGATCAAACATGTCTCTGATTTTCTATCTCTCTTTTATATATATATTCTCATGTCGTTTTCGGCTAATGAAGGTCCACAATTTAGCTACTTGAGCGGCAAATTAAGACTAATTGCACTTAGGATTTTATTGTAAGGAGGAAGGCTTTACGCAGAACCATCTATATTTTGTGAAGCGCTAAATATAGAGGAACTATTCAGAAAAAAAAAAATCCTGGCTTTTTTTTTACTTTTAATTCAGTAGTCCATTTTTTAGGCATTTGTTCAATAAAGTTAAAGTATGCTGTTTCGCCTCCTATTAAAAACATAGCTAGGAGTTAAAGAGATGGATTCCTCCTTTTTTCTAGTATATTCGGCAAGTAACAAAAAATTCCGACCTTGCAATTCTTGATATTCGTGTTATATACATATATTAAACTCAATGAATACTAAACATTTGCACTACCATAGTTTCAAACGTTAGGGATTCTTCAGGCAGTAGAGATTTAATGTATTTCCCCGAAAATCTTGTTTCTTTAGTAGATATTCAATAAACAATCAAGTCGTTCGTGAAATACAACTAACCTCAGTAACCTTACCAATGGAAATTATAGTACCATAAGTTGTTAATATTCATTGAGTTTAATATTTAATATCTCTGCACATTCGTTTTCTTTTTTTTTTGGTTTTACATCGTATATTGAGAATTGATTTATATAACAATCTTCCGGACAAGTAAAGTTTCGAGAGGAAATATCTGCTTATTGCTCTCACTCTCTCTCGTATATATATATATATATATATATATATATATATATATATATATATATATATATGTATGTATGTATGTGTGTGTGTGTTTGTGTGTGTAAAAGTGAACATTGAAGTCAACTCTCAGAGGCTACAGGCTGTTTTATACTAGACGCAATCGCCTGGCTGCGAGTATTGTTTTTTTCTTTCTTTCCCGACTATATATATATATATATGTATGTGTGTGTGTGTGTGTGTGTGTGTGTGAGTCAGTGGTGCATTGTGTGTAGTCCATTCTGGCGGTTATTTTGGTCGGAGCGGTTTATTTGTTTATTTGTTTTAATTAATTTTACTTTTTTTATTTATTGTCATTTATTATTGTATATATTTATGTATTCTTTTCGTTTTTCGATGTTTATTAAAGTACTAAATAAAAGTGGGGTTGCATACGTGGATTATTTAATAGTTTGTTTTGGTCTGGAAAGATAATTAAGCTACTTATTCGTTCAATTTTTGGATTGATTGCTGTAGACTATTCTGTTATTTTGGCGAGGGACAGTTTTTAATTTGTTTATTATTTGATTTCTTTATTTCGATTGATTATTTTTACTTGTTTTTCTTATTTATTTTCATTTTTATTTGTTCTAACGATTATTTTAACGTCACAAACCCAAAACGATAACTTTCCGACTCTGATTCTGACAAAGATATGAATATTGCCTTTCCAAGACTTTTTCCTGCTCGCATCCTTTAATGAAACTTCTATAGAAAAATGTTTCCCTTTTCTTAATTGAAAAAGTGCTATCCAGTAGTTTATCCGCAAAACAGTAATGAAATTCATAAAGGGCAATTTACTGGTAGAAGTGGAAAATAGGAAAAAACGATTAATCAAAATGAAGATATTCGTAACCTCAAAATAAAAACCATCCCTCATGAAATGCTAAACATTTTTAGGAAATGAATTATAAGCAGAGAGTAGCCACAACTGAGTAAATCAAACCTGCCTTAGGAAACTAGGAGGTCAGGGATTACTGTACAATCACATTCAAAAGAAAAGGAGAAACCATAGCAACACGTATATCCTAACATTTGTCACCCATAAAATTACTAGAAATATACAAGTCGGACACAATGTTGCGCCAGTGGGAAAATATATTTCTGCTACATTAATGTGCTTCAAGTGCCTAAAATTTGGACTGATATAGATGGCTACCGGAGTCGACCAAAATGTGGAAAATGTGAGGAAAGGGTTTCAGCCAACACAGAAAATTGCCACTATAAAAAGCCAGGAAAACAACCCATCATACGATTATATTATTTCTGAAACCGGGTAAATGAAATAGTCGAGGCGACACATAAACGAAATGTCTCATTCATGGAGGCAAGACAAATAGCAGAAAGCTACATGAAAGGCTCTTATTATACAAAGGTAACGCAAAATCACCACAAAGCATACCAGGCAACCTTTATTGAGAAGCTCGTACATATAAGAGCAAGTGACAGGACTAAATTTCCAAACAACCTGAAATAAATGTTCTCCAAGGAAATTGCACAAACTGAATAAGAAAAGAAAGCTAATGAAAGAATTGAAATAATAAATATAGGAAAAACAAATACAAAATCTACCGCTCAAAAGCAATATATATATATATATTAAAGACGTTTTTAAGTTTAACGTTCTTTTTATAGATACAAGTATTTAAGTAAATGCTCTGTTTATAATAAACAGTATTAAATAACATTTACCTGCCTGAATGTCCGAGAAATTTTCATAGAAAATATTCGTTCTTATGACAGGATTCGAACCTGCATCCTATACGGAACCGTCATTTACGCTGACGTACCTTACCGTTAGGCTACAAACAAGCGTTCGGTAGGCACAGTCGAATTTACTGCTTATAAACTTCAATCTTCCATGAATCTCGAATATTCATAACTGCTCATGGCGTATCAATGTAAACAAATGACGTCATATATTACGAAATGGACAAAGTCCGACAATTTATGTATTAAAGACATTTTTATGTTTAACGTTCTTTTTATAGATACAAGTATTTAAGTAAATGCTCTGTTTTGTCAGCGTAAATGACGGTTCCGTATAGGATGCAGGTTCGAATCCTGTCAAAGAACGAATATTTTCTATGAAAATGTCTGATACATTCAGGCCGGTAAATGTTACTTAATACTGTTTATTATAAACAGAGCATTTACTTAAATACTTGTATCTATAAAAAGAACGTTAAACATAAAAATGTCTTTAATAAATAAATTGTCGGACTTTGTCCATTTCGTAATATATATATATATATATATATATATATATATATATATATATATATATATATATATATATATATATATATATATATATGAACATCAATCCTGCTCGGGATATGCAAACAATTCCACATGACTGTTATGCTGAAGTGTTTACCGTCATCTGGGCTGATATACTGGCACAAGATTTATTGTTGGTTCTTAATTCTCACAGATGGTTGAGACGATTTTATACAAATTTATACCTCGGTAGCAGGTATTTCTCCAGTTTTCTCGGTTTTCAACAGCAAGGTCGAACTCCCATATAAGAATATTTCCAGCATTTAAATTGTATTTGAGTTTTGTCCTTGAAGCGTAATAAAGGGCGGCCCACATTATGCATACTATGAAAAAGTTGGCAATACATAAGGATGTTCAGCATCCGATAACCGTTCAATGGCATAACCAGCTCACCTGAAAGCTGATTCCATCAGAAATATTCGATTACAGTGTTGCCACATTTGATAAAATGATCAGGGTTAGTGATTTTCTCCTACACTGTGTATATATATATATATATATATATATATATATATATATATATATATATATATATATATATATATGCAACCGCATATTACAGGGAGTAATATATATATATATATATATATATATATATATATATATATATATATATATATATAATCCTCCCAAAAATATAAAATCTTCCACAAAGCAAAGATTACAGTGATATTTTACCCATCCTGCATCCATTAAACATACACTTAATTACATATCTCTCAAAAAACAGAACAAGCCAAATAAAAAACAGAAATTCATAGTAACAATTTGTTTCTCAAAAACCGATTTGACATCTTGAAAGGCATGGAGGTTGAAAGCCGGAACCTCCGAACAGAGAACATTCACAAATTCAAAATATACATATCCCTGTGTGATCCATCAATTCGTATGGATTTCTCTCTTGAAGTTGCTGCGGGCACATGCGGTAGCGATCACTTGTCAATCGTCCTTCAAAACACAGAATCTAATGACAAAAATCTTGTCCGTTGGAAATTACACGGAGCAAAATCGGATGAATTTAAATTGCAATGTTCTATATTCTACATGAAGGAGAAAGCATCATTGACGTAAAACATTTCACTGACATCCTCAAATCTATAACTATAGCTATCAAATGTATTGCAAAATATTCGGCATAAAAAATGCAACAGACCTGGGTTTAATGATAAAGACACCAGACGAAATAGAGAAAATTCAATAAATAATCTACAATCATTAATTTACTTCAATTTCAGCAACTACTGAAAATAATTAATCAAACCAAAAAAAGAATGCTGGGTAAACTATATCCAGAAACTCAATTCTGCTACAAAATTCAAAATCTGTCTGGAATATTAAGTAAATAGTAGGTTAAATAACAAACACTGTAAAATACCTCTTGACAAATAACCCTAAAATAACCAGTACAAATGATATCGAAGACGAACTAGCCAAAACAATATTTAAAAATGCATCTGCCAAAAATGGTAGCCAAAAATTTCTAAAGGTAAAAAAAAAAAAAAGTAACCGGAAAAACAAAAACTAAACTTAAAAATCAAATAATGCCGACAGCTATAACCTACAATTCTCTCTAGGGGAACTGAATTACTGTTTAAAGAAAGCACAAAATACAGCTGTGTGTTCAGATGATAACCATTAAGAATTCATATAACAGTTACCCAACAATTCATTACAACTGTAATTAAAAATATACAATATATAGATAAATGGCAACTCCCCAGAAATGTGTAGACAGACATTCATCATCCCTATTCCATAACCTGAAAAGGATGAGACAGAATGTGAAGCCTATAGACCGATTGCATTAAACATTATCTGATAAAAAAATAAAAAATAAAAAATACTATTGAGAGAATTTTCAACAACAGGTTAACTGGTTAGCTAGAAACTATAGTATAAATCAGCGACTTCCAATAGTATTATAGTAAAAGAAGCACCATGAACCACTGAATACGCCTAGAAACATTTATAAAGGCAACTCCCATTAAGAAGAATCATCAGACGGCAGATTTTTTTTACTTACTAAAGGCGTACGACAGTTCATGGAAATGTGATATGTTGAAAGACCTGCATGAACTGGACATAAAAGACAAAAGATTTCAAACCCGTATAGAAATATGCTGCCAGGACGTCAAAACCAAGAAAAAAGATTTCCACGAGGAAGCATCAATTCGGTGACCATATTATGCACAAAGATTAACTCCATATTTAAATCCCTAGGCCCAGGAGTGTGAAGTTCTCTATATGTTGACAACTTTTTAATAATGTACTGATCTCGACACATGCATAACAAAGAAATACAAATCCAACAACGTTTTAATAAAATACACAAATTTGACATTGAAATTGCTTTTACGTTTCCAAAATGAAATCCAAATATCTGCATTTCTGCAAAGTAAGATTGCAGAAAACATGTGTAAAATTAGATTTAGTAGAAGTCACAGTAGTGGAAAAACCTAAGTTCTTAGGCATCATCTTTGACAAAGAATTAACAATCCTCATGTAAAATATTTAAAAATATAATGTATTAAAGTCCTTCATTTTCTGCGTGTAGTAACCCATACTGTATAGGGAGAGGATTGACAAGCACAAATTAAATTCTACAGATGATTACATTGCTTAAATTTGCATTACGCTAGTTTTAAATATGGGTCGGCCACAAATTCATACATAAATGCCTCATACCAGTACGTGGGGCTTTTAGCACATCCCCCGTTGGTTAGCTTATACACAGAAGCAAATGAAACATCTCAACAATTAAGGCGCATTAAATTGGCACTGCAGTATTATTTCATAATAAAATTATGCCCAATTAGCCAAGCCTACATCTTAAAATTAATTACTCTGATCTATACAATTAAAAATAAAATAAAATAACACCCTATGAACACAGGATGCAATACATTGTTGGTCAAACCCGCAAACATGTATGAAATGACTGCAGCAAGTTTTTTTTTTTTTTTTTTTTTTTCACGGACAAACTAACAAACTGAATATTTTCTAGAATTAAAAAAAAATCTCCCTAAAAAAAGCTCACCCACTCACAAAATAGAATATGTTTCAAGGATTATTGGAAAACTACCGTAAACATACAATCCACCTATACAGACGTTTGAAAGTTTGGGGACAATGCAGGATGTGCAGCAGTGAACCAACATATTAATAAAAAAGCATCTTTCGAAGAGACTATTTTTACTGCAGAGGCATACGCAATAGAGTTAGTAGTCAAAATCATCACATAGCGCAAACAAATAATTGGTTATATTTTCGGATTAACTAACCGTTCTGAAAGAAAAAATAATTCAGCAACCCACACATTATCCAAATATTATGTAAAATGAGAATTAATATGTTGGATTTCAAGCCATATCGGAGATAAAGTAGACCTAGCAGTCAAATCAGCAGTCGAAAAGGATGTAGATTCACGGACCAAAATTAACATACACCGACTTTTAATAGGTCATTAACAAATATATTGAAAACGAATGGCAACGATGCTTGGACGGTAACCCAGACAATAAACTCTTCGCAATTCAGCACAAACTAGGAGAATGGAGGACGGCATACAGAAAAGGAAGGAGCAGTACTGTTTTATTTACGCATTGGCCACACGACAATGGCACGCTTGTACTTTCTAAATGATGAAGATTAACAAAGTGAAAAGGCGTACATGATTAACCCATATAAACCGAGTATTCAAACCTTGCTCACTCGAGACAAAAATGCTATAATAAAACAACATATATGAGATCATCGCCATTGCTAAGTGTTTGATATAATATTATTTCATAAATTGTGGGTCTCTACCAAAAAATATAAATCAAATAAGACTATGAATAAAATCAATTTCTCTACACACTGTATATTTGAATAGGATACATCAGTGAAAATAGGTTCGCGACAATAAAAGCTGTTTACACAAATGCGTCGTTAGAACTTAATCTACGAAGTAATTTCTTACAAAAAATACATATTCTATTCATACTAATCTATTTTAAAAATCTTGTCGGCATTATACAACACATTGGGTTATTTTGCCTTAGAACAAAACAAACCGAACCAAAACATAACAAACCAACTTATAGAATGGTTTGTTCCAGATTTTAAAATAGTTTCAAAAATATTTTTTAGGAATAAGATGCACTTCTTTTAATGGAAATAATAATTTGGAACTGTAGAATATTGGTTATGTTGCCAGAGGTCTGGCACACAAGTAGGCAACTGTAGTCAAAAGTAAAACTGATTTGAGTCATTTCATGGAGAACTATATGGGTGAATAAAGACCACTCATGCAAATGTATGGAGCAGGTCCATTCTAGCAAAATTGACCCTAACGGGTGTATTAGGCACTCTCTTATAAAATGAGGCAAAATCAGCTGGCTTGCTTAACAAGGAAACAAAAGTTTTTACTCGTTTTTCTTGTCTGAGCGTGTTAGACGTTTATTCTGACTCTCAGAGGTTTTTTATTTTGAACTTTTTATTTTGAACTATTTATTTTGAACTGCCTTAATTTAGCTAAGTTTTGATTTATTTTTACCGTTTTTCTAACGTTGGACTTTTTGTTAAATTTTAATTTTTCTAACTTTCCTTTTTTGACTATTGTTTAATTTTTTTGATTTTTTCCGTTTCAGTTCCTTACCCTCTTTTTTTTTTACCGTTACTTTGTTTTTTGCTATTAGTTATTCTTTTTTATTTAACGTTTTGATTTTCTTTTACGTTTTATTTTTCTTTTTTAAATCTATTTTCTTCCCGTGCCCACACCCCGGAGTTTATCTGTTTATTTTTCGTCTTTAACGTTTCTCGTCTGACCTTTTTTTTCCTTTATTTATTTATTACGTGTTAATTATTTCTGTGTTTTTTATTTAAATATCCGTTAAAGTTTTGCATTTTATCTGTTAATTACGTGTGTATAATATTTGTTTTTAAAGTTTGTGTTTAATTTGTAATTTATGTCCTTTTTTTTTTACTTATTTAAAGTTTTTGTTTTTGGGTTGACCGTTTTTTATCAGCAGCCATATTGTAAATTGTCACATTTTTAGTTTCGTATTTTATTTTGTATAGCGTTTTTTCTTAATTTTCCGTTTATAATTTTTCGTTTTATTGTGTAATTTGTTGCTTTTTTGTCTGTTGTCCTTTTAATTTTTGTTCTTTCTTCGTTTTTGTGAACATTGTTCACTTTTTCTCGTCTGTCTTACGTCCATTTGTTTTGCGTTTTCGTTTTATCTGTTTAAATTTGTTAATTTCTTCGGCGAAATTTTTTCGTCTTTTTAAATTTTTTATACGTCATTTGTTTTATTTTTCGTCTTATTCTACTTAAATTTGTTGTTTCGCTGATAAGCGAAACTTTATTTACTCCCCCCCTATTTTTTTTACGTCCTTCTGTTTTACTTTCGTCTGTCGACCTTTGTTTACTACTTAAATTTGTTGTCTCGCTGATAAGCGAAATTTTATTTACTTTTACCCCCCTTTTTTTTTCTTTTATTTTTAACATTTTCCTATCACTCCTCCCCTTCCCTTTTCTCCTTCCACCCTTCCCTTTCCTTCTTTAAAAATGGGAAAAAAAACAAGATCAGTGCCGTCTTTTCTAATTAAAAAAAAAGAAACCGGTAATTCTTGATTTAAAAAAAAAAACAGCAAAAAAGCATTTGTTCTCCATAAAAAAAAACACCCGATAAAAATGATACTAATGAGTACCCTTTTCTAGTAACTTCAAATGAAGAAATCGTGAGAATCCTTGAAAAAGCTGCAAAGACCTCAGAGTCTAAAAAGAGCGAAAATTTGGAAAGCAAGGAAGCTGAGAATGGCGAAAATGAACTGAAGAAAAATAAGAATGCAGACGCCGGGAAATTGCCCTCTTGTTGGTCGTCCCCACCGAGTTTGCATAATCAATGTTGCGGAGTTCTTGGAGCGAGCCAAGAGTTACGCTCACCTTGTCGTGGACAGTGGACTCTTGGAAGACGCCGAAGAATTAAGAAAAATTGAAAAAAGAATTGTGTCGGTCTTGTAGACAAGCATTCGCGCAAAATTTGTCGCTCGACGAAAGACACAGTGTTACAATCACGGGAGTCCCTGGGGATTAAGCCCCTTAGAATTGTTAAGGGAGAAAAATTCTTCATGTGTAACGTATTGCTACCCACACCGGAAGACTCTGTGCCTGCTTCAAGTCGTGACTTGATTACAAAAGATTTCATTTTGCGCACGGAGTATGTAGGGCGAAGAAGGACCAGCGTGGCAATATACATGGTCCCTCCTCAGTTATCGGGGAGTACCTGGCTGCGTTCCTATCGCAGTATGGCGAGATTCTGGGTGCTTCTTGCGATAGCCTAAAAGTGGGGTGGAGCTTCGATATAATGTTGAACGAACAGGCCTTCCGCTCCATCCCCAACTGTCTGGTAGTAGCGCGCTTGAAGCTGCCGGTCATTGTGACCGGCCGCCGACCGGTATGTTGGAAGTGTGGAGAGACTGGTGACCTCTCCTCTTCCTGCTCAGAGAAGAAGGCCTCTGGAAGTCAAGCACCAGTCGACCAAGACCCCCCTCTGACTGCGTCGTTACTTTCCGCCTCGCCTGTAATGGGCATGTCAGCTTCCGGGACCGGGTCGGATAAACCTCCGGTTGGCACGAAGGCCACATTCCCCAAAGAGCCTTCGCCCGCTGCTAGTGCAGTTTCGGAGAAGGGGGAGGAGGAATGGCTGGTTGCTGGTAAGGCCAGCGGGAAGCGCCAGACAGAGGGGCCTCAGTCCAATGAAGCCCCAAGTGCAAATCACCGAAAGTGATAAACTGAATCATTTAAAAAAAATTGTGCAGGGAGGGTCCCAGTTTTAGTTCACCCCTCCCTTTACAGAGCTTTGAAACTGACTTCTCCCTGGGATATAGGCGGTCTCTCCCAAGACGGTATCATCAAGACTGAGATGGGCCATGGGTCTATGGGAGAGACTGTTGTTATCCTTACTCCAACCATGTTCAAATCAGTGTCCATACCCTAATTAGGTCTGATAATGGCACTCTGGTTAGCAAGTCTGAATGTCCGGTGCCTGAGGTCGGAGTCTCGAAAGGTGAGACTCGATCGCGATCTTCAGCGCCTCGGGGTGGATGTATGTTGTGTACTGGATACCCGTTTTTTATCTCGTGACCATGCGGACATTCTGTCTAAGAGCTTCGTCCTCTATTCAGTATGTTTTGATGGACGCTTGAGGGGTGTTTCCTGGCTGGTGAGCAAGACTCTGGATGCGGTGTGTGCTCTTGTCTTCGCAGATCCGGCGGGCAGGCTTTGCTTGCTGGATGTTACCATAAACGATAAGGCTCTTCGTCTCATTGGGGTTTATGCGCCCAGTGACCATGCGCAGCGGCCTGGTTTGTTTCGGTGGATCGAGCCGTTTTTGACGACTTCTCGTTCGGTAGTTCTAGCGGGTGATTGGAATGCCGTCCTTCATCCCGATATAGATCGTATAAGGCAAAAACCGGGTACTAACAATCCGGATGTGAAATCGTTTCGAGACTTTATCGGCGGGTTTGATCTCGTTGATAAGTATCGAAATGAGCACCCCTGGGAGGTAGTATGGAATTGGACTAGGGCCGGATGCTCGGTGGTTAGGGCGAGGTACATCAACCGAGTTCTAGTTAAGAGAGTCGAAGTAGGGCTCGTAGAATGTCCAAGTTTCCATTCTATAGTTTACTCGGATCATAGGCTTGTCCGGGTTCGGGTAAACTTAGATAAGCCTAGAGTTAAGATGGCTGGTTACTGGAAATTAAACTCATCATTATTTGGTGAGCAAGATTTCCGGGACCAGCTTTTACTAATGTTACAGCGGGAATTGTCGGGGGTTGTGGTTGGGAATAAGTGGTGTGGCTCTTTGAAATCAAAACTTAGGTCTTTTGCTGCTGATTTTAGTCGACGACTCAATCTAGCAGGGCTAGCAGCACAAAAGCCTCTTGAAGCCAAAGTAGATCGGGCGATAAAATCCCGTGATAGTGGGGACATAGTCTTAGCTAAGGCGGAGCTGGCCTCCTTGCTTTTAAAGAAGGATAAAGCTCTAGTAGTTAGGGCTAGAATAAAAAGAATGTCTTGTGAGGTTACGAATATGGCCGCTTCTTTGCGTTCAGGGGAAGCTCATAGGGCATCTAGACGGCATATCGCGAGCATCACATTGCCGGACAAGCGGACTGTGACTACAGACGCGGGCATTTGTGAGGCTTTTCGTGACTACTTTCAGGAGCTTTTTACCAGGGAGCCCGGTCTGAGCATTGTTCATTTCGATCCCTATTTAGCCGACTTTCCCCGCCTTGAAGCGGCTGAAGCGGCTGAAGCGGCTAGGTGCGAGCGTCCCATAACAGAGTCTGAGATCTGTGATGCGCTGAAGCAGGTTGGCCTGGACAAGACTCCGGGATTAGATGGTCTTTCCTATGAAATGTACTTGAGGCAGTCGCCCAACTTTGTCCCCTTACTGGCACTGATTTTCAACAACTGGATTAAACAGGGGTCTATTCCTCAACGCTTCACCAGAGGTGTGATCAAGTTGTTTCGCAAGAAGAAAGACGGTGGGGACGGGGTAGATAATTATCGGCCTTTGACGAAGTTAAATAGAGTTGAAGATTTTAGCCAAGGTCTTAGCTGACCGTTTGCAGGTTGTCCTCTCTAGTCTGATTGGTCCCGAGCAGACTTGTGCTGTGAAGGGCAGGACCATTCAGGACAACCTTCATTTGGTACGCTTGATCATCGAGAAAGTCGACAGTTATGCCGCGCTGATCAATTTAGATAGTCCAAGGCTTTCGATAGGGTTGACCATCGGTGTCTGAATGCTGTCCTTTTGGCCGCCGGTTTCGGGCCGGAGTTTCGCACTTGGATCCGACTGCTGTATGCGTCCCCCGGAGCGCTGGTAGAAGTGAATGGGGTAAGATCGAAACCTTTCATTTTGTCTCGCTTCGTTCGTCAAGGTTGTTTACTGTCTCCATTGCTTTACGTTCTTGCGTTGGAACCTTTCCTGCGTAAGATGAAGACGAATCCGGTCCTTCGCGGAATTTCCTTACCTGGTGCTACCACCTCGGCCAGGTACTCCGCCTATGCTGACGACGTTTCGGTTCTGGAGTCGAGTAGGGCCGAAATTAACGAAGTCAGCTAAGAAATAAAGGGCAATGAGATGATGACAGGGGCCAAGATCAACCACGATAAGTCTGTTGGTTTACGGTTGGGTTCGTGGAGGGGAGTTTCTCTTCCCGGACCTTTCCTCTGGACGGACAGGTCGGCCAAGATACTCGGCGTCTGGTTCGGTCCCGACCTCATGTTGGAAATGAATTGGTCGGGGGTGCAAGAGAAGGCCGTGCTTGCGGTACATATGTGGATTTTCCTTGAAGGAGAGGGCGGAAGTATGTGCCTCGCACATCTACCAGATTCTCCTTTACCGACTCTCCGTGCTTCCACTCCTGTCTAGACCTTTATTGACTTTTGTATGGCTCTTGTTCTCCTTCTTGTGGGAAGTCAGATCTGCCATGTTTAGTCGCGAGATCTATTACCTCCATCCCTCTGATGGCGGTCTGGGGGTCCCTTGCGTTGAGACTCGTCGACACCCGCTTCACATTACTTATCTAGACCGGATGTGTATGCAACTGAATGAGAACGGCGAATTCCGGAAGGAATACGCCCACAAACATTTTCCATCCTTGAGAAATGTGAGCTCGTGTGAGGAAGAGGCCGGCCGTACTCCTCAAGGCGAGGTCTCTTTCTATCGTGAATGCTGGATTGCCCTCAAGATTGTCTGATAGGCGAGCTCGGTCTGACGAAGTGGGAGGCTCGCTGCATATGGTCTTGGGGGTCCGGGTTGAAATGTCTCACTAACCCTGAGGCATCACTCACCTGGCTGGTGATTAGAGGGGCCCTCTGTGTCGCCAAAAGACTTCGCGCAGCGGATTTGGCAAAGTTGCCTAACTGCTTTCGCTGCACTGGGGAGGTGGAGACACTAGGTCACGCCTGTCATTGTAGTGTCGTAGCTCCGTTGTGCAAGTTCGTTGAAGATATCGCGGAAAGTTCTTTGTCCTCGAGGCCAGTTCCGTCTGTAGCAATATAGTACTTCCGTTGACTAAGGCTGAGCATAATGTGTTCCTTTGCTTATGCGAGTCGTGATATGGACGACGCGGTAGAAGGAATTCCACGGGGACGAGAAGTTTACCTCTTCCCAACTGATCTTGTTCTTTAAGCATCAGCTTAAAGTCAAGATCAGGACGGAAAGGAATCGACTCCATCCATTGGAATTTGGCGAAATGTGGGTGAGTCTTGCGCGTCTCTCCAGAGTGAAAGGTGCTGACTTGGAGTGGCTTTTTGATGCCGGTTAGGCTTTAAGAATTTGGGGATTGCTGGGGTGAACATTGGCAACCCCTCCCATGTATAGGTTAGTTTAGGTTGGTTTTGATTTAGTTATCTTTTCTTTCTTTTTTTTCATGTTAACTTAGCTCGCGTGTGTATGCTCATTGCCCCCCCTTTATTTCTGGCCCTATTTTTTTCTTTTGTTTAATTCCCCATCCCTCCCATCGTTAGGTGGTTAGTGATATCAGTTCTCTAGTGGGAACGAGGTGTCTTTCGTATTTGTTGTTGTTAACTGATGTTTCTGCCACAGTTAGGGCTATGGGGAATTTTACTACAAACAAAATTTTTTGTTTAGTTTCTTGTATATAGATTTGTATTCATTGTAAATATTCATTGTTTTTTTTAGATGTTATTTTATTCCCCTCCCCCCACAGCCGATGAATTGTATATTTGGGGACTAGTTAGAATTTCATGGAGTCTGTGAGGCATTTTGGTGGATGAAATAAGAATGGTATGTAATGGATGTGTTGTTTTGGTGAAAGGAACATTGTTTGTATGTTTGGGTCAGTGATTGCGGCTGGCTAAGTTTAAAGTTAAGACAGAAAATGACCATCCTTTTCCCCCTTTTCCCCTTTCGGCCTTGTTCCACATTTGTTTACTGCGTTCTCCATACTCATGACTGAGAAGGAAATGATCATAACGTATCGATCTTTCATTATATATGAATGTAAGTGTGTAAAATAGTTAGCGATCATGTTTTTGGCCTCTGTTTTTGAATTAAGAGATTGTTTTCCAATAAAAATGCTGAAAATTTATGTTCACATGAAATGATATAGAAAAATAAATATTTTACTTACAATCGTAGTTACCATTTTTCCATAAAGTAAAGAGAATTTACCCTTCATCTTGACATATGCCACAAGCAATTACAAAACTAAAGTAACACATAAAAACCCGTAATATAATACATAAATTAATTATAAAAAAATACATTGCCTCTTATTCTTATCATTTTTACAAGACACGAATGGATTCAAATTATTCTGTGAATTAACAATCTTCAAGGTATCGTATATAAATTTCTTGGAGTTACAATAATTTGTCCTAAAATGTGAGGTTTTCAGTCATGAATCATAGAGCTATTACGATATTGTATGTATATATAATATACGTATAAATATATTCATTTCGTCAACTATCGTAGTCTAAATTCCCATTTATTCTCAATTGGTTCAAGGTTAGAGGATTAACCTTGTCCTTTCATGAAAAGAAACGTTTTGAAAAATACTTTGTAAAGTACTGATTAGTTTTCTCTTCTTCATTTTTGTTGTTAATAAACATCCATTTTCTAAAAGTGTTTGACTTCATCTTTAATAATCTCTCCAAGTGTGCCTTCAGAAAATCAATAGTGACATCTTTACACCATCTGGAAAGAAGCATATCTCTGCTTTTCTGGAGTTTTCCACTCGTACCTGCCAGCTTTCTTGTCAACAGTTTTTTTTATTATTTTCATTGTTTTTTATCTTCAAGTGTAGTATCTCATCAACTTGTGAACGAAAATATAAAGTCGGTTTCCACGTATTTTATTACCATTCGGCCTCCTGATGGATGTGTTTTAAGGAGGCGTAGTGATCGGTTCCACGTGTCATGCCACTTGCGTTGGAAGATATTTTTTTTCTTTTCCTTTTTGTAAAAACGTTCAAAGTTTGAAACGCTTGACAGCGATGACCTTTTTGTTAAAAAAACAAACAAACAAACAAACAAACAAACAATAACGAATAGCAGCTATCCTCATTCAGGACAGAGATCGATGAGTTGAAACCTTTATTGGCCATTATCATACCTTCATAAGAGTCTTCAAGATTTATGTACATATTTCTTCAAATTTTAATCGTAATTGCTGATGGATTTTGTAATGTGTTCCATTGGATAAACTTTGACTTTAATCTGTATTAAACCGCTTTCAAAGATCATTTTTTTTAAGTTTTTGACCGAGTAAATCATGAACGTGTTGGCAAATATCTTTTTTTAACATTTAAGACTGACGAGAGGGAATCTCAAAAAAATTGAACCAAAGACGCCACATCACTTGAGGACAACCATCACCAAAAGAGAATAGTACATGTAATCCGAAGATAAAATAATGAAATAATGACGAAAATAACATACCAAACTTCTTCAAATTAACGTTGAGGCAAGAATGGCCCATTAGAGCTACTGGAATCGAAAAAGAAATTTTTCCATAATAAAATATTTTAAGAGAAAGATTTTATAAAATTCAACCGAATGCAGTCCTGGCTGCTTGGCAAATGATTGCCAAATGGTTTCTTGCATAGAAATTTTTATTAATACCATTAAAATTATTACAATATAAAACGTACATTCAACACGTTTAAAGTTCAGTATACCCCGACAATACGGCAATCAAATCGATATCGATCAGCTGTTGAATCCTCCCATATTGGAACGTCATTCTAAACCACTACGACTAGGCCATTAAAAGCCAAGGACGGTCAACTTCCGGTTAACGTGCTTTTACGCTCTGCTGTAAAGATGAGAAAATGCTGTGATCATTTTTCTTAGAAATATTAAGCCTCTCTCGTTAATTAACGATCTTTCGTTTCGCTTCGTGATGATGACATAGGAATGCTGTTAAAAAGACAATATAGACAATGCTTCTTAATAATACATATACCTTGCTATAATCACTCAGTCAAAACCACTAGTTGCATACATGCAGATAAATATACACTCCCAATGAATCATTATTTTTAATAGCAGCAATGGATTTGTGTAAAACTATAGCCAGCAATTATTTTTTGAAGAAAAAATTATTACCAGCAATGAATTTTTAACAAATACATTTTTGGGAAAAAAAAAAAAAAAAAATAGCAGCAATGAATTTTGAACTGAAAAAATATAACCGCAACATATTTTTGAAGAAAGAAAATTAAAAGCAATACTTTTTGAAAAATTACTATAAGCAATACAATTTTGAAAAAAATATTATCAGCAATTTTGTAAAAAATATATTACCGGTAATACATATTTGGTTAAAAAAAAATATTACCAGCAATACTTATTTTGAAAAAATATATTAGGAGTAATACATTTTTGAGGAACAATTTGTCTAGCATTAAAAATATTTTCTGCATTAAATAACACATTGCGATTGATATACTGTAAAACATAAAACGTTATTTGCCGATAAGTGCTGAAAGTAAACTAAGTTGGGATAAAAATTTGGTTTTCTGTTTTCTCATCCGAAGCAGCTAACCATTACACCACCCTTACATCCACCTAATATTGGCATAACTGTTGAAAATGAGTCATGATACACAACGTTTTTATCCGAGTATATAAACATTATTTGCAAAAGTGTAAAGAATACTATTAATAATTCATGATCATAACGGAGATGTAAAAAAATATTATTTCCGTAAAATAATGACTTTCATGTCCTGCTTTAAGAACTCAACGTTTTAATATTCTTAAATATTAGTTATTTATTACGAGAATATGTAAAGGCTTTCTATTCTGTCATGTGCATTAGCTTAGATTAATAGACGCATATACTTTTGCCAAATCAAAAACAATGACACCAGACATATTGACAAAAATGACGGAAATTTTGAATATGTAGGAAGACAGTGCATATAATGTAAGTATTAGCAACTTTGAAAATAAGAGAAAATTAACTGGAGAATATCACAGGCATGTATATAACATGTATAACTACAGGAACTTATAATTTCTATAATGATTTGGTGACAAAATACAGGGAATGCTATTAGAATAATCATAATATCTTTCGTATATTCTTCAGTGTAAGTCATACATTACTAAATATTTGATGAAGCAAATATCAAATAATAATAATAATAATAATAATAATAATAATAATAATAATAATATACTACAGTCACAGTTTTCATGCATTCTGATCTTACTTGATTAAATGGTTAATAGGTTTTATCTGTTTTCTTGGAGTATTTATAGTCTACAATAAACTTCCACTCAGACTGAAACACTTGTCATCTCTGTGCGAAATATTTTTGAACATGTTTATCACTGTGTCTTTTCTTCTTTTTGTTTAATATAATAATACACAGAGACACCAATCAAAGCTATCTCCCAGATTTCGTGATTAGAGACCGCAAAGACAAAATGCGCCTCCTTATTGGCATGGCAGTAACTGCAGACTGTAATGTATCTTTGAAAATCTTAAAAAAAACAAAAACTATCAAAATACAAAGACCTCAAAGTCGAAATCTCAAAACTGCATGATTACCTTAACAATTGCAAATGTAGTTGGGGCCCTCGGATTGATTTCAAAAGATTTCAGTAATCCCATTGGAGGAATCCAGGGAAGTGCCTGTCTTAAATAAATACAAATAATTTTATTCACATTTACAGCCCACAACTGACGAAGGGCTTTTTTTATGTAAAATATGTGCGGCAAATGTTTTTTTTTCAGAACGGCTTAGTGTAAAATATTATGATGCCTTTTCTGACCTTAGGTCACAGTTCGGGACCCGGAATGAAATGAATATACACCAGAAACCAAAGGAAATAAAAGAATGATAATAACATCTGAGATTGAGAAATGTTCCCTACAGGTAGAAAAGAAGTTCTATAACAGCAAAAGAAAGAGAGGTTTTAGTAAAAAAGAAACACATAAAACAAAACTAAATAAGCTTAGTAATAAACAATAACATCTTTCATCGCAATATATACAAATGTGTAAGTCAATGGAACAGGAATAATCAGGATGCAATGTAGAATATAAAAATAATGAACAACAGCGGGGTTTTAGAATATTTGGAGGCAAAAATAGAACCTATACTTATTATTAGAAAAAGACTGTTGTAAATTCTACAGGACATAATGAAGAAAGATACCTTGGAAAATTTGACTCACAGAATTCAAAAGAACAGAGGAAAACGGCACATAACCTACGCATAATGTAATTGAATGAAAGAACAGAATTTAGGAGAAATCGTAAAATGGCAACATATAGTAAAAGCAGGAAATCTTAGATAGCCAGGATCATCAAATGTCTGAAGGGAAATGGGAAGAGAAAACGGAAGCACACTGGAGGCAAATTTAAACAGTAGAAATTAGATAACATGTAAGCGAAAGAATAGTATAGTTCATAAGATTTGTAAAAAGATGGAGAAAAATTGAGACATTCTAGAATCGTGAAAGAGATTGTCATGCTCATGTCCCTTCACTCATCAGATTTTATCCAATCGAAATTAAGGTGTAGCATCTTTATCCCTCTCCATGGCCATATCCAAAATTTGAAAATAGATACTGAGAAATGACGTACGCCCTGAATATCATGTTACAGCACAACAACATACAAGGCAACAAACACGTTAATTCAACTATGAATGTATTAAGGCAAATAATGAATAAAACAATATAGTTTGTAAAAGGTTTAAATTTTTGCTATCTTAGAGAACAATTCTTCCCTCCATAAGTAACGCTGATGCTGACATCCAGGAGAGCAACTCCTTGTCCCTTTGCAGGCTCAGACTTTAATAAATTGATAGGTCTGCTGCTTAGAAAATTGTTATAAGAGTTCATTGTTGCCCGTTATACAATTCGTAACGTCAGAATCCATCTTGCGCCCTTGTATATATATATTAGTGCGTGCATTGAATATTGATGCCACAGGATTTGGTGCCTTTGTTTCATATTTAGATATTCTTGACACAATCCAAGGAAGAATCTACAATGTTATAGGTATTGACATGTAATCTCATCTTCATACCGTGTCTCACCGCAGTCATACGATTTCTCTGACTTTTCTATAAATATTTTCATGGCAATTTTTCTAATGAGCTTTCATCTTTGATACTTCGTTTAAACTGATTTAAGCGTAATACTAGAGATGACTTTTAGCCCTAATCTGTTTAAATAGCTAGATGTAACTAATTGACTTTCAAATCCGAGTGCTCTCAGCTTATACTACATCTGAAATAAGTTGTATTTCAAAAAAGTACATTTTACATAGGATTAAATAAATCTGTGCAGTAGAAATCCGTAGAAGACTTTTCCTTAATGGAGATTTTAATTCTGGTTTATTTGTGTTTTTTGAACGTCACTCTTCCTTTGAAGGAAAGAAGATGTCACCCTTTGAAAATGAAACATCAAAGAACAATTGGGAACTCGTATTAATCTTTTGCTATTCCAAAACTTTTTTTTCCATTGTAAATACATAGCGAAATTGAACATAGCCCAGATAAAATAAACAGAATGTTATTGATTTCAGCATCTCATGTTCCAGACTCCGAATGTATGTGAATGATGTTCGTGTCTATAACTCGTACTTCTTCTAACAGCAGTCAACAAGATAGATCCTTTCCGCATATATAAGCCAAAATGGGCCCTAAATATAGCATATAGGTTCTCGGAAAAAAATGATTGTAAAAAATTATTTATTCCTAAATGATTACCCTAAATGCAACATCTAAAAATACCTTAACGTAATCGTGTTTTCTCTAACTAAAGTATGTCAAACCATTCCTAATACAACAAGACAGAAAACAACAAATATGTCTAATACTGATTTGAATAGATTGGTACAAGATCGTCTACAAAAAATAATAGTCAAATTGGAAGGAATATAGTTAAAATGCAATAACGATTATAAAATCTAGTTAATATTCCGAGAAAAAACAACTGGAAACTAGAAACCAATTCAATGATCCAAACCATTATTGATTATTTACAGGATGAAAAAAAAAAAAAAAAAACACGATCTGTGATTTTGCAATAAAAGCGAAAATAGTAAATATTTGAAGTTTGCATGAAATCAAAAATAAAATGTTCATATATTCAGAGACGTCTGACCAGAAAAAAAAACATACCCAAATATATAGAGACTCTTAGTGGTAAATACTCTTAGGAAGCAACAAAATATCTTTGATTATTTCCCAAGTACAACATACCTCTCTTGTTTCAGTTATGGTGAATGTAATTAGAATAGGCTCCTAACTAGACTATCACTTTGATGTACGACAACGTCTAATAATTCATCTTGTCCGTTCTGTCAATAGGAGAAATTATTGCTTATATGTCATCAAACATCTCCATGAAATCGAATGGAATATTGCATATCTGCTCTCGTGATCTTACACCAGAATAATTCCGTATCAATATATATATATATATATATATATATATATATATATATATATATATATATATATATATATATATGATATTTGTAGCTCGTAATCAGTTTTGTATTTTTGTTTTCTTTCATCATCCATTTATACAAGCTCATTATTTAGCTTCTGACATTTTCTTTAATTTAAATTGTCTCTTGATGATGCTAAATATTCGTGTCAGTTTTGTTTTTATTTCTTTCTAAAATTTTATCGTTTGCCCACATGTACTCTGTGATATTCTCATTATCCTTCTGTAGAACCACTTTTCTGTTGCTTCATGTCTCGTCTTCATCTGTGTGAAGATTGTCCAGTATTCGCTGTCACGTTTTAGGTCTGATAATCTTAACAATTAGGAATAGAATATATATTTGGCTCATGACACTATTTCCAATTAAATTTTTTTATCTCTTAATATTTAGTTTAAATTTTGGAAGCCATATTTCGTTATTCAATGTAACATCGGATTTCAGTGTCCCTCTTTCCGTTCTTTGTTAAAGGATTCTCAGATAGTCAAATTACTGTACTTGTATACGACCATGAACATACATAGAATAATATATTTACTGCTACTAATACTATTACTACTACTACTACGAACAATCATAATAAAATATTGTTTTCATTGTTAATTATTAAATAGATGGTAATTAATATCGAAGGCTGCGATTAAAAAGGATTAATTAAAGAGTAGACATCGGGGGGGGGCAAAATTAAATCAGATGCTATGTGTTCAGATTCTTAAAATATGCAAATTAGCATATAATTAATTTAATATATAGAAACTGGGACATGATCTCTAAGACAGGGGAATCCTGGTATAAAGACAAGTGGTTTATAAATAATATCTATTGTAATGTTTTGAAAATAAATAACATTTAGAAATATAAGGGAATAATTGCTCGAATGCAAACAAAAATTGAATCTGAAATAATTCCTTTATCTAATTGATACATTGGATTATAAAAATATTGAAAGAGATCTCACAAACAATATACGCAGGAATACCAAATGGCTATTTTTTGATGTCATTAAACTACTGAGAAAGGAAGAGGAAATTTAAGAAGATTTATTCTCCCCAGCGATTACAAGTAAACTTTGTAGTTGGAAATATTGACATTAAAATAGTACACGTCTAAATAGAAAGTATAGCAATACAATAAAAGATAATTCATAAGAATGACGAAAACAATCATAAAGACAGTTCAGAATCTAGTATATAGTAGATAAATATATGCATAGATATAGCATGTAAAGGAATCCATAAGAGAAAACTGAAGTCACGGTTAATCATAGTCCAAAATAATGTAGCACAAAGTGACTGTGTAATAGCCATAGTAGATAAATCCCAGGAAAGCACTCAATGTATATTTTTTGGAAATAAAAAAGAGAGAGTGAATCACGTAATTTACCAATGTAGCAAATTAGTCTAGAACAGATACCAATGGCTTAACTGAGTTAGGTATATTTTTATCTGGGAACATTGCAGTCTACGGAATCTTGACCGTAAAGAACAATGGTATATTTACAGTCTGATATTTTTCCTATAGAATGCAATACATTAACTATTCTGGGACGTTCAGATGTGGTCGGATTAGAAAATATGGCTAGACATAAGTAGGAACTATCTAAATTAGAAATATCAAAAATTGCATTTGCTCTTCTCGTGGGATTTCAAAGAAAGAGAAGAGATATAATTAACTCGATATCTTTTGCTAACGTTGATCCATTAGAAGTACAGAGAGTCACTCAAGGTAGGGTTCTTTGAATTAGGTGTTTAATATGAAAGTAAGAGGAGAAAGCGAAAATTGAACATTATCAGGTTATGATGGATAAATAAAAATGTGCTTTAGGCTTGATGTGTTTGAGATAATTTGTTTTCGGGAAAGATCCATACAGGCGTCTGTTGCACGAAATATCGGTGTTTTGGAATAATTCATCATTCTTTTCGAATGAATGAGTATAAAATGTGGGTGATTGGTACATGTGACTGTAGAATGTAGATCTTGTTTGCTAATGTCTGAGCTGTTGGCACTAATGAAAGGAGCGCGTTAAAACAGTTCTTATGTAAGTAGCTTAGACTTGCGACACTGAGTCTCGGTGGATGGAGCAGTAGGATTGAAAATAATAAAATCGAATATAATTATCCGCGATAAATCAATGGTGTATCATTTTGTGACGCTGGGGTGGAAGGATTACTACTCTCTATTTGAGGTCTAAAATGACTCGTGTAAATTTAAAACGTACCAGAAAAAGTCAGATATATTTTGGACCAATCTCGGATATCATAATAAAATCTAACATGAAAGAGAGTGTTTATTAAATAATTATAGGCGTCGTCCTGAGGACAGTATCAAAAAACATAGGAAAAAATAAGGGGACATTGAAAAATAGGAATTGATTGGAAACATTCTCACGAGTACTGTAATGAAACGTGTTAAAATAAGAACGGCTGCAAAAATTTAGAGAAGACTTGCTCTGAAATTATAGCTATCCTAAACCTGACCCTGTTTGTATTAATACGAAATCTTAATACGCAGATAAATCTCAGACTATTTATCAGCAAATATAAATCCAAGCAACAAGATATCCCTTTGCCTATTTAACTTTACAAGAGACAATAATATGTTTAGTGTACGGCTAGGGATACAGTTAACAGTAGCATACCTATAGGTGTAGACGTTATATATAAGCTAGATATATGAGTTAGAAACAATAGTCTGCCGACTGTTCTAAATGGTGCGAGAATTGTCTTGTGACAGTGGAGTTCGTCCCTCTGTCAAGACTATTGCTCAATCCCTATGGGATCACCCGGAGTCATTACTGCCATCGGAATACGTTTGAGCTTATGTCTCAGCAACTGAGCCGTCTCTAAAATAAGGATCTGACTAAGGGAGGTTGATAAATTTCTGGCTATAAACCCAGTTCAAACTCGTCCTTCTGTGACATGTATTTGCGAGGTTGGCGCACGTCCAAATACATAACTTGAACTGTAAAACTAATATTGACAGCATGCATTTCAATTCCCTACTTTGAATATCATAACATCATTATTTTCTATATGTGCTTTTTAGTTTATTATTTTATTTCATCTTAATTGTAAAGAATTGTCTCCCCCCTTTTGTATTTATATCGTGAAGATCAAATTACACATCATATAATATTTAAAGTTACAGGTCAAAATTTTGTCTTTTTTTTTTTGCTATGCACAAACACTCAGGTTTTTCTCACATTAACTATGATGACTAAACAGAAGCTCGTGGGGAAACCATTTTTTACCAATGAATATCACACGTATTAAAAGTAAAATTATTTCAATTATTACAATTATCAAACTTATCATAAATTATCAGATAAAAGCGATGTTCCGATAATTATCGCTTCATAGTGAACAGTAGAGCATCAGTTGATTTCTAATGACTTAATCCATTCTTTTGCCCAATATAGTTTCGCCAGTCGGTGAGTTCCAGTCATTGTATTTGAACAAATAGAACAAGAAATATGTGTTCATTATATATTTAGAACGTAATAAATTTCAAAAAGTTATAAAAATAAAAGATGGACAATGAATAGAATATGTGTTATAATGAGCCAAACATATGTTCCTTTCCTTATTGAAAGAACCGGATCGAACTGTCACATGGACTATTATTGTCGCTTTCAATAATACTGAAATGTGTGGTTTATAAAATGAAACTTTCATCGCTGTGTAAGACAAGATCTCTAGGTGCGAAGGAAAATTTTTATTTTTATTTTTCATTTTGTCCAAGTGGGATCGCATATTTAAATAATTGTATACTCGAGTGAAAATCAAATTTTGAGAGAAATAAAAACAATTCCGTTCTCAAATAAAGCTTTATTTAACTGTGAGGACATTATTTCTGTCCCCTTTAAACAATCAACAGTTCCCCCGAAATAAATACTGTTCTATTATCTTTCATCCTTAATCAGAGTACTTCGTATTCACAGTTCACAACCGAAATATATCTATCCGTATCATCATTCAATTTTGCACTTTGGCCTATAGCAATGATTTTAAAAGTAAAGAAAGCAGCTAAGAAGAGACACTTTTCTTTGATATTGCACGGAGATAAATACGAAAATAAAGTAATAAAATAGAAGGATATAAAAGAAATAATAGCTTTATTTTAATCTGAAATATAGACGAAAAAACTAAAAGTGATAAACAATACAACGCATCCCTATTTTTGCGGTGTTAAATAAGGTTTGCAAAATGATATTTTACAAAAGCAGAGATGAGAATTTAATAAAATAATTCATACAAACGGCAGCAAAATAGGAAATGAAATCACGGGATGAATCGGAAAAAAAAACTGTCCTCAGTGTCCAAAAGCTTCAAAAAAGAATACATTTTAATGAAAGATAAGCTGAAAATAAATCAATACATAATTCAGAAGCATAGTGAAAATAGATCCTTTAGAAGAAATAAATTCAAATAAAAGGAGAATAGGTGTATATTTATATATGTATATTTGTTCATATGCCTATATATATATATATATATATATATATATATATATATATATATATATATATATATATATATATGGGATGGGGTGGGGTGTACGTGTATTCAAAAGATAGAAAAGTTAGGAACAATAGAGTTCACAAAGATTAAATAAGTGACAAAACGGGTAAACGAATCGTCCGCTATAATCGTAAATAAAAATAAGAGCTGTAGATAATATATCTGACGAAAGATTCCTGTATATGGAAAGAAGAATGAACACCTCCCTCATTTCTCTATATCGATCTCTTTCTCTATCTCAATTTCTCTCTCTCTCTCTCTCTCTCTGTCTCCATATATATATATATATATATATATATATATATATATATATATATATATATATACTAGCAGCATGGCCCGGCATTGCCCGTGCTTAATTCAAAAATCGTACGACTCATACAGCAACCGCTATCACTTGACCTAAAATATTTTTGCCCTTCCTTGCCTTTAAAGTAGTGCCCTTTGCCGTGCTGATGTTGCTACATGAGTTACTTCTTGCCTATCTCACACTGCGAATTTTTTCTAAGATCTATACTAAACACTAAATCTGTTACGAAAAAAGAACTAAGCAAAATGAACACAAAACAGTCAGCTTTAAAAAGGTCTCATAACTAGAAAAAATGAATGAAAAAAAAAATAACCGCATATACTTTTTCACACCCAACGGAATCAGAATCAACGTTGAGTTTAAGCAAGGGAACGAGACAATTTGAGTAAAGTTCCATGCAGATTTAAATTTTTAGCACTAGTGATGAATGCAGCTATCGAATTTTGGCATGCTAACATCCTAGTTAACATTCGTGTCAGTTAGCTGTTAGCTCTCACGCTTGCCAATAGAATCTTCCTGCCTATTCGTGGTAGGCAGCTATAGGCTCTCACTCTGGCCAGTAGAAAATGGCCCCAAACTATATTAAAACTGCCGTAGATGCATGAAAAAATTGAATATTTCCACTATCGATGGGAGTTGGGAATTGCAACTTCGGTGTTGGCCTTCTCACTAACTTGGAGCATGTTCATGTAAATTTTGGTGCAAATCCTTCGGAAATTGCGGCCGTTCATTCGTTACACACACACACGCGCACACACTCTGCATATATATATATATATATATATATATATATATATATATATATATATATATATATATATATATATATATATATATATATATATAGAGAGAGAGAGAGAGAGATAGATGCATATGTAAAAGTGCAATGATTTTGTTTAAACAAGATTGTAGAACGTCGGCTTTGAGGGACTACGAATAGGATAATAATTATTAATATTCACAGGAGAATTGTTTGAATGGTTAGTGATAAAAGAAAAAAAAGTGCAGTAAAAATCACGATATAAATTATATGAAAGGAATTTATGAAACTTTCCTTGAAGTATAGAGCCCAGAATTGAGGAAATACCCAACCATATCCAGTTCCCGTTGATATGAAAACAAATCGGTATTATATTCTGGTGTTTCTTTATATTATTTTTTTTTCATCCGTTAACGTGTTTTAAACGTTTTATTATATTTTTAAGCCCTCTTGGGTTAACTCGCTCTAATTTTTAATTATTTATTCCTATGCCATCGTTTTTTTTTTTTGTTTTTTTTTTTTTTTCGTCGAACATCTCTTAGATATTTTAAGATCTGTCGGTTTTAATTCGCTGCAATTTATTTATTTTATATATATATTCTTATTAGTCGTAAAGTTTAAAACCGGGTTTTTTTTTTTTTTTTTTTTTATACCTATAAGCACTCTTGGCTTGACTCGCCGTAATCTATTTATTAATTTTAATGGCTATTTTTCTTATTTCTGTAAATAGTAATTATTGCTGGTGAAATGAAACGTGAGGGGAAGTGGGTAAGGAAAAAAAAAATTACCTTCTAAGTATCCGATGGGGGGTGTCCACCAAGGAGGGCAGTAATGAGGGAAAAAAAAAATTAAAAAAAATAAATTACCCGTGAACAGCTTATAAAGAATTTGCTTCGCTGTGATTGGCTGTTGGTCAATCTCCAATCAAATGTGTGACTACGGGGTATTTATAAAAGTCAGTGTTAACAAGCATTTTTTTAGAGGGCGCTTTAGAGCCTGATCAGCTCTGAAGGGGGTCGATTTGGTGAGGTCAGTATGATGTTTGAAAGACCCGAAACTGCCCAATGATACTTTTCTAGAACATCACTGACGACGCCCTCTAGCGCTAAAAGAGCGTATATTCAAAGCATACAATCTTTCCAAATCGCGTACATCGTTATGAAACCAAACTTTTCTACCCAGAGAATACGGTAGCTATTTTCTTTCTGCCCCAATCCTTAGGGCGTGTTAACTTTAGTGCCCTTTGTCGTATTCTAATCTACATTTGATTCCAATTCACAGACACGGATACTTATTTAAAGGCTATGTGTATAGGTTATTTATAAGCTAGATATCTGAAGCAGAAAGAATAGGCTGCTAACAGTTGACAGTGGTGCGAGTATAGTCTTGTATCGCTTGGGTACTGGGAGTTCATACTTCAGTCAAGAAAATTGCTGATTCTTTAGGGGGAGGTGTCGACAACTTATTACTATATGCATAATTAGAGATTTAAAATCATTCAGTGTGCATACAACAACGTATTTTTATACAGGGTTAATATACCTAATCGAATATATATATATGTATTTTGTATATTTGGGCCGCATTTTTTCAGTAATGCATGTTACATTAAATAATATAGACAAGATTTGTCTATTTATTTTAAGTAAGTTCCTTTCATATTGTCTGATACCAACGGCTTCCCATACTTAAAGCTTCTCGTTTTCCCCTCTCCCGTCGTCATGCGCCACGTCACGAGCTTCCGTGTATCGTATATACGAGTTTGTCGTTACTTGGAAATTTTTCATGCAGCAAGGGCGGACTATCATTGTCGTATATATATATATATATATATATATATATATATATATATATATATATATATATACGACATTGATGTATTGATAGATAGATAAACTGTTTAAGCTTTATAAGTTCTATGTATAATTACGTATCACATATAAGCATATATATATATACAGAGTGCGATGGATAAATTATGATCAAACATGAACACTGACATAATTTTTTAACAGATATATTTACAAAACTTGTAAAAATAACTTGAAATGCTGAAGTGAATTTATTCAAGAAAATCACAATTGGCTTCAACTATGGCCTCCAGCAGACTTTGGAATCTCCTGCTTCACTTCTGGACGATTTCCTTGATTAAGTTGTTGAATACTACCGTAATCCCTGCCTCCAGTTCATCTTTGATGTTACAAGGACTGTTGATGGTCTATCAGTGAAGTGCCTCCCACGCATAATCATCAAGGGATTGAAGTCTGCGGAGGTAGGTGACCAGACATAAGGCTCGATGTATTCGCAGAATTGTCAGAAAGACAAAACTTTGTTCAGTTTGTGTAGTATGGTGAAAAATCCTCTTGCCAGAGACAGTATTTTCCAGTAGCTACCGTCAGCAACGGCGTTAAACATGTAGTTAATTTATCATTGATTCTTTTTTTCAGTAGAGATACGATAAGATGATCTTCTTTTTTTTTTTTTTTTGTTCGAGAAACTAAAAATATAAAAGTTACAAGAAAAAAGAAGAAACAAAAATGCAATCACCGCTACTCTTTGGACGATATTATATTTCGAGAACAGACCATGTTGCTTAGTGCCTGAAAAGAATAAGCGCTGATGATATTTCTAAATGAAGCTTAAAAGAGACGCAGTGATGTATAACTAAGCGTGTGTTCCTTGGTTAAATGAAAAAACAAGACAAAATAAATAAAAAAGAAAACATATAAAATGTGATAATCGATCAAAAACAGTAGATACAAGAACATCGGAAAACGAGAATAAGCAGCTACCTGCATATATGTCACAGTAACATATATATATATATATATATATATATATATATATATATATATATATATATATATATATATATGTGTGTGTGTGTGTGTGTGTGTGTGTGTGTGTGTGTGTGTGTGTGTGTGTGAAAGAAAAAACAACTTTGAACAGCCAAATATCGGAATTCTCAATAAAATATTTTCTTTTATTTTCCTCATTAAGTATTCTTATATCATGATCTATTTTTTCTATGCTGTCCGCCCCATCTTCTCGATATATTTTTTCTTTTTTTGCTATTTTATTGTCAAATATGTTTTTATATTCGTTTTGCAATTCTCCTCCTTTGCTAAATCTTTCCCGTTTAATTTCCACACCTTTTACTTCCGATACATTGATTTTTGCTACAAACCCTAATCCATATTAAAACTGACTATTTTACTTGGTGTTTTATTTTTCTCTTCTCTTTATTATTGCATTGTTCCAGGCCGATCATTTCTTACAGTTTTTAAGAAATCAGCATGCAAAAAGAACAAAAAGAGAACATATGTTTCTGAGCTATGGAATGAGATTTCGCTCCTCGGTAGGAGTTATTCTCTAATCTATTTCCGTTGTGCCTGCTCTAACGCCCAGATCAAAAATCTTTAAATGGAATGGGAAAGTAATAATAATAACAATACTTCAAGTCAGATTCTTTTCTTCCTTAGATCTGGAAATGGTATTATATATTTACTTTTTCTTCTTCAATCCCCAATTCCAATAATGGAAACCATATTTATTTTCATTTTTGAAGAATATTATGATTTTCGTATGAGATTTAGATATTTTTTCAGCGTTTACCCATACTATTAGTTATATTTTCGTTGGTTAGAACGGCAAGATTAATTATCTGACATTTTTCGTTTGACAAATTTTGATTAGATATGGTTTCTTGTTCTGATTCAGATGAAGAGTTTAAATTTCAAAGTGATACAAGGATTTCCAATTTCTTTTTTATTGTCATTGGTTGTGCATCTATAATGCGATCACAAACTGAAAACTTGTTTCAAACTGTCCATTTTGGTTATCTATTCTTGCTCGAATATCGGTCATTAATATTGATGCATTTTTCTATTCGACTAGAATTCCAAATTATCAATGTAGATAACAAGTTGAACGCTGATGCAATCAAGAGGGTCATTAACGAATATTAAAACTTACAAATTGAATAAGACAAAGGATGGAACCCTATATATATATATATATATATATATATATATATATACATATATATATATATGTGTGTGTGTGTGTGTGTGTGTGTGCCTGTGTTTGTGTGTGTGTCTGTGCGTTAATAAATAAACATATACTTCCGTTGGTTAGCCAATTCATCAGGCACAGCGAGATAGTTAGCAACGAAATTTGATTTACGCAAGAATCCTAAGTATATGTTCATTTATTAATATATATCTTAGCTCTGTGTAATCGCATTGAGCACTATTATGTGTACACCTCAAGGATAAGTTTGGAATTAGTTATTTGATTACCAGCGTATGCACAGCAGCACACTTTCGCTAATATCTAGTTATTTCATTTACTTAACACTATATCTACACAGACACACACGCATATATATATATATATATATATATATATATATATATATATATATATATATATATATATATATATATATATATATATATATATAGTGTTAGGCAGCATCTTAAAATCTAGTGTTTAATTCTCAAATACAGTTTAGGAAATAGGGTCTTTTCAAATGACATGTCATAGGATATTTTACAACTTCTTTACGAGCAGATACATCTTTGATATAATTAAATTATTGTACTTTTTACTACATTAAAGACATCATTATTATTGGTAGTTTTTTGGCGTTGATTTCTACATAATTCTCTTTATTTTTTGAAGGGATGCTACTTATAGTAAAAATGTTATTGGACATTTTCTATGTTATTATCGTTATGCTTGACATTCAATTGTCTTATCACTAATACACTTTTAAACATGAGAATAACTGAAGTGAAACGAATGAAAATATTTTGTATACGTATATAAAAATCAAATAGAGAAACGACTTTCGATTGAAGCAGAAGAAAAAGTACGTGAGAATTGAGAATAAACAGAGGAAAAGGATGTAATATTAATAACAAAGATCGCATTTATTAAATCTATCTACTTGCACAAAGAGAGGGCGACAATAAGTGAAAACAGAAGAAACGAAATGGAAACCAATTTAAGACAAACAATTCAGTGATGCAACGATATTTGCTACAGTTAAAAGGGAAGAAAGAGAAGAGAGATACAATTTTCATAAAAAATATTGCTAAGGTTTCTCTAAAGCAAAAAATTACACGTGAATATTCACTGTAATAACATTGTTCAACTATTGACAATAGGCGAACCAGAGAAAAAGTCACAAACATATACCGAATAGCTTAGACACACACTGGTTACCATATATATATATATATATTTAGAGGGCGTATATTGGCGTATCATATCTTTACATATATGTTCAAGCATGCCCAGATGCAAATATATTGACACTGAGATTTTTCCCATATGGAGATGAAAAGTTTTTCATTTGCAAATTTCCTTGCCAATAAATGAAGGAATTTCTTATCAATGGAAACCTTTTTAGAAGTCAGCCTGATACGGTGTTATCGATTGATTTGATTGATTTCTTTCGAGTTTTGAATATTATAAATGTATCTTCACAAGCTAGGTATTAATATTGATCATCATTTGTGTCATAACTTTAACAAAATCTCATATGTCAATCAAACACTCGTTCACGTAATAGGAAATTTTCCCCCATAATATCATTGGTACATGTTAATTTGCGGGAGATGATGGTAATATCAAAGTGATATGTGATTGATATCATACGCCAACATTTTCGTGTGTGGAATCATGCGCCAACATTTTCTTATATTGAAAATACATCACATTCACTATGCCTAACCGGCAAGGGAGGATGTGACTATGATGAAATTAGGTTGGTGCAAAAATAATGACGTAATAATGTCGTTTTTTGACGTATTTTTAACCTCAAAAAACGATATGATTACGTCATTATTTTTGCACCAACCAAATATTTCTTAACCGTTGTTCAATAAACACCACCCGATTTGTTATCGTGCGTTTTCCTTCAAATTACGTAAAATTATGTGAGAAACCTTCGCGACGTCTATATAACCACGGCGACACGTGATAAATGTCTTAGGAATATGAAAATAACACGAACATTATCTTTCCAACCACACTTGTGTAAGATGTGTATTTCCTTAATTCTCGCTAGTTTTTTTAGTGCATTTATAGGAAGTCCAATAGCCCTTAAATCCAAATGCAAGGCTTTGGCAAAGCTGGCTCCAAGATGGGAAGATACATTACACCTGATCAACATCAACAGGATACCATGGAATTTTGATAAAGCGAGAAGGCCCTTTGGGATGAATTTCCTGACATTTATATTAAAATATATGAAAAAGAAATTATATGTATTATCAGAAATTACACAAAAATATTATTCAAAATAAATTTGAAAATAAAGTTTGAAATGCATTATTAAATTAAAAAAAGAAGAGTTTACTTACTTAAAAGTAAAGTTAGTTCCGAGATTAGATAATAAAACATAAAATCTTTGAAAATATAAACAAATTACGATAATTATAAAAGTTGTATTTTTATAAATTGTTAATTATATTTTGATGAAAAATACAATACATATTTGTGCTAGTGAAAAACGTAAACAGTATGCAAAAATAAAACGAACTTACAAGAGGAGGTAATTTTTTTTTTTTACTTTTAGTAATTTCCTTTAATTTATTAAGAGAATAGATACTAAACTTAAAACTATATTTATTAACCGTATTTTCTTCTTTTCTTTTCGTTAAGATTCAGTTTTAATTTAACCGACACTATTTTCCGGTGACACCGATATAATGATATAAATCGCAATTTATTTTGTCTTTAAGTTCGATTCCTGAAATAAACACGAAGATTTGAAGAATTTTTTTTTTGTTAAATTTTAGACGTTATTTTTCATCGAGTTATTTGTTTTACAGTTCCCAAATCGACCTAACGTAATACATATATATATATATATATATATATATATATATATATATATATATATATATATATATATATATATATATATATATATGATAAACCAATGAGCGTTTCTTTTTTATTTTGTCGAATGCACTGTATGGTACGGTAAATGGGGCGCCGATTGTTTGTAAGTGCACAAAGATGCAATTCACTCGTCCAGAGATTTAGGAATGGCATGTGATACTGGATGATATTCGCGTCTGAAGCTCCAATACGAACATTTTAATGTGTTTGGACATTAATCTGAGAACATTGCAGCAGATTCAGAAAGAGTTGCATGAGTCTAATAGCGATTACTTCGCTCGTTTTGATAAGGATAGATCCCCCGAATTTGTTGGTGAGCTCCTCAGTCACAAAGCGAACGCCGACATCGAGTGGATTGAGGATTTAATACTCTTCTGGGATAAGGTGATTGATACTGGAAAAGCTTATATCTGGTAACAGGACTCTTAACTATGCCACGAATTCATGAGAACGCAATCATGGTTGTCGGACAATATCTGCGAAACACAAACAATCTAATCTGACCAACTAACTGGCCAAACTGTAATGCTTTGATTATTATGCGTGAAACACACTTGAGCGAGAGACCAAATAATATCCTTGTAATACCAAAGATGAAATGGAGGCAAGGAATATGGCAGCATTCACAAAGTTAAACAAGAACATCGTTCAGAATAGATGCAGGGAATTTAGAAGCCGTCTGTAGGCCGTGGTTGAGGAAAATAGCGAATATATTGAAAGAATTTTCTCTTTAGTATTTCAAGATATTTTTGTTTAATTTTGTTAAATATATGTGTTAAAATTAAATTTTGGACGACCATTTATTCATTACGACTTGTATGTATGGAGTAGTATACTTGGTTGGAAGATCTAATAATGCATTTTTCCTGAAAAGATGAACGCTTCTGTGATAGGTCTTGTACTTTTTTAAATAATTTAATCTCAAGCTAATATCGACTCATAATAAATACTACGGGAATTACACGACTTTCTTTTTGTTTTGAACATGGTTAAAAAAAATGTATGCATATATGTATGTATGTATGTATGTATCTGTATATATATATATATATATATATATATATATATATATATATATATATATATATATTAAGAGACAGTCATTGATTTCTGTTGTTCAATGCTACTAACAAGCATGGACATTTTCGATTGATGATGGCCATGCTGGCTGAATCTAATCGAGGAACATAATTAGTAAACAAGTGTTAATATAAAACAAGTGTTAATATACAACCCACTGTCTGTAAATTTTAATCTTTTTTTAATAAACATACATACATACACACACACACACGCAAGAACACACACGCACACACACATAAACGAACAAACAAACACACACCCATATATATATATATATATATATATATATATATATATATATATATATATATATATATATACATACATACATACATATATATATATATTATGTTAGTATAATGCATCGAAAAGATGTCCAAATTTCTACACAACTGCTGTCATGTTTCGATTGATATCAACGCATCATAACAGGTGAGTTTAAATTACTGGTGAGTGAACCAGTGATGGTTTACTCATTTCAAACTATCAAGTAACGTAGATTTTGGTTTACATTGTTTGATCCTTCTTTTAAAAAATGTTACGAACGCTAGAATTTAGTCTAATCGTTTTTTATCTTTTATCTATCTATCTATCTATCTATCTATCTATCTATCTATCTATTTCTCTCTCTATATACACACACACACACACACACACACACACACACATATATATATATATATATATATATATATATATATATATATATATATAAACGTATTATATTGTGGAGCTTATATGATAAGTAGGTAATATTACAATGAATCAGTAATATTAATATAATCAATGGCAAATTCTATTCGATAGCAGACATTTTTTAAAGAATGTGTTATTTATTAACGGATATATAATACTGGAACTGCAGAGTTCAAATATTTCAAGTGAAATTACACACAAAATATACTTACTTGAAATATTTGAAATCTAGCGTCTTTGACTTGCATGCTACCGTATTATATATCCGTCAATAAATAACACATTCATTTTAAAAAATAAATCTCTCGGGGTACGATACATTTATTTCGTCATAGTGTTTTATTTATAAATGAAAAAAAATAGACAATGGAAAAATAAAAATAAAAACTGATGAAAATAAACAAAAATTATGTAACTGTAGAAACCATCAAAATTGCCCTCTACAAAATAAATGTCGCACTGAAATATTAGTATGCCAATGCAATATCTCTTCAATTGAAAATCCTGAAAACATAAAAATATATAGAGGTAGCACAAGCCATGAGTTCAAAAAAAGTTTCAATCAACACCAAAGTTCATTTAGGCTAAATAAATATAAAAATCAAACATCTCTATCGAAGTACTTCTGGCACCCAAAAGAATCAAATAAAACACCTACAATAAAATGGAAATTAATAAAAAAAAGCTAGAATAAAATGACCCATGTCTTTTGTGCATACAAGAGAAACTGTATATTACTAAGTTTATAAAAAACAAAAACTTACTGAATCAGAGAAATGAAATAGCTATTTTATGCCGTCATTGTCAAAAGTTTTCCGTAAATAATATTAAAAATAAAAATAAATTTTAAAAGTGTGACCTCGTAATATACGTACTTATACTTAATGAAAAAATATAATTTTATATACTGTAAGTAATTCTATTACATTTACCAAAAAAGTCTATTAAAATAATTGTGAAAATACTTTAAAGTAGTATTTAAAATTTAAGTTAAAACGAATTCTAACCTGAACATCTTTTAAAATTGTAGTTAAATAAAACGTATTCTAACCGAAACACCTCTCTCAAAGTACTACCGGCACTTAAAGGAATCCACTAAAACACCTACAGAAAAATGAAATTATGATGCAAAGCTATAAGATGTAGGCCATTAAATGCCCCATCTCCTTTGTACAGACATGTGAAACTATATATTACTAAGTATAAAAAATGTTTAGTAAATCAGAGAAATGATTTAGCTATTTTTGCCGTAATTGTCATAAATTTTACTTAAATAATATTTAAATATAAAAAAATTTAACAAAGATAATATACATACTTACACTTGTTGTGACAAAATAATTTTACTTACTGTAAGTAATTCTAATACATTTACTTCTTTTAAAAAAGAAACATAGTTTATTAAAATTAACGGTGAAAATATTTTAAAGTTGTATATAAAATTGTAGTTAAACAAAAAGAAATTCTAACCTAAACTTTTTTAAAAATTGTAATTAAATAAAAAGTATTCTAACCTATAGATCTCCCTCCAAGTACTAAAAACACTTAAAAGAATCCAATAAAACACCAACAGTAAAATGAATGTAATATGATAAGCTAGAAGATGTAATCCATTGAATGGCCCATGTCCTTTGTACTTATATGAGAAACAAGATATTACTAAGTTAATATAAAAAATAAAAGTTTACTAAATCAGTGAAGTTAATTAGCTATTTTTGGCGTCATTGTCATAAAGTTTACTTAAGAAAAAAAGAAAAAAGAAATTGTTCCCTAATATAATACATACTTTTAGTTGATGTGAAAATAACTGTAAGGGATTCTAATACATTTACTTGTTCTAAAAAGTAATATTGTATATTAAAAATGAATAGTGAAAATATTTTTCAAATTGTAGTTAAATAAAACGTATTCTAACATGAACAACCCCTACCCAAATAAAAATCTTCAAATATACAAATAGAAAAAATACCGTAAGAATTTTTGCAGTTAACAATAAAATTAAAAAAATAATCCAGACGACATGCATTTAACGGATGTCAGATTTCATTGAAAAATACCTACCTACCCCATAAAAAAACGTAGCTAATAACGGATACATCAAAATATAGACATATAGAACACCCAAACAGCCCTGTCTAGTAGAAGTGAATTAATCTGTAACCTTGGAAACGTGAATTATGATATTATCTGTGTTTTAAAACCCAGTAATTTTAAAACTTACTCCAAAATTCGATTGAGGATGAAATGGAACTAATGTCTTTAATTTAATTACAAAATTAAATTCGGACCTTCCATTTTTGAAACATGGTTAGAAATGTGTAGCAGAAAAAACATGTTTTAAATCAATTAATTTATAATATATATATATATATATATATATATATATATATATATATATATATATATATATATATATATACATATATATATATATAGTTTTTTGTTTCAACATTTAAAAGTAAAATCTGATGATCCGCAGTCCTTTAAAAGGATCCGCAGTCATTTAAAGGGACTGTAGTGAAATAATTCATTACATGGAAACTTAAAGTGGTCGGCTTTTATATATATATATATAAAGTGGTCTGTTTTTATATTATATTATATATATATATATATATATATATATATATATATATATATATATATATATATATATATATATATATATATATATATATATATATATATATTGCAATATACACCTAAATATATGCATTTTATTGTTTTTATTTTAAAGTTAAATAAGTTTGCTGCCAGGACAGTTTCGTGATTATTCTCATATACATCCGGTATATTGTACATGAGATTAAATTTATAAAATTATTAAATGAAATCCTTCAACTAAGACTTTCTATCAAGACTTCATTTTTGAAAATATCCCGAGTCTAAAGTATTAATTGAGAGAAATTAATTTTCAAATGCCCATATGTCATTTTTATCACGAGATCTTAATACATCTATTTGTAATGATTTTAATTTGAAATATTAACATAATAACGTTTCCTGAAATCATTGATCGATATATAGATTTTTATTTCTTACCACAGTACCTAAGAAAAATAGCTGCATAGAATTTTCTAAATTGTGATTTTCATTCATCCATGATTTGCCGTCAAAATTGTCATCTGCTGAGAAAATCTTAGACAAAATAACAGTTCATTCGACGAGAAATTTAAAACAATTCCATAAAATTATTATCTATGGCAACATTCTTCATAATCTACATATATTCATATTCGCTAAAAAATATTTCTGTCAACAACTCCACGAAACATCAGAATGATCATATTTACTGACAAATAAATTTAACAAATCTAGCTTAAAACTGATTTATAAATCTAACCTGCCTTTTGGTGTATGAAAACTAAAACGACATTTTTCAAAAACCCACACATATAGACGCATATATATATTATATATATCTATATATATATATATATATATATATATATATATATATATATATATATATATATATATATACTCATAAGTCTATATGTGAGTATACATACATACATATATATATATATATATATACACACATATATATATATATATATATATATATATATCTTCTCTCGAGTAAGATAAAGGAGAGGAAAACGATGTAAATTATTCTTCCTTATTTCTTTCATTGCTTAACAAAGATATTGAATGAACTGGCAAGAGTTCTGTTTTCATAAATTTCAAGAAATTGACCTCAATAACCTACAGTCATCATATCGGCTGGGCGATGCAGAAGCTGACAGGAAAGACGATCGTCTGCTGCCTACATACGGCGGGAATATTGGCGAGAAAATATGACAAAAGGCGCGAGTCTGTCTGCAGCTGATACTGCTGTTGTTTCCGCCATTTATATAAAGCCTGACGTTTACTGCCTTCCCGTTTTCGCTCACCTTATTGGCCTTGTTGAGTGGAATCGCATTCAACGTTTCGCTGTGCAGCCGTTGCTTTAATAGACACCTGAAAGTCTTGATACCGCCAAGTTTTCCTTTAGCTGTCCAGGCGTCGTTTGGGCTATATAATATTCATAAGCCAATGGTGCAGACAAAGGCTGTAGGATAAAGATGCGTCCGAAGGCGCGATTCAATGAAACCCTGTCGTAATGTCCATAACAGAAATTGATGATATATTATTGAATGCTATTATTAATGCGGCTGATATTTTCATTTCAATTCCGAGGAATTATTTTCCCTTCCATTTAGTGTGCAAAAGATGGAGATGTTTTAATCTGAGGTTTCTTTATTTCTTTATTCATTGTTTCGTTTTCTCTGGCTTTAGGAGAAAGATTTTCTTGGAAGTGCGCCCACCGGTTGAAAAGGGCAATCGCATTTGATTATTAAAGCTAACCTGTTCGCTGCTGACAATTACATCGAAAAAGATTGTCTGCCTTTATATCTATTATTCTACGTACACAAAATATAATACCATGCATTGCATCTAAAAACTGACGAGGAAAGATGAAATAAAGGTATTTTGATCTTATTCTAAGTTATGTATTTATATTGGTCATGTCATTGGGAGATAGAGGTAAATTATATTCAAATTTATATATAATTTTTTCATGTTGTGATATAAAATGTGACATTTTCTTGGAATTTAAATTATTTTTTAATTTTCCAGAACGAAGTCGATCTGATTTTCACAGATTTTTATTTCATATCAATGTTGTTTTCTTATTGAATTCTCCACTGTTTTGAATCCAGAATCTTTCATCCCTGAAACTTTTTATAGCACAAGTCTACTGATCCCATTCTTCCATACAATACAGAAGATTGCTATTGGATGGTGGAAACTAATATGATGACATTAAACACAATTTAGGCGAAAGAAAACACAAATGCCGGGAATTGAATTCATCTCGTCGAGTCAATTTTCCACGGAGATAATCGTTACACTCTCCAATCAGCTTTGAAAGCGTGAGATATAGGTTTTCAAAAAACGTATACTGTTTATGATGTGCTATCCGTAAAAGTGTTTACTTCACGGTTGTATAAAAAAAATCATTATCCATGAGATAATTAAGAATTTATGTTATATTGAAGGAATTACAAAATCATTATATTTTGGTTTGGTTTGGTTTGCTTTGATTTATGGCATATCAATATCTCAAGGGGTCATTTAATGCTGGATAGATTTGTATTCCTAGTAGTATTTTTTTTCATTATGTATCACAGGTAATATTTTTTACCTTCAAAATATATTACTGGTAATATTTTTTTTCATTCAAAAATGCATTGCTGTTAATATTTATTCTTCAAAATTGTATTGCTGCTAATATTTTCCTTAAAAATGTACTGCTGGTAATAATTTTTCTTCAACAATGTACTGCTGGTAAGATTTTTCCTTCAACAATGTACTGCTGGTAATATTTTATCCTCTAAAATGTATTGTTTGTAATATTTATTTCTTCAAAAATGTATTCCTTGCAATAATTTTTACTGAACATTTAATGCTGATATGAAAACATATTTGTACACTTTCATAGTGGTTTGACCCAAGTTTGGGGATTAGCTATTTGGCCATAGCTGGGACTCTCAAAGGTGCTACAACCACGGACCGGGCTAGATCTCTATAACACCTGCAGTTAAGAAGTGGTACCATACTTCTGAAAACCTCCTGGTTAGAGTTATTTCTGTTGGACGTAGTTTCTTGTCTTACACAGGACAGAAGTATATCATATTATATATATTAGAGGAACAGTTACAGAAATCTTTGATTTCTCCATTGATAAATATTAATGCGAAATATAAAATCTTAAAGAGAACAGAAAAATATCGTTATATATTTCTTCCGGTGGGGATTTTTTTATGAAAACAAGTAGAGAGAAATAAATGAAATTTAGCAAAAACTAAAGTAAGTCTGAATGTTATATCATCAATTGGATCACTCAAATGTCTTTTTTCAATTCACCATAACAATTGCCCTCTTATGTCTACATTTATCGAGGTTTTCTTCTTTTTTTTTTTTTTGCTTTTCTCTTTCACTCTCAATAATCCCATGCATTCTAGTGTCTTTCTCTTCTTTGCTTGGCGGGAGAAAGAATAAAAAATAAATAAAATCACTGTCTATATTTCTGAGATGAGGTATTATGTATATTATATAAATTATTCAGACTATTGTCCTCATCTTTGTCACCATATTTATTACAACGTTTCGGCCGTTTTACGCTCCGGTCTTCTTCAGTTGGTTGGAATGTCGAACTGAACCATTTATTTTGCTCACTGGTGTAGACTGTTCTAGTTCCCCATTCCATGTTTGATGGATATCAGTTATCAGTTATCTCCTGTTAATTTCCCTCTGAAAGTTCTCCACTGCCTTAACCGGGTATTGAACTCACACTCTTTGAGTCCTCTCACTGGTTCTAACTAACACCTTTATCCACTGTGCAGGAGATAACTGCTAACTGATATCCATTAAACATGGCACGTGGAACTAGAACGGTCTACCACATTGAGCGAAATAAAAGGTTCAGTTCGACATTTCAACCACCTGCAGAAGGCCGGAGCGTACAACGGCCAAAAAGATGTAATAAATATGGCGACAAAAATGAGGACAATAGTCCGAATAATGTAAATACAGTAAAATCACATAATAAAGAAAAATGATGTGAGTCTTTAATTTACAAATGTTCCAAAATTCACATGCAAATCTAGGCAACTATTTAGCAGTTTGCAGTTGATTTCTGTTCAACGGCGACAAAATTACTGTTTCATTTTTCTAGATGCGTAAAACAAACTACGACATTTTTTGTCAAACAAATTTTATATTCGAAACCATGACAACATTATTACCTTCATAAAAAGAGATGGGACTACGATTCATCCTTTGGGTCTGTGGCACTTTCAAAACGGAAATTCTAAGAAGTTTTCATCACTAGCCATTTGTACACTTGGAATAATCACTTTAATCGCTCTCTTTGATTAATACCGTTCCAGTGAGCATGGGAAGTAATGCAATCAGAAGCAATTACGGATCCCCCAAATCACAAAAGTTTAGGGTTAAAAATTATGAATAAAATAATGAAAGCTACCATAAATTATACCGATATTCGATTTTCCCAATGTTTTCCTATATCAATATGTTGTAACACCCCGCCTCAAAATCACCTATGATAACTCATAGGAACATAGATAGCTTATCTTGATGGGTGTTGGAGAGTGGACAAACAGTAATCATTTTCAGCAGACACTATCTAGTAAATAGATCAATTATTTTGTACATAAAGACAAGGAGAGTGCACATCCAATGCTGGTTTACGAGGTTTCTCTCTGAATATCAAAACAAGCGAAAATTATTAAAGAGCAGGATCTGTAGTAAACTTGGAAATTTTCCAACCGATGACATAAAAAGAACGTATCTGTCTTTTGAATTGGCTGTTACACCGTGCGGTATGTTGTATGTGTGACTGGTTCCATCAGTTTGTTTGTCTGTGAAATAAGCAAAGAAATGGATGCAGAATTGATTAAGCAAGAATATAGAATTAGACCTTTACAAGAACTAGATGGATCGATATCAATGTACAGCTCACTTAATGGATTACGACAACGTTGACCTAAGAAGAAATCTGTGTACGGAGACAAGCGGTTTGACGAATACAGTAGAGTATATGAGAGACGGGATTATGAGCTTAAGTTAATATCCAGAACACTAATGGAATTTACAGCAGAGCGGCAAGGCGAAGATTAGAATTTGAAAATTTCTGAGTGAAAAATCATTATGAGACATGGCATTTGCCATATTCCAGACACGGTTTCGTTCTGAGATTTCGCAGACTGTCAGCATGCATTGGCAGATAAATATGACATGCTATTCTGCTGTAATCTCTGTTTGATGTGTCAAACAGCAATGTTTTAACCTTATTAACAATAAATAAATGTAAGTAACGTTACAAACACTGCAAGAAGACGGACAAGCAGTTTAACTGAATATAGCAAACAGAGATATTAGTAAAATAACTCTTATGGAGACATGACAATCTGTCGAAATATTTGTTACAATTGATGAAGATAGTTAACGCAAGGGGACAAACACTGATGTATGGCCTGTAACAAATCTAAAATCACGGTGAATTTATGTATAGCGGCTCGGGTTGAGCAATCGGTGCGCCGAGTTCGAATTACAGTCGAAGACGTTATATTCACTTACGTGCTTATAAGACTTGTATTTAAGTACTTACTAGTATTGGTATAGGTAAAATCGATAGATTTGCATGGAAATTGTTCTACCGTAAAAAGGAATGAAAACCTAATCAAAAATACATGATCGCCTAACTGTGTATCACGCATGGAACATAACTGACCGATTCTACATGTAGCGGCCTATCTTGCTTCACTAAACAACTAATCATTCGTAACGATGTTTATTAATTTAATATCCTTCTCACCTCTAGGCTATACATTTACCCATATATTTTAAGTAATTTACATGATTTTCAATTGTTGGCTTCAAGATGTTTTCAAGCCCTATTTGTTTATGATTTGTTCCCGCAAAATCAACGGTATATTTTTATTGTAATATTAGTATAATTCCTTTCTATTTTCCTTAAAATTCAGTCACAGATCTGACCCTCTCAGGTTTTCTCAGCAAATCTTTGCAGAACAACATCTTAGATACCTCAAGAAGATAAAAGATAGGCGTACTATTTCGTGCAATGTTTTTGTTTGGTGTAAATTTCCAGAAACAAACACGATATCGCCTATATATCTATCACATGTGAAATATTGTATGAGAAAAATATAATTATTATAGAGATAACAAAATATTCAGATTATATATTTTCCTAATACAGTGAATATTTACATATTTCTATCTCTCGCTACAACATATAAACTTCAGCAAAATTTTATAATTAATTTGTGACGTAATAATTTTGTGCATGTCTGTAAATAATAGAAAAAAAACAAACTATTGGCGTTTACAATACATTAACACATACAGTACGTTCTGGAATGAAAATTTACTTTATTTCAGACTTTAAATTAAATTAATAAACATATAAAACGGGGGTCACAAACCTGTAATTAATAATAATTTTCAATATGTGTTTAAATTTATATTCAGATCTGAATTATGAACTTATAAAATGAGTTACTACTAAGTAAGTCAGGTGGTAATTATTCCGAAGATCACAAAGTTAATATAGACAGGATTATTTATGTTCACATATTGTTAGGTTAACAGCCCTGCCTGGTCTTATGAACAAGTATAGTGGTCAATACATTTTTCTCCTGTTCATGACTGGATTTGTGGTTACTTCCAAATTCTTTTTCAGTTCTGTACTCCTACAGTCTGCGCCTAAACTCTGAAATGATATCAACTATTAAATTCATTTTATTTTTTCTCTCCTCCAGCAATAGGAGGAAATAGGTTCTCTATTGGCCGGTTCACACTTCTCGCCAGTCTTTCGAAATAGAGTAAAAGAGTATCGCTTGTTTACTGTTTAGGATTGGGTTTCAGGTTCCTTTTAAAGCCTGATTCAGTTCCATACACATATGTTTTTTTTATTTGCTACGCTAATGTATGTACGCACAGAAAACCTCAAACTCAGGACTTGTAGTGAGGGAACCTTCTAATATATATATATATATATATATATATATATATATATATATATATATATATATATACATACATATACTTGAAGAAATATAGTCTTACAATGTGCTATATTTATGTGATAAAGTGCTCAATGTCAGAGATAGAGCGTGTGTAAATATAAAAGTGAAAATAGAAGTAAAAACTTAGTGGCGACAGTCAGTTTCATGCTAGATGCAATCGTCAGGCCACGAGTACTGTTATTTTTCTCGGCTATATATATATATATATATATATATATATATATATATATATATATATGGGACATTGGTGCATTGTGGGTAGTCTATTTTGGTGGTTATTTTACCGGAAGTCGTTTATTTGTTTATTTATTTCAGTTAAATTATTTTGCTTGTTTTTATTTTTTTTTTTTATATATATATTTTTTTAATTTTTATCTCATATATTTTTTTATTTTTTATTTTTATTTTAATCGGTGTTTTTATTAACGTAGTAAAAAAAAATTTTCGTTTATTTAATAGTTTTGTTTTGGTTTGGGAAGACAAAGATGTTTATTCAATTTTTGGGTTGATTGTTGTAGTTTAGTCCAACTATCATTTTCGCGGGAACAGTTTTTAATTTGTTTATTACTTCATGTATTTATTTGGATTGATTATCGTTATTTGTATTTTTCGAACGCTTACTTTATCGGTATCAGTTTGTTAGTTTATTTATTTATTTGGATAAATTTAGGTCAATTTATTTTACTTGTTATTATTTATTTGTTATACTGTATATTTTCTCTTTTCGGTTTTCGATTTTTAAGTGGCCTAGCATTTTTTTTATCGTTATATAATAAATATATCTATTTATTTTTTTCGTCCGATTTTTGGTTTGATATTTATAGTGTAACTAATATTTTGGTCATAATGGTTTGCTAATTTGTTTATTATTTATTTATTTGGGTTCATTGATTTTTTTTTCTCGTTTTTTATTCTATTTCGTCTATTCTAACAGGTGTCATTTGGTAATGTCTTTGGGTTAAATAATTTTGCTTAAATTATTGTCATTTTGTTTATTTATTTTTATTTTATTTTATTTTTTCTGTTTTCGATTTTTAAGTAACGTAGTAAAAATTTGTTTTAATGTCTGCATTTTCAGATGAGCTCCGATCATTTATTTAATAATTTATTTTGGTCTGGGAAAGTTATGATAGCTATTTTTTTCTCAAAGCAAATTTTGCAAGTACACATAAATGTGTTTATATATGTATATTCATATGTTTCTGTGTGTATATATGCGTATATATATATATATATATATATATATATATATATATATATATATATATATATATATATATATATATATTTATATATATATATATATATATTATTTACTTTTTATGTTGCTGTATAGGTTGATATATTTATATTTATTTCTATATGTGTGTATATACATATGGTTATGCGCGTATGTAAGTGTGTACGTATTTATAGGTGTATGTATATGTGTATATATATGGGTATATTTTATGCATATGTTTGCGGGTATGTATATTTTTGCATAGTGAAGCTTGTATGTACACAAATGTCTATATGTATTATTTATGTCCTATATATATAAGTATATATGAGATATTTATATATATATTTCTGTTTTTAGGAGTTTTCTTTTTATATACTAGATGGTATTATCTTTCTGCGTATATATCTATTTATCTATCAATTATTTTATAATTTAGTGTCCTTTTCCCTTATATTCTTCATTGACGAACTTTTGTTTTTCCATTCTAACCATATTAGATCTTATCTATTCAAACATTTTTATCTATATATCTTTGCACTTATAAGTTATATTTTAATAGTATGTTAGAATACGTTTAATAACACTTTCAAATTTGAATATTTCTTGGTGGGTATATGTGTTTGTCTTTCTCAATGTATGTGTGTATAATGGATGTACATCTCTTCATCAATGTATGTGTGTATAATGGCTGATATGGAACTTTCATTGTATGTATATGTTGTACTCTTCTTTTTTTAAATGACAGTGGATTTATTTTCTGTTTGTTTGTTTATATATCTAAATACGTATGTGTGTTTGTGTATTATAATGTGATATTGTGTGTATTGTCTTTTGGAGGATTATACCGTCCTTAGCACATATATCCCTTTCAAATGTATCTAAGTTGCAAAGGAGTTCAGAGCAGCCATAGATCTTAGCGTTTATTCCAACTCAATTTCAATAAAAACAAAATAAATAAATAAAAAACATGAATTTTTTCTTCAGTTTCTTCTTAAAATAATTTTATAATTTTAAACTTAATATTGCTTGAATTGAATATTTAAAATTGGTAATTTGGAATTTTGAATTTGATAGTATAATTCAATAGATTTTAGTTAGAATGAATTTTATTTTGTCTAACACTAACACTATAGCATTAGATAATTATTATAACTTGTTCGTATACTTGTATTTTGATTGGTCATTGCTGCTTATGTAAAGGCGTTTCCGCTAGCGAGGTGTGTTTGATTTATTTCAACCTTTTAAAAAGCCTTTATACTACATTCAACAACATAAATCGAGAAGACACCAGAAATGTTGAAACAAAATCTCTATTTTGTAGTGATTATGTGAAATGTTTATGTTATAAGTTTCGAATAAATTATTATATTTACTCTACTCTGTATTGAGCCCTCTTGAAAGAATTGCATTTTTTGGGTATTGGAATTTATTCCGTATATACTAATACTATACTTGGATATACATACTTACATATATATATATATATATATATATATATATATATATATATATATATATATATATATATATATATATATATATATACTTAAGTGTGTGTGTCTATGCCTGTATATAAATATATATATATATATATATATATACTTAAGTGTGTGTGTTTGTGTGTGTGTTTTCGGTTATGTTTGTAGAAACGGAGATTGGTTAAATCTGAAGTTATTTTCGCGACATGAATAGAATTATTACGCAGCAGGCACCAATGAATTTATAAGGCATGACAGAATCTCGTAGAAGTAATGAAAACGCAAACCATGATCGACTGATGTTGGGAAATCGCGATTCTAGAACGTCTTCAACCGAACAAGAGTAATTCAGAATATTTTGACCTGGTTCCGCATAACGTAAACTATTTGTTGGGATCGTTATTCATTTCTTCTGCTTTCTTCGGAATTATTGACATCAAAAAATAATTTTCTGGCACAGTATCAGGGTCAAAATTCCTATAATCATAGAAGTTTTGTTCACGGTAATTAGATTCTGGATGCCGATAGCTATTTTTAAAGATTCATTCGAAATTTCTCCCTCCCAAATAGATAAAGTGACCCAGGATGTTATGTCCGAAAATACTCACGAGCAAGTTTTTTCTAAAATATAAAAGCTTAGCTCACTATATTTTATACTGTAGACCAGCGATTCTTAAACTATGCGTTGTGAACACAAATGGGGTCATGGAGTGAAATTATGTGGATACGAAAATTAAATAGAAACACTTGAATTGCAGTGTCTATATTATTCCACATACGCAAAACATTTTAATTGATGCGCCACGCAAGTGCTGTGGTAATAAAATGCGCGTTCGGCGCCGTTGCGACGACTGCAGTGAAAACATAGGTATTTTCATTGCATTTTTTTTAATACATGGAGTTCCAGAAAAACCTCATCATGAAAAATAATGTACTGAATGAAAAAAACATATTTAAGAAACGCTGCTCTAGAATAATTCGTTTGAGATGTTCTAGAGACGAATCATTACCAAAGTTCTCAAAAGAGCAAAACAAGAAGAATTCATTAAGCCATATATATATATATATATATATATATATATATATATATATATATATATATATATATATATATATATATATATATATATATACAGAGAGGATAGTGAGTGAGCGAGAAAGATCTATTTGTATTTCGGTAGGAAAATCATTTAATTCATGTTTTTATTAACAATGAATTTCAAACAACTTCTGCTATTTTTTTTTATTTTTGTGCGTAACAGCGTTATATTTCTTAAAGAGATTGTAGACATCATATGTGGCATCAATATTCTAAGCATGGATGAATGGTAGTCTTCAGATACGCAAGATTTTGGAGAGAACAATTGTCTCGCACGACAAACTGAACCGAAATACTTAGCAGCTGACCTAGCACTGGATTCAATATAGTCTTTCCTTTTCATGTCAGCTAACAAAGCTCAAAGGCAGAGAGAGTTTACTCAGATGATTAAGGGACAGAGGTTGATTTTTGGAGGCGTTAAAATTCACAAGTCATCTTTTGCCCTAGTTTACGACGCTCTTGAAATCGTGTTGTTCATGGGCTACCTTTTTGACATTCTTGGACTCATCAGCCTTACTATCGAGGCAGGAGTGAATGGTAGTATCATCATTGTAGATGTCAGTGCCATAAAAAATGGTTGTTAAGGAAAATTATGACAGAATTCTTCATCATTTGTTTCAGATTAATAATTGATATTATTTCATATTATGGTATTCAAATAAATATATCAAGTATTAGGTTGGTGAAAAAATAATGTCGTTTTCTCACATAAAGTTGAACATCAAAAAACGGCATTATTTTTGCACCCACCTAATATAACATTTTTTAATATCGTACTAAACAAACGAGAATACATATTTTTGTGTATATAATGATTAACGTTCTTGAAAAAATGTGATTTTTATCTAATGTATTTGCATGAGTTTTTCCATCGAGTTGTCTCTCTAGTTTGGGAGATATCCAAGAGAAACCTGACTTCTTAAATAGAAAAAGGAAAATGCAAATGGCGGTTGCTTCTAAGTAAAAGTTAAAATCCGGTTAATTTTAACAGGATTTCCTGGAAATTCATTTCGATGTAATAAAAAAAAAATTGGTACCTTCTTATTTGGATAAAGATAGAAAAATAATCTATTAGCTGATTAATTAATGACGTCAGAGAGTTGTTGCTGGTTTGCTTTTGTTTTGGTTCGTTTTACGGCATATCAACCTAAATGGGTTATTTAAATGCCAAGATTTTTATTGCTGGTAATGTTTTTCAAAAGTATGTCTGGTAATATTTTTTTCTAAAAATGTATTGTTGGTAACGTATTTTTCTTCAAAGGGGTATTGTTGGTAATATTTTTTCGACAATGTATTGCTGGTAATTATTTTTTTCAGAAATGTTTTGCTGGCAATATTTCTTTTCAAAAACTATATTGCTGGTAAAATATGTATGGCTAGTAATAATTTTTTCTTCGATTGCTGGTACTAAAATCTGTTTTTATTCTGTGTTTATAGTTTTTTTAGCCCAGTTTGGTACTTAACTATTTGCACATAGCTGGGACCTTAACAGGTGCTACCACCCCGGCTCAGGGTGAAACTGGGAACACCAACAATTTAGAGGTTGTTCCACGCTCCTCAAAACATCTCGATCAGATGGCTTCCTGTTGGATTTTGTTTATTGTCTTACCCAGAACGCTTCATTATTTTTTATGTGGAAGAGCTCTTATACCTCTGCAGATGTGCAGTCGGCGTATTCTGATGCCGCAGCCGGCAGGTTGTAAAGGAGTTGTATAATATCAGTTGCATTCCGTAATGCTGTTGCTTACGTTTGATATTCTTTAATTGATAAATATGTAACATGTCTCATTTGAAATATTTGTTTGCTAATTTTTTACGATATAATCCGGTGTTTTATTAAAGAATATAGAATCCTAGTAGATGTTGTCTTAATTCTGTGTAATTATCTACTTGTATCGGTAAATTAAATTTCCGTTGCAAAATATATAAAATCTAACAGTCTTTCCAACGGATCCATCGCTAAAGGGACACTTTTAATAATGTTTAAATATTTATTCAGTTAGCAGGAATGACAGGGTTTTATTTTTGTTAAGATAGATAATCTGTTTCAGGAAATATTGTTAAGATTTTATATATTTTCAAAGGAAAGCATCACTTCCTTTCTCCATTGATATCATAACGGAAATTATTTTATGAGTCTTTTCCTTATATGGAAACTTTCTGTATTGTTTGACAGACCAGGAAATGCTACATTCGATTGAAATTTATAAAAAAAATGTTTCTTTTAAAAGTGATTTTTTTATGACAATAGATATCTCAAGAACAATGACTCTTATGAATCTTTCAAGTTATAAAGAGTAATTCTAAACTTGATATTGAAAGTAATATGGAATGCCAACTTCTTGATTATGATGTTAAGATTTCTTTCAGTTATTGTTCTATCCTCTCTACTATTTGCTTTTAAATGTCCCTTTCTTTAATAAGGTACAGTTATTTGTTTGTGATTCTGTAGCCCCAGTCCACAAATTTCAGAAGGAGAAAAGTCCTTCCTAAGATCGACAGTTTTCATTCGCTCAAAATCATGTTAAGAATTGATATGAAAAACAGTTATACACTGAAGCAAGTTCAGATTTATGTAAAGAGTTTGCTATCTTGCATCCATACGAAAACCTTGGTCATTTCTATCCCACAAATGAATACTTATATCATCAACATAGTTTCCACTGCTGACAAACCGTATAGTTATTTTCTAAGCCCGGATTAGATGTGTCACATGTCCGAAAGTAAGGGATACTACTCAGTCGTAATTGACGTAGCAAGACAAGCCTTCTAACCAATTACACCACGTCGAGGTGCACCAAACTGTATATTCGAGAGGGGTGAGAGAGCAGTATCTCTGTTTATGTTAATATATTCGTTTGCGATGTGTTATGCAATGCAAATATTTTCAGTGCCTATATGTTCACATGTATGATTGTTAATACTCAGGGCCTAGACTTTGAAAAGACTAAATAGACTAAGTCTCTCATTTCGTCCTTCATTTATAACTTGATGTTTGAAATTGTTCCATTTTGTAAACATTGCCAGGCGTCTATGATTTTCTCGATCGATAGAGTTCCTCTATAAGATGTTGCTATTCAGCTGAATCAGTGTTTGAAAGGCTTTTTCGAATAGATGAAGAGATGTCTGTATTGATGTGATCATATGCTGCTGGGAGATCGACATAACACGCATAGGCATTTATATTGCAAAATTGTACAATCTCGTAGTAATTGCTTGAGGACATATGTGACCTCATTGGATCACTTAAAAGGAAACAAAACAGCTTTGTAACTAGTTGATTTCATAATATGCTCTTAGACTCTTTTACGTTTCTTGTTAGACCTTTATAACTGTGTGGGTCAACCGGGAACTTATTTCCTCTTCATAAACCATTAATGTAAGATAATAAACACTTTCTTTAGATGCGTTTCTGATTTCAAGCACCCTTAAAGAAACTGAGAAACATGTTTCTTTTAATTCGGGGAGAAATTCTTTCTATTTTTTTAAGTTAATCTTCAATGATAAATGATGTTTTATTATTCTTTCGTTTTATAGTAGATTTCTGTGCTTCTTCATCAGTAGAAGCATTACTGTTTATCTTTGGCAGTCTATACTGTAATGATTGGATTTATATTATTATATGTTCTGTCTTCGTGTGCATCTTTAATTTTGTGTACTCAGGGTTGGAATTTGTCTGAATGTATTTTTGAGACCAAGATATTTCTTCACAATTACTTTCCTTTCGATGATATTATTGTGATTTTCGCTGTTATTTGTATTTCGATACGTTGCCTAATCTGCTTGGCTTCAATTATTTTTTTCCTTTATCTGGAGATGTCTTTTCTCAGAGAATTAACTATGTTTTTTTTTGTTCTTTTTTTAAATTCCGTCTTTAATTGTTTTGTATTCACCCTTCCATTTTCTTCATCCTCTGTTTATATCTTGTATTAATCTTTTCTCGAAAGGATTGTTTTCTCACGGGAGTATCGTTTTCCGTCTTGGTATTTTCGAAATAATCTCATGGGTTTCGGCTAATGAAGATATGATACAATTATTTGAATCCTGTCTGTGTTTTGCTTTGGGGAAAATGCTTTCCTCAAAAAATGTTTCTCTCTTGGTGTATGTGAGCAAAACGTGCTGTTTTATTGGTCAGTGTTTTCGGTCATAGTAATCAGATTAAAAGTAGATGTATATTCTAATCTGTTACAAACTGCCGTAGTAAGGTATCCGAAATTCTGAAATCAATAATCATTTTCATTAAATTATCTGGGCTACATCATTTGATACGGCGATCCATGGGAAGGCCAAACACTGTGCTTAGGATAATATTTTGAATAACAAGCCAATTAACAAAGAATTCCCAATTGTTGTTTGTGGCTATTCTCTCAACATCTGATTTTTTTTATTAACATAAACAAAACAGTGACATTCAAAAATACTTGAAGTAGATGGAAGATCCAACACAATTTAATAAGCAACAGCAATGTTTTCAATTAATTATTTTAGAACAGAAATACAAATTATTATGAAAAGCTAGATCGTCATCAAATCTGTTTCATATAAAACTTTGTTCAGTTTCGAACATTCTAACTGCAAAGGAAAATCTTACCGCGATTCTTTACGTTTTCATAATTGATAGTAAAATAGATATTCAATTGCAATTATATTCGTTAGCCGAAAATTCGGAAAAGTGTCATTCTCATTCTTTATTTTAAAAATATAAAACAGAAATAAAAAATAAAATATTTACTTAAATATAAATCTAGACATATACCGTGGTAAATACTTTCTAAGAATTTTCTGAAATGGAGATACTTGATAAAATACTAGGCGTGTCTCCCTAGAAAAAGTTATATATTCAAATAGACAGGAAAACCAATGTTTCAAATGATGAATGTCTAGGCAAGAAACGATCAGTTTATGATTGATTGGCAGAATAAAATTTTATTCTTTTCATGTCTATTTGTATTATATTATAGTGTTTTTCATCATTCTGATCATAAAAGTCAGCAATCTATCCATAAATATTTGTATATTTCTGGCAAAATATCAGCAAATATATGAATGGGGGTTGTGAAATTTTGAAGAAAAATAATTCCTTGGCTAATACTGTATCGAAAATAAGAAACATTAGTTCAAGTAATTTCCTAGTTATTACATCCAGAGACACACAAACATTCACGTATCAAATAACTCCAATGTATTAGATTTAAGGACAGAAATAATCACTTAAACCAAAGGAATGAACTTACTGTAAACTGTAAACATAATTTATTCTTTAACTTGAAATTTAAGTAATAATATAATGATTGAAAATATTATGGTCCTCCAGTTATTATTATTTAATCGTTCTTTATTTTAATTATTTATATTTATATTTATTTTTATTTCTACCAACGTTTATTATAATTATCTTTATCTACTAGCGTTTAATCTGACATGGATAATTAATTTGATATTGAAATTTTTGTGACCGTTTATGCATTAATTTTACATGGACTCAGAATTCGTTATTGTTATCTATGCATGCATGTGCCGATGTATGTATGCAAATTCATTCCTATATAAATACACACACGCACACACACACAGAGACATATATATATATATATATATATATATATATATATATATATATATATATATATTGTGTGTGTGCATGCGCGTATATATGCATTTAATTCTGTATATGTGTGGACGTGGATGCCATTATATATGCAGATTTATATTTCTATATATATATGTGAGTTTTTATTTGTATGTATATGTTGTTGGTACATGTAAGCTTGGTCATTCGTATTTATGTATGTGTATACGTATGTGTACATATGTATGTGTGTTTATGCATATATCTATTTTTTCTTTGCTTTTTTACATCCCGATATGCGTATATGTATGCATCCTACATACGTAAGTATATGGATTCTTACTTTTATTTCAACCACTTTTTATGTATATGTATGTGCATGTAAAATATTGACGGTTGCTTTGCGTTGATTCATTAATGCATTTATGATTTATTTGCATGTGTGTGTGATTGCTTGCTTATTTTATTAACTGTATATACATATGTCTGGCATAATTTTCTTTCGCGTGTTTTTAATATGTAGGTTTGTCTTCATTTTTCTTCTTTTTTAATCATATTTTCTTCTTATTTTTTAAGGATATCCTTCCCTCTAATTATTATGTGAATATACCTCCATGTATTTGCGAGCTTATATATTTGCTTAGATATCCATGTTTATGCATTATGATGTAAATGTGTTAGTACAGTCATGTGAAAATTTTCTTCCTACATACCTCCTTATTTGAATTGAGGCTCCCATGTATTAAATATGTATAGCGATCGGAGATAATTTTCCCATCAGCGTTGAACTTACCTGATAAATTAACACTTCGCTATGAACAATAAAACATATTGTTTCCTTCTAGTTTAATTTCTGAATAATATTGAAATAATATTAAACTTGTTAGCAGGTTATTTTAATGTAATATTATCATTAATGCACAATAGGAATTTACTTATAATATTAGGTTGGTCCAAAAATAATGAAGCAATATTGTAGTTTTTGACGTATTTTTTAACGTCAAAAAACGACATTATTACGTCATTATTTTTGCAGCAACCTAATAGAATACGTTGCCATGTTATATTAAAGTAACATATATTTGTATATATAGTTTACGTAAAAAATCCCCTACTGAGTGAAATTTGGTTGGATTTGAACTCTGAAAACCTTTTTATTTTCCATTTTGAATCATCACTTGATAAGACATCAGAACAGTCGAAACAAAATTTTCTATTGATTTTGTAACATGTATATGTATTAAATTTGAATAAATATTAGCTCTACTCGGTATTGATCATTCTCTTAAAAATAATGTTTTTGGTTAGTGGAATTATATTCCATGTGTACCTACCCGTGTGGAGTTGTTAGAATAAACTGTGCAGGATTTTTGTCTCATAAGGAACACACACACTGTTGTGGTAGGATCCACCTAATTTGCATAGTGGAGTACCGACCATATAAATATGGTTGGTACCGCGAAGAGGGGGAAGGAATCAAGAGATTCCTCGGCAACTGTCGAACTCTGCATTAGCAGAGGGGAACCCGGACGAGGCTTTGCCGAAGGGCAAGGTTTCGTCCGGGGAGGTTGACAGGGCCTGAACCCGTCTAGGCGGGTTCAGAAAGGCCATATTTTTGGCCGAGCCTACGGGCTCGGGGATACCCACATTAAACCGGCCTTGTGCCACATTCGATCTTCGTGGGTGGATTGATAAATACAGGAATCAAGAGATTCAACCAGAGACGTTGCCCTACTGCGACTCAGTCAACACACATTCCAGGAACGGTCTTTCCAGGAATAGACAAAGACTATATGTAAATATTGTGTACACTTTCTTGTTTCAATACATTTTGTTCTAAGTACATTTTGTGTTGCATTATTATTCCATGCATTAGTCAAGTTTCGACAATGGCGACGAGGTAGAAAGAACCATACGAAAAAAAAAAAGAATTAATAATTGATAGCTTTCAACAACTGGGACAAGTCATTGAAGAACCCAGGCTGAAGGAAAAAATTATTAATTAAAAGTCCAACATCTAACGGAACAGCGAAGGATTCTGAATTTCTGGATATTTAGAAATCGTTAAAGGACGACTAAGCATAAGGAACGTTCACTCAGAAAAATTTGAAAGGTGTCGTAAACGAATAACTGTTACTTTAAATTGAATAAGACACCCGTTAAATAAAAAAATGGCCGACTACAAAACGTGCATGGAATTAAAGGGCGCACACATACACCGTGTCGATTTTGAAAGGTAACGAACTTTTAAAAAAATATTTTTTGTTTTTGTTTGCTCAACAATATTTTATTGTGACGAATTTACCGCTGATAATAAAAATCAGAGGTTTCTCATTGAAATACGCGAACAAGTAATAAAAAAAAAATAACAAAGTTGATTATCACTGGCTTGAATGTAAAAGCAAGACATAAAATAAAAAAGTCGTAAGTTGTTTCGATTTTTTTGGTCAGCTTATATTATATCCATAGATACACAAATTAAAGTTATATTCTTTGTTGTATGAACACTATCAGCTAAAGATGGATGAATTAGCCAAAGTCATATCTGAATTATTCAAATCCCAGCAGTTGAGTCAGGCTGAATTATTCAAATCCCAGCAAAAATATCAAGAAAAGCAGGAGGAAAGACTTTTAGAAATTCAAAAGTTAATACTGGAGAAATTAAATATCAATAAGGCAAATGAGGGAAATTATTCATATTCTAATAACACAATATTTAATTCGCTGGAAACTTTCAACTATGTGCCAGACGAAGAAAAAACGTTTGAAGCGTACTTTAAACGATATGAAGATATTTTCTACACAGACTGTGAAAACTGGTCGAATTCAAGAAAAGTCAGTCTATTACTAAGAAAGCTAGGTACAGCAGAACATAGCAAATTTGTAGATTTTATTCTACCGAGAAGAACGAATGAATTGGAATTCTCGGAAACAGTGAAATTGCTAAAAGAGCTGTTTGGAGCAAATATGTCGCTTTGGCATAAGGGATGGTTATGCATGAATATCACTAAATCCGACGATAAGGATTATTTAACATATGCATCTATAGTGAATAGACATTGTGACAATTTCAGATTGGCAGAGATTACGGTTGAAGAATTTAAGTGTTTAATTTTTGCTCAAGGACTGGTATCCAGTAAGAGTGCCGAAATAAGACGTAGAGTTTTGTCTAAACTCGAATCTGAACAAAACCTTACCCTGAAAATGTTAGCAGAGGAGTGTCAGCGGGCCGTAACTTTAAAGAAAGTCTCAAAAAATCGAAGAAGCTGGCATTGCTTATATTAAAAAAATAAAAAAAAACAGTCAAATTACCCATCAGAAAAAAATTGGAGAAAAAATTCGGCGTATTTTAAAAATAGACAAGAAAAATTAAATAAGAAGAACGAGGAGGAAAAAAAGGTTTCACCATATAATTGCAGACGTTGCAACGAAAGACACTGGGAGGTAAATTGCCCATATAGAAATAAGAAATGTTTCGTGTGCCACAAGAATGGACACAAAGGATCGTGTTGTAAAACGAAAAAATCAATAGCCGAATTAGACAAACAAATTCGAATATCAAATCAGATAGAGAATTGAGGAAATATGTGACGACTGAAATATTTAAAGAGAATATCAAATTTCAACTCGATTCGGGTTCAGATTTAACAATAATGGACTATAAAACATGGGAAATAAGGAAGTCAACGAAACGCGCTCGAACGGTAACTGGAAAGGAAATTAACTTCGAAGGCAAGGTTGTACTTCCCATGAAATTGAACGGGATCGTTAAAAAAATAAAGGTTTTCATTCTGAAAAATGGAGAAAACTTGATGGGCACAGATTTTATTGAAACATTCGAATTGTGGGATAAACCGTTAAACTCATTCTGAAGAAAAGTAGAAAGTAATACGCAAACAAGACACGACATTAAAGATGAATTAAAGGAAAAGTTTCCGGAAACCTTCACACCTGTTCTTGGAAGATGTAACAAGTTTGAAGCTAAATTTGAATTAAAGGAAAATACTATGCCAATTTTTAAAAAGAAACGTAACGTGCCTTTCGCAAGTGTAGAGAAAATTAACGAAGAACTTGATAGGTTGGAAAAAATGGGAATTATTTCGAAAGTAGAATCTAATTCATGGGCTGCGCCGATTGTGAGCATTAAAAAGAAATCAGACCAAATCAGAGTCTGTGTTGATTTTTCGACAGGGTTGAACTCGGTAATCAAGGACTTACCATTACCCGTTACCGAGTCCGGAGGAGATTTTTAACAAGCTAAATGGTGGAGTTATATTTTCAAAAAATCGACTTATCAGATGCCTATCTCCAAATTCCCGTCGAAGAATGTTCGATGTTACTAGGGATAAACACGCATAGAGGGTTATTCAAGTACAACAGGCTTCCTTTTGGTATTAAAATGGCACCAGCCATTTTTCAACAAGCTATGGACGTCATGTTGAATGATTTAGACTGTGCGTGAGCTTAATTAGACGACTTCATTGTAAGGAGCGAAACCGTCGCCGAACATCGAGAGCATCTCAATCAAGTATTTAAAAAGATTCAGGACTTTGGATTTAAAGTCAAAGAGTCAACGTGCGAATTTGGTTTGGAGGAAATTAAGTATTTAGGTCACATAATCAACAAAAATGGCAGATGTCCAGATCCGGAAAGGTTCATTGCGATTAGAGACATGCCGACGCCCACTAATGTCGCGATGCTACAGAGTTTTCTGGGGCTCGCAAATTATTATCAGGCGTTGATTAAAGGAATGTACAATCTAAGAGCTCCGTTGAATGAACTACTAAAAAGGACAAGGCATGGGAATGAACGGTAGAATGTCAGAAAGCCTTTGATGAAATAAAGAAAATGCTTACATCAGACCTCTTTTTAACCCATTACAATCCAAAACTTGATATTGTAGTATACGGGATTGGAGCGTGTATTCAACACATAATGCCATATGGTTCTAGAAAACCAATTGCACATGCTTCCAGAACTTTACTCCAAGGAGAAAGAAGTTACTCACAGATCGAAAAAGAGGCGCTCAGTATCATTTTTACCACAACAAAATTTCACAGATACATCCACGGCAGACATTTTATGCTAGAAACGGATCATAAAACTCTGATCACTATTTTTGGTTCGAAGAAAGGGTTACCCGTTTATACGGCAAATCGTCACACAAAGCACCTATCATCCAAAAATATAATTCATGCGGATAGTTTATCAAGACTCGTACCGAGTCTAGAAGAAAGATTCGAAGAATCAATTATTGCAAATATCAGAGCAGATTATGGGGTGAAAAGCATGGTAAACAACATTTTAAGAGAGCTACCGGTTACATCAAAGGAAATTAAAAAAGATGCTGAAAGCGATGATTTCATTTTAGAAATAAAAAGCAAAATGGTAGCAAGTGACAAAAAAGTGCAGGAGATTTATTCAATTTGTGACGGAGTTTTATTATATGGTGAGAGAGTAGTAGTACCAAAAAAGTTGCAGAAAAGAATACTACGGGACTTTCATATGGGTCACCCGGGGGTTAATAGAACAAAAAGCTTAATGCGAAGCTTTGTATATTGGAAAGGAATGGATGTGGATATCGCAAACATGGTTCATCAATGTAAAGGGGGTGCGTTAGCAGCTAAGTCACCACCTATAGTACACAAACCATGGCCCAAGACGGATCATCCGTGGACAAGATTACACATTGATTTCGCTGGTCCAGTAGAAGATTATTACTACTTAATAGTGGTAGATAGTTTTACAAAATGGCCGTAAGTACTACGCTGCAAAAAGCCTACGTCCAATACCACAACAACTTTTTTGCATGAACTATTTGCACGGTTCGGTGTGCCAGAGTGTATTGTGAGTGACAATGGTACACAATTCACTTCTGAAGAATTTAAGGACTTTTGTGAGTTATATTAAATTAACCATATAACGACGCCGCCGTCTCATCCGAGGTCCAATGGACTCGCAGAAAGATTTGTCGATACTTTAAAGTTCGCGCTGAAGAAACACTCAGGAGTTCCAACGGAAAAGGCGCTTCAGCAATTCCTACAGATATACAGAATTACGCCAAATGAGAGAACACACTCAAACATGGCACCAGCTGAACTAATGTTCGCAAGGAAAGTTAAGTCAGTGTTTGACAAGCTTTTGCCAGGAAAAAATAGAGTAAAGAATACTATGTATACAGCGAGAAAAAAGATACACCTCCGGAGAGAAGGTGTTTTTCAAGTGCTACAAAAACAACGTTGAGTTCTGGGAGCGAGGCATAGCGGACAAGAGAATCGGTGACCTGATATACATAATTGAAGGGTCGAAGAATACTCATAAAAGGCACCAGAACCAACTTAAATAATGTTACGTTCTAGTGCATGAAGCGAGTATACCGGATGAGGAGGAAGATCCCATTGATGTAATGTATGATATGTTTCAAGTAGAAACTCCGCAGAATATTCCTGAACCGAGAAGATCCGGTAGGAAACGAAAGTTCACTGAACCATTGGACGTGAATCCGAAACGAATAAAATATTAATAGTATGCAAATGGATCTAAAAAGAATAGCCATAATCATCAACCCATATAGGAAGCCAGATTGAAATCCAAAAGGGATTCCAAGGCTTGGGAGGGGTCTTGTGGTAGGATCCACCTAATTTGCATAGTGGAGTACCGACCATATAAATATGGTTGGTACCGGGAAGAGGGAGAAGGAATCAAGAGATTCAACCAGAGACTCTGCCCGACTGCGACTCAGTCAACACACATTCCAGGAACGGTCTTCCCAGGAATATACAAAAGACTATATGTGTACACTTTCTTGTTTCAATACATTTTGTTCTAAGTACATTTTGTGTTGCATTATTATTCCATGCATTAGTCAAGTTTCAACAAACACACAGATATATATATATATATATATATATATATATATATATATATATATATATATATATAAAGAAAGTAAGAAGTACTGTGAAGAAATCGATAGCGGCTCGGATTGAGGAGGCAGAAAGGGAGGACGAATCAATTATATCCACTTTTGTATGATTGTATGATTCATCTTCTTTTCCCAACAAATAATGGGTAAATGGCAGGAGTGACTGGGTTCTATAGCCCTGGATGGAAAATTGTCTAGGAGAAGGAAACCTTGTGATTCGGGACCTTGTGACACGTAGTGCTCCAGTGGCATTGAATCTGCTTAAAGCCTTTACCGCTATATTCAAATCACACACACACACACACATATATATATATATATATATATATATATATATGTGTGTGTGTGTGTGTGAAGAAATATAGTTTTTAAGGTGTGTTATGATTATGAGTCAAAGTTTTAAATATCAGAGATAGAGAATATATAAATATAAAAGTGAACGGTGAAATCAAAACTAAGAAGCGACAGGCTGTTTCATACTAGACGCAATCGTCAGGCTGGTTAACCCTTTAGTATGCCCTTCGTGCAGATTTGTTTGCAAAACCAACAGGAATCTTGTCTCATACGAAGCAGCCTGAAGATTCGCAGTGAAACAAAACAGAGGCTACGCAACAAAATGTTAAATTGATATATCCAATACTTTTGCATAGCGTAATTTTGAACTTTGATAAAAAATGTATTCAATCAAGAGTTTTTAATTTTCCTTCCGCATACAACAAAAACAAATTTACGAGATATTACTTACCAAATATGAGGCAAAATGGCGAATATAAACTAGAGTTATAACAGTAAATAACATGTATCCAATACTTATGCGTGTCACTGTTATATGTACGTACATATATATATATATATATATATATATATATATATATATATATATATATATATATATATATATATATATGAATATATTGCTTAATTTTATCTTCGCTCATTCCTTTAAAGATTACAATTTTAATTTCTGAAATAATCAACGGTTGACCCATGCATAACCGCTGACCTCATTAGATGAATCGGCGTGTAACTTAATTAGATGAAAAAAGCAACATCACATTTGCATAGGTTATATTTTCGTCAACATACCCTTAATTAAAGTCTTACAAACAATGTCATTTTCTCAAAGCCGTACTACACCACATATACTGCTAAATCATTCACCCTCCTTTATTTTCAAAAATCTATTGCGCAAAATTTTAATTTTCTATGAATTTAAGCAAGTTAGTTAGTTGCAGAAAATGATGGCATAAGAATGTATATTTTCATAGTATTGGCTCTAATATATTTGTATACAGATTTAACATTTTCATTTAAAATTAACTTTTTATTGTCGCATTTAAGTTCTGTGAAATTGATTTAATTAGTTAAATGCTCGCAAACTTTATATATTACATTTGTTTTATGTCACTTTTGAGGTGTTCATTTTAGGAATTACATGAAGTTTCAAAATCTGTCATATTAATAAATGATTTGGATCCTTTTACATGATATCATTGTTTGATGAACAATATTGTTTTAAGTCATTTATTCCAAATTTGCTAACATATAGGTTTAAACGATCAGTGGTTTGTTTGCTAATTAACCTTCAGTCGAATTCTATTTTTATTCATTTATGAAATAATATTTTTATTTTAAAACAATAATCATCTGAGGACGGCTGCTCAAAGTTTTTCATAAATGTTTGACGTGATCAGTCCTCATTTCTTTTACGGGATTTACCTATTTTTTACACGTCATGTTTTGAGCACAATGTGATTCGCGATCATTAATATTTCATTATCGTAAGAGCGTATAATTTAGATAAATAACATCTTTAACTCTGGTTACATTTAAGCAGAAACTAGATCTAATTGAAATAAATGATTCCTACAAATCGGCGCAAAAGATATTCTGAAACCTCATGTTCATTGAACTCCATTGATCTGGGTAATTAACTTACTACGTATGTGAGTAAAACTCCAACACACCAGAATAACATAGTTAAACATGTCTTATGATTGTTTACCCTACAGCGAAAACTAGTAAGCACGGCTCATTGATTGGTGTTAATGTAGCTGGTCTAATTCTAAATGGCCGAGTCTCTATCTCTCGCCAAAGAATTACTAACCTAAGGCTGTTATTCGCCATATTACGTAATACGATTTATGTTCAATATACTTCACACAATATGGGTTCAAGTCAGTCAAATATATCATTTTGAACCCACTTATGAATGTTACATGCAATAATATATCACAGATACCATGAATATCGGAATAAAAACAAAATAATGCAAAAATATTTTAGACGCATTTTAAAAAACCTCGATGTCATTATAAGCATCATGTATTAGCTAAAGGCAAATCAGCAGTTCTAAATCGCATGGAATCAGACGTATCCCTTGGGGAATTTATTCTCATCCCGATAAATAAACTGATCTTAAAATTCTGTTTAAACACTAAACTCAACATATTAAAATCTGACTTAGGTGTATCGATTGAATAATTTATAGTCTGACTACGTGGGAATACAGTGCCATAACTGTGAATTCTTGGATGTATTCATTTTCACACTTCTTATTACTACATTCATTGTGTCGTACCAGGTAAACTGACATCTGCCGGGACAAAGAAACCGTTAAACCTGTTGCTGAAATATTCGTCAACTGCATACTTGACATAATCCTACCGGTTCGCTGTCAAGTATTTCTTCATGTTAGGATTAGATAATAGAAAAATCAAGATTAGATAATAGAAAAATCAAGGGGCTAGGTATGATTATCAACGAGTTCAATGTTACAGTGACTCAGAGCATTCATTGAAACGAAAGACGGAGAATTGTCTGAATGAAAAATTCTCTCCTTTAGTCAGTTTTCCTCGGCCTTTTCTTCTACATAGCCTTTCGTAACTGTCTCATAATGTTGACATAATACTTTTCATTGAAAGTGTGGCCGTTTTGAAGATAGTTAATAAGCTCAATGCCTTTTATATTACAAAATCTGAAGTATTCTGCACTAGAAAAAACTTTGGGGAATGTCAACAGGGGTGCTTCCACTGCATGGAATTTTTCTTTGTCTCAGAGTAACGAACACAACACTCATCGTAGGTTAGGAAATTTTAGTGTAAACTAGCTTGATATACCTCTACATTATCAGATTCTCCGCTGATATTATCAGTCTGGAGTTCATTTCATAAGGTGTCAGAATACGTGGCACACACCAAGTAAATAGTTCATGATGCTTAGTTCATTGTGCAAAATATTATCAATTCTCTTGCCGGACACGCTAATAGCATTGGCTATTTGGCTTAAAGTCATTTGCCTGTCATCCATCATGATGTGGTGAACAGTAATGTTTTCAACGGTGGTCGTAGTCCCTGGACGCCTAGACCTTGGTTCATATTTAAGAGTCTCCTTTTCTCCTCCAAAATTCAATTGCCCACTTTTGCACTATTGAAAAGGTTGTTCGCCTTTTCATAATGTAACTCTCATGTCACTATGAATAACCTTGGGAACAAAATCTTTGTTTTTGCAGGTATTTTTAGCACCACGATTCCAGATATTGTCCATTTTCAAGTGAAGTCGCTACTAGTTACTTTTGAAGCCTTCTTTGAACAGTGGGGTGCGGGATTACTTGAACAGACACAAAGCCACTATTAATACTAAAGTTGGAAATAATACATGCATTATTTCAAAGCTGTAGTATCAATTCCTTAGAGTCAGCCTATGATGTTTTCAGCCAACCGTCTTATACTAAGATGAAGAATGCTTGAATAGTGTTTGTCCTTTTCATCACGTGTGGCGACCATATTCAGGGAAAGTTTCGAAACAATAGGTTTAGAATCGGCATTACTAAAGTATGGCTAGGATATCTCAGCAAACGTATTACCGAGTTCAAGTGGTCCAGTCGTATTTGATTCAGTTCACATTGCAAGAAGAATGAAAGAATCACCAAAACTTCCTCGATGTACTAAAAAACACGCGCAGAGAATGGGTTCAATACACTCGGTCAGCTATTTTCTTTTTTAGTTACGGTTAAAAAGTCTTAACACGGAAAGAAAAAAAATATTAGTTTAAATAATATGTGGAAATTCTATACCTGATGAAGTTCACAAGACACGAAACACGTGTAACGATATATACAGGTTAAAGTATATTAAAAAAAAAGTCTTGTGGATAATAATATTAATAACAAAAACATCTGCGGCTTTTTCTTTCTTTAAAATATACACTTTTCTCTCGTTGGAACAACTATAACCTCTCTCTCTCTCTCTCTCTCTCTCTCTCTATATATATATATATATATATATATATATATATATATATATATATATATATATATATATTAGTCTGAATTTCGCTCGTCTAGATACATTGCTGCTGGCCTAAATCTAATTAAGCAAATAATCATTTAGGCGCTCGCAAATAACTTCATTACGAGAGAGATTGCATCACATATGATAAAGCGCTTTGACAAGATGTGATATAGGCTGTTACAACACAAATCTCCAGGTGTGGTGTATCTGGAATATCAACGTAAAAATCAATTACATCCTGAAGAACTCAACGCTCACAAGACGCAACGTATTTCTCGACGTCCCTGCTCACTTTCTGTCTTATAATAACATTCTGCCAAAGAACATCTTCAGAGCATTAATAAATATATTTGCAGCGGATAACACAGTTTATGGATGTTCCTCGAAAAACCTACATACCAGAATTTGGCAGCTGATCACTTATCTGATTTACCTAAAACAGCTTAATGGAAAAAATTGGCTTGTAACTATCAAATAATAACTGAACAACGTATGATCATCACCAAACAGAAAATGAATCATAATGACGGTTGTTCTCTAAATGAAGCTTCTTGGTTTGATCGTCTATTGGGAGTCAGTTTACCCAAAATCTCATATATACGATGCATCGCTAAAGATGATGGAAAAAATCTTGCTTTGTTTTATAGCGAAAGAATGCGCCCGGCTCTCCCTTGAATGTTCTATCTTTATAAGTGTCATATCGAACCATACATAGAGTACAGCCTCTTTATTTGATCTTGATCGGCCTGGTCGTCATTCCTTAACTGATTTTAAAAGCCTCTACGCAAATTTGTCCTTTCATCTCAATCATGACAGAACCTGTAACTCTCTACAACAATACGCGCCCATCCTTTATTATATTTTAAATATATATATATTTAATACGAGTTATTTTGTGTATATTCATCTATCAGACTGCCGTGAAGAATTAAAGTCAACATTATTATTATTAGTTTTTTTTTTTTGTTTTTTTTTGTTTATTAAATCTGGAAAATGTGCCGCTCTAAAACGCGAATTCAACAGCTGTGAATGGAATTTTAATTCAGTATCCAACTTTCTCATCGATAAGTTACACTATACAAGTTCTTCCTAAAGTTTGTACTTCGTAGTACTATTGCTAAAATAAACACTTCCATATCAAATAATTAATTCAATTCATTAAGGGCTCTATCATCAGATGCACTATTAAAATTAATATTCATTCATTCTTTGTATGGTCAACATGAAACATCTCTAGACCTCCGTCATTTTCCATTTTGTTGTGCTTTTCCACAATTTTGGCAATAATAAATTTAAACGTCCAGGAACTTTGTTTGACGGTTGTTCTGAATGGAGGAAGAAATACGTTATTCCATTAAATTAGAAAAAAGATATTGTTTCCCGTATGTTGCAATTAATTAAATGAAAGTCTGTACATTGACTATTGTGGCGTCATCAGGACTATTTAATTATTCACATTTTAAATTCACATAGCAATTTAAAAGAAAATACTTAATAAAAATTTAAAATATATTTATTGTATCAAATTAATTATATTTCCTATGTACAGTCGAGCATATGTTTGGGAAGCAACATATTTAGATTCTTGCAAAATAATATAAAATTGATTATATCTGATTGTCTCTTTCTGGATTGTGTAATTCTCCAGTGGAAATAATATAATACTGTTATATTTTCTTGAGATAAAATATTATTAATATTTTACATATTTTGCACCGGGAATTCTAACGTTACCCGTCCATCCTATAGCAAATGAAAAGTTCAAGCGATGATTTTAATACTGTACTTTCCTTCATCTAGTCTGGTTCGAAACAAATTATACGGTCCATTTTTTCCTGTTATTTACTAATAACTGATTGGAGAAGATATGTGATTATAACTTTACCAACCACGTAAGTAAATACAATAATCTCGACTGGAATTAGAACTTAGCTCTCTGACTCCTCAATCCTTGTAGCTACCAATTACTCCACCTTGCCCCCGCATAATTAAGGTAAAAATAAATGTTCAAATTCACTGAATTACCAAACATAAATCCATTAAACATTAACCAGCTTTCTGTTCTTCTAATGGAAGAGGTTTACTACAGTAAAAAGAAAATATTTACTGAAAGTATTCATATAATTTAAACAGGAACAATTTGTAAACAAATGTTTTATTTTATTATGAATTTTAAAATCTCTGATAACTACGCGTAATAAGCTAGTACATTTATTTATAAAAAAAATTGATAACACTTAAATTGAAGTCTATATAGCAAATTGTAGTTGTCTATTAATACAGGTTAATGTCTTGGCTTTCACCCAATTTCTCGGTTTAATAGAAGGTGATTAATGAGCTGCATCACAGTGACTATCTTTAGGATGAGTGTGAAGGCGCTTATCACATTTTAGCACGAAGCGGAATAGCAACTATCAACATTAGTTCTGTAATTTAAGTGATTTCCTTTAAGGTATCTGCTTATGGCGAGTAAATGTTTACAGGTCTGAACTGATAAAAGATGTCCTTAAAAGCCAAAGTCTTGACATAGAACGATAAAAGACTTACTGTTTTAAATCTTCCAGTCAGCTTCGGGCAGATTGCATAAATAAAATGAAGACAGATTGGCGTCGTAAGTATATAAATAGTAAAGAATCATGTTGCAGAAATAAAACAGTTAAGTATAAAATAAATTTAAAATAAACATGATAGGAAATAAAGATCGGGTTTGGTTTCTCTATATACAAACTAGTGAAACCCACAAAAACACTTGCCCTGATCATTTTGCATTTTGTAATCATATTTTTTGACGATATATATTGCCGATTTTCGTTTAATGACATAAACATTCTTCTGCTAAGTTTCTTGGTCGGATTATTGTAATATGTTCATATAAAACCTAATATATCTCCGAACTTTGAGCATATATTCAACATAAGAAATTGATAAAACCATAAAGATTTTTCATAAAAATAGGTTTCTTAACTTCACTGCCTGTTATTTCTCCTTTTAACTTTTATATTGTTTTCATATGAAAATTTGATGTCGTCAATATTTTGATCATGTAATCAGTTTCACTTCGCGTACAATGTACTATCAATTTTACTTGTTGCTGTATGAGTTTTCTATCAAATTTTTTCTGTGATTTTGGCGAAATTGATTGTTTATAATTCGGGTGCGCCAGTCTACGAGATCCAATGAAGGTATCTCCATCAAAACTCACAAGACTCTCTTCAAACCATTTTTAAATTATTGATATGCCGAATTTTTTTTTTTTTTTTATAAATAACTGATATTTAAACATTTTAGAACTAGGGCGCAATATACATTTGACCGTCTACATATGACAAGACTATTTAAAAGATGATTCGATATCCTAGTTAAAATGTTTTGCTTTGTAGTCTAGCGTGTTCCGGTACCTCCTATAATTTAATTTGTTATAACGAATACATAAATAGTTTCATTCAAGAAACCACCAAAAGACTAGAAATCAAACTCTTGTATGCGGTATGCGTTAATATATATGGTGTATAATATAGATTTATATATATTAAGATGTTATATATGGATTTATATATATTAAGATTTTAAAAATAAATATTAAATAAGAATATTATATAAAAATTGAAACGCTTGAAGATATACTTAAATAATTATATATAAAATTTCTAAGATCCGAACCTGATAGAATATAGAAGTAAGATATCAAAAAAATGTCGTCGATTTAATTTTGTTTACTAATTGTTCAAGTACTAAAAAGCCTTCTGTGTCACTGAAGGTGAAGGTGTATTGAGTGAGTTCCTTCCATGAGAGTAAGAGGTGGTGGTATCAAATGTATTTTATGAAGATACGCTGGAAATATAACGGTTAATATTAGTGTTGAAATATTTAGAATGTATTTATCATATTTATCTAACAACCCCACTAAAATAGAATGTGGCACGAGGCGTGAGATGCTAGGTGTGTATATGCATGCTTATGGCTCAAAAACTAAAAATTGGGGAAGCATATTCTTTGGAGTTGGTTCTACGAAGTACTTGAAGCTCTAGAGAAGAGGTTCGCTGAAAGGAATGTATTTCTTAGCAATGGAATAAAGAAAAAAAAGTGGCGATGATTAGACCCAGGATCCGTGGCAAGCTGTGTCTTAGCGGTAAATTACAAAATTTGTAAATCTAATGAATTATCATGTCATCCCGTAAGTTCTGTCCGAATTTTGAATAAAGAAAACAAGTAACCAAATGTTACATTTCATTACAGATTCAATCAACAATGTATTTTCCATGATTATCTATGACTTCCATCCATCTATTAAGAAGCTTACTAATTCAATTACTGTAAAATTCTTTTGGCTTTGATTCGAAGAACTCACAAATGTCAGTTTTAAAACTCTTCCTATTTTACAAAAGCTGTTTCTTCTACATGATTCTGTCAGCTACGAAACAAATGGTAGTCTGAAGGAGCAAGGCCGGAAGAATAAGGTGGATGAGAAATTTTCTCCCAACCAAGTTCTTCGATCTATTGTGACGTGATTCTTGCTGTGTGGGGTCGCGCATTGCCCTGATGAAACATCACACCTTTCCGATTCACTAGAGCAGGTCTTTTTTTCCTCAAAGCTTGGTTCAAACGCTCTAACTGCTGACAGTATATTTGAGCATTAATTGTTGCATTAGGTGGTAAGAATTCAAAGTGGATTATTCCTTTGCGATCCAACCAGATTAAAAGAACATTTTGCCCATGAATTTCCCTTCTCGGCTGTGGCTGGGGTCCTTCCCATTTACCAAGCCACTGTCTACGACGCTTAACATTTCGATAAAAGATGTATTAGTCGCCAATCACGAGTCTATCGAAAAAAGATGAAAGAAGTTGGCGAGAATGGAGAGAAGAGCAGATGTCAACTCGGGATTTGAGGTTGTTTTCAGACAATTCATGAGGCGGCCATTTTTCAAGTTTAGGAACTTTTCCAAGTTGTTGAAGATGACGATGAACAGTTGCATAGTTTGAACTGAGAACCACTGCAAATATCTCAACTTATAAAGCAGGATTTTCTTCAAGGGCTGCTTCAAGAAGCTTTTCATCATCTCAACTGGACGTCCGGTTCGATCTTCATCTTCAAGGGTGAAATCTCTACCTCTGAATTTTCAAACCACCTTCTGCAAGGTCTTTCACACATTCCCTTCCATAAACTGAGTAAATGTTTCTAGACGCTTCGCTTCGGCTTCTGAGTTTCCTTTCTTGAACTCATAAAACATTATGTGCCTCAAATGATTCTTGGGTACTTTCATGTTAGCATGTTTTTCATCAAACAAAATTTTATTTTATTTTTCTCTGAAATAAAATTTGATCAGTTTAAATGCATCTAAACATAAAAATAATTTTCAGATCCATTAGACATTATAAAATACTCTTTAAATTTCATTCATTTTAACAAAAATTTAAAATTCGTACAGAAGCTATGGGATGAGCTGATAGAAGATATTCATGGACATGTCTGCCGATATAGCGAGAGTCTTGCGATTTTAGTCTGGAAGATATTAATTTTATGGTACAAATTATTTCCTCGTAGACGTTTTTTGAATTCTATCAAATGTTTCAAACCGTGTAAATATTTATTTTCTACGAGCACATCAATCAATACATTAAAGGAAGTTGATTTCATTTTATTTTTTCTATAACCTTTTATTAAATCAATCTTCGAAATTGGAAAGTACTAATGTGTGTTTTCGCGAAGTTTCGGTGATTTAGCGTCAACGTAATTGGAACTTGGTCTATTCCGATTTGAATATTTCCATTCTGGTACACGTCTTCGCAGCCGGATAACGTGGAACAGTAGATGTAGTGATAACAGGCATACTAACAATTTTCAGATCAACAAAATGACAAGGCGGAGAGAGAAAGAAGCCAATCAACAAAAGAAAGCAAATAATGACGCAAAACAAAACATTTTTAAATACATTTTAATTGAAATGAATTATCAGATAGAAGTTTTTCTCCGTTCTTTTTCTTTTCACATTTAAATTCACTTTGAAACATTTTATTTTAAGTTAGTAGATTTCAGATAATTTTTGTTATTGTTATTCATGATACAAAACAAATTCTCATCAGTTGTTAATGTGATGAAAAACCAAAATTATTTCTTGCAAATGAATTAACGGCGTCTCTCTTTCTAAATTGTTTATTCTTTTTTTTTCAATTTCTCATTTTGCAGGATTTTCGTGAGCAGTGAGATGATTGCAATGTTTTCGAGGAAATGACTTTTCACAATTCTTCATTTTTTTCCCATTACTTTACCAGATTATCTAAATTCTTTCTTTATTTAAGATGCTGACTGTTGTTTAATGCAAGCATTTGCAACATTTTCCCGGAAATCTTTCTTTCAGTAAGCTGATGCTATTATTTTCACTATTAGTGCCGCACCTGCTCTTGCCCTGAAAAGCAATTTCTTCTTCTTCTTCTTCTTCTTCTTCTTCTTCTTCTTCTTCTTCTTCTTCTTCTTCTTCTTCTTTCTTTCTTTCTTTCTTTCTTTATATATTTATTTATTTATTTACTGCTACTGGTTTCTCACTTTTTTAAATACTTTAAGGTATTTCTTTGTAGATTTGGCTTTAATGTAAACTTTCTACTTATTTACTATTCTTCTTCTTTACCTCCTATTCAGTCTGTTCTACTTCTTTTTCTTCTCATTATTATTATTATTATTATTATTATTATTATTATTATTATTGTTAATGTACAATTGCATCGTTCTTTTGCAGATGTCTCCTGTACCACAGTAGTGAAATGTTAAGTAACAGGAAGCAACGGAGCAAGTCAGTACTTTCAATAAACCCAATACGATAGATTCTTTTACAGCGTTTTCAAAAGTTATTTCACGCCAAGTTGGTTGATATATATATATATATATATATATATATATATATATATATATATATATATATATATATATATTATTAATATTCAACATGATAAAGACGAGTGTCCTAATCACTGAAGGGATGACTTCAACTAATGTGTCTCGTATTTTCTATATATGGCAGTCTCAAACAAGACCTCAGTTTACTTGTAACTCTTTTCTATTGATGTACGACTCTGTTGTAGTCAGTAAAGATGGTCATCTCATTTATTTGATATTTTTCTGCCGTTCTATTCAGAGCCTCTATAACTGGTCTACGGCGTTCAGTAATTCGATCTATTTGAATGTCATAATCCCAGATTATCTTCAAATTGCCTTCGCTTTCCATTAGTCTCAATGGTACCTGTTTGTACCATTTTTCGGAAACGTTATAACCATATGTTTTGTAAAAGTGTAAGAGCACATTACAATATACATTGTACCAGCATTCTGAAACTACTAATTTCATTTTTGACCATTTTTTTCTTTCCAAATACCTAAGCATCTTTAGATTTTAGGGTACACGTTTTAACTGGATTTCATATGAAAACTTGCCGGTGTTCAAAAATGTTTATACTTTTAGTCCTTGTCAAGTCAACTATTATTTTTGTTGTTGTTATTTTTATTTTTGTTGATGATGATGATGATGATGATGATGGTGATGTGCTAGCACGCAACTTGTCAAAAAAGGAGACTTGGGTGTAAATATATTAAGCCCAGGGTAAACATCACCACCATAGTCTAAGAAGGGCATATCAGTAAAGTTCCTACTAGCAAAATATACGCTATATTTTGAGTGTTTTTGCCAGAAATGTCAGATAAGGTCCAGTTAAGGAAGTTGAAACTCTATTGGATCACATGGAAAGCCAAGGAGTTTATGGTTTATATATTTTACGAATTCAGCTCGGTATTCAGTACCAGACACGCACGCCTGCCGTACTTCTTTCGTAGACTTCTTTCATTTCGCTAATTCCTAGGTATCAATAAGCTTCTTCTTGTTCCAGTTCCCTAACTGTTGTGCCAATTTTCGAGGACCATTTTGTTTAGCAGTAGATGATCTTTGCAACCATTATTATTATTATTATTATTATTGTTATTATTATTATTATTATTGTTGTTGTTGTTGTTGTTGTTGTTGTTATTATTTCCTTTGATTTCTGTTTCCTTATAGCTCCTACAGACCTATGATCATTAATGTCATACGACAATTTTTACTATGATTTTTGTATATATTAGGTTGGTGCAAAAATAATGACGTAATAATGTCGTTTTTTGACGTATTTCTTAACTTCAAAAAACGACATTGTTACGTCATTATTTTTTCACTAACCTAATAAAACATACTGGCAATATAAGACTACATACAGTTTACATAGATGAATCTCGTCGTAAGGTGTGAACACATTTCTTTTTTGTATTTCTTTAAGGAGAGAGCTAGTTTGTGCGATTAACTTTGTCACTTTTTTCAATCTGTGTGCTTGGTAATATCTGTTTAGCAAACATTGGTCTTTTACAGCAAGAATAAACATTCCGTTTTAGTTTTTAGCGCTTTCCTACGTAACCGATGATGGCTACTGTGGTTTATCTGCATCAGCTTGTTTTGATACAAGCGGAGTATGAATGAGGTTTATCTGCCATCGTTTCGGCATTTGGTACATTGCCTTTTCTTTTGTTTTTGTTTAGGATTTTTCCGCTACATTAGGTGTAATATAGATTATGTATACTCCTCTGCCCACTTGGAATTCCATTTTGAATCTTTTGACTTCCTTTATTACTGAATACAGTTTTTTTTTTAATTCTTTCCTCTTGACAAAGAACATCATCCAGTATTCTGATGTTCCCAGGAACCTCTCCATAAAGATTATTGTAGTTTTATAAGACAGATCTAGTTAAACTAATCATCTACCTCCTTCAGATCTGGACATATACAGGCGATCAACATCAGCGATAGGATGACGCATGCTTTGGCGAATGAGTAGCTTTCTCCTTTTGAAATTTACTCGCTTAATTTCAGCTATGGTACAGTTACTGTTTTGAAACTGTATTGCGTCAGTGACTACCAAAGTGTTTATGACTAATGTTCTGTTTATTGTATTCAATTCGGTATTTAACACCACATGAATACGACAGTAGTCTTCTTTTTTTTTCCTTTGTTGGGCTTGCTGTATTCTATCTCCTTCGCTAACTGTCAGGTCTTTATAAACTTCTTTTTCCAGTTATCAAATGTTTGTAGCAAAATATAGATGTGTAGAGTTTATTTCTGTAATTCACCCTTACTTTTGCACACTTATCTAATCCGAAATCCATACCAATGTCAACAATGAATGATTATAGAAATGAGGAAATTCTTCAACTGATTTCCGTCTTTGACAAAGTGTTTTAGATCATCAATGTAAAAAAGTTAATTATTATTGTAGTTTGAAGAGAGCATCTTGCAAACCAGTAGATATTCAAGGAATGGAGCCTCACTGAGAGTAAAAATATTCATCCGATCTGGCATTAATAGCGTTATTTTAGAGGCATTGAATAAAATAAAGCAATCTCCACCCGCCACTGAGCTGTTAGATCTTGGGCAGTAGAGAGATCAACTGGTCATTGAGATTTTAGAAAGTGTACCCATAAACCGTGACATTATCTACCCATATATTTATTTGTTATCCGAGAATGTTTTTATGCAGTTGCTTGATATAAAGCAGATTGTGAGTAGGATCGAGAAGAAATCTTTGGCGAATATCCGGAATGTTCTCACGGGCTTCAATGGAATTACTCTTAACAACTCTCTTCATAGATTTACCTGATACAAGTGACTTTGTAATTGAGATTTCCTAAAACAAAAGGCGTTCATTCTTTGAATTTATTATTAGTCGCTTCTCCGTAATATTTTATCATTCTTCTTGTATTCAAGACGATATATTCACTTACGTTATGGGAATATTTGGATTTTTTTCGCCATTTTGCAAATATATTCAAGTCTGTTTAGTTTGCTTATTAAGTCAATTTCGATAATTATAACGTTTATGTTTCCTTTTTTTTCTTCCTCTGTCAAAACACAGACATTTCAAATTTCTTTCCTTCTATGATATTTTATTCTATGATCTTCTCACATAGAGCTATCTAGTTTAGCATTAATTTTCTTCTTGTTCATGAGAGCACCGGCGAAGTTAAAGATGGTACTTGATTCTCCATATAAATCAGCGCTTACAGACAACAGGAATAGGGTGGGGGCAGCCGCCTTGACCGTACACATTGGTGATAAAATCAACAGAGTAGACAACCCGTTCATGCCTCTATATTGCATAGAGAGTGAGATACAGACAGAGGAAGGAAGAAATGGAGAGAGAGGGAGATGAATGGAGATAGATGGAAAGGCGTATCACGCGCGAGTGTGAGTGTGCTTGTGTGCTTGTGTGATTGTGTTCGTTTTTTTTTCAGTCACTCGCACTAGACACTGAGAACATTATGATAGAACCAGCAGTCGGTAGAACCCGCGAAATACTCGCATTAATATTAATTTGCAATGGCTGCAAGGACTAAATTCAGATGGTTAATCGCACATGAATATATCGGACGAAATAAAAAGACGGCCCGAAAACGCTTCTGTTCCACTAGTACATTTTTTATTAACTATTACCTCTATACTCCGAGAACTTAAAATCCTCTATTCATAATCTGGCTCTGTTCATTACATCATACCATCGAATTGGCTCTCTCCAAGTGTATTATCAACATGAAAATCACTGCACTGTTTAATATTCTAGATGGACTGGCGAGGTGGAAGCGACTGAGAATAGAAAAGGAAGAGGCATCTCACCCATACCACGATTCCATTCATCTCATCAGTTTATATATGTGCGATGGAGTTATGTTTGATTTATTGGAACTACCACAGCAAGGCCCAACCATATATATGTTTGGTGCCGTGATATCGAGAAATACACTCATATCCTTCACGCCCTGTACAGTATTTGAATGTTTGTCGATATCTAGCAATATTCAAGACTGATTTACATTGTCTTAATGCAGTCACTTGCTATTATTAATGTGTCTGTTCATTTCTTTTTCAACTACAGGCTCAGGTATCTTTTTCATATCCTCGGTGCTAAAATACTACACACATTCATATGATGTATGTCCCGATTTATATCACGGTATTCTTGACTATTACTTTTATTTTACTAATCTTGTCTACGTTATCTGAAATAGAAAAGGTTATATCGGTTAATTGTAGAAAGAAGGATATTTGTACGGAGTCATTTCTTCTCATTAATCTGTTTCGCAGCAATACTTACGGTAATAGTAATATTAACTATTTCATTATTATGAAATATTCAGCGTTCATTGATCGAGTAGCCAGTAACATTTCGTTATTGAAGAAGAACTCTTCTTAACATTTTGTTTGAAATCATATCGAATATCAACATCTTGATTTTATTTTTTCAACGGTATATAAATGTTATATATTTGTGCTAGTGCACAGGTGATGTGGTATATGTTATTTTGTAAACTTTATTGGTTATATTCTGCGTAATTTTTGCTCAGTGACATGACCCTTAACAACGATCTTCATGGAATTACGTGATAGAAGGGACTTTGTAATTGTGATTTCAGAAAACAAAAGCCGGCAGTGAAATTATTTTCTTTACTCACTCGTTTATTATTCGTGTTGCCTGACAAGAATAAACTCATGTTTTACATATAACTACACTATATGAATGTCATAAATACATTTTTATTATTCTCCTACGTGATGATTGCAGATTCGACACAATAATAGACAGATCTTCTTTACAGATATTTTTATTATTATTAGGTTGGTGCAAAAATAATGACGTAATAATGTCGTTTTTCGACGTTAAAAATACGTCAACAAATGACATTATTACGTCATTATTTTTGCACCCACCTAATATATTAAGAATATTTTGACGCCATCCCTAACTGAACAATTTTTTTTTTCTAAGTCACTTTTTTTTTCAGCTTAATCGTCATATTTTTTAATAATGATTTTGTCTCTTTTTATTCCTTTTTTTTTTATTTGTCATCGTGACTGTCATCGACATCATAAATTTTCTTTCCTTTTACCGAAGTTTGGATCGTCTTTGTACATAGTGTTCTCATCGTCACCTATTTCGAAACTCTGGTTTGTTATTTAATTTTCATCTTTTTTTTTTTTTGTTATATTTCTCTGTTTATTTATATCGGGTCGTTTCTCTTCTTTGTTTGTCGTCCCTTGAACTGTCTATTTTCATCCACTTCTTTTTACTATACCATTTTCTGTTATTCCTTTCTTCATTATCAACCTCATTTTGTTAATGATTTATCGGTTTTCATTTTTGCGTTTTTTTTTTTTTCATTTCTGCTGTATTTTAAATGCAGATTTTTTTCTGACTTTTAATGCATGTATTTCCGTTTAATGTAGTATATAATAGAACTTCAACTTTTTATTCAGTCTCACTTTTCTTATTTTCGTTCTGGATCTCCTAAACTTACTTCTTCTTATTTTTCTTCTGCTTTCTCATATTGCTTCTCTTTTAACTTCCGGCTCTCTCCAGTTTATTCATTCTTGTTATTTTCCAGAGACACATTCAAATTCGAGGGCACATATATTTCTTCTTCATTTCCTCACAGGCTATTTCTTTTTTTCTTTCTCTCTGTCATTCTCTCTAATAACGAACAACTATCTCTGGTTTTGTTAAATGTTTTGCGAAAGTTTAGTCGGCTTCTAATTAACTTTCATTTCAGTTTGCGTATGGAAGCAATCAACCTTCCGTTTTCCATTTCAAGTATTCATGATTGAAATTCCTTCGGATTTTATTCACGTGCCTTGTAGAGAGAATGTCTTTACGTAGTTGACCGCTTCACAAAGAGATATAGAAATAAATGAGAGCTTTCAACATCTTAGAAAAAAATATTTTTCATTGATGCAACTCTGTAAAAAAAAAAAAAAAAAAAAAATATTCACACGTCGTATCAAAACTAGTATTGCCTGAAATATTATAGGAAACTTCATTGGACAAACTTACTACGGCGCGAGGAAGGTTTTTAGAATGGTGATTATGGTTATTATTGTGATACTGGAACTACCTACACAATAGACTCTTTCAGGTCTATTTTAAGTATGCGACACAACACTCTAGAGAGAGATAGAGAGAGAGAGAGAGAAAGAGAGAGAGAGAGCCGCGTACGACTACCAGTATTGGACACTAACATATAGTAAGCTCCGCTTACACTATCTCTGTAACCTGTTGTTAATATATCTTTCTAACATCTAATCCGTTTTCCGTGTTTTACTTCTGTGGTCCCGACTTTGGCCCCAACATCAGTTATTTACTTTCTGGCTCACTAATGTATGGATTGACACTCCTTAAATTATTACGTCATGTATAAAAATGATTTTTAGGTAAAGATTAATGTAGGCACGATCAAGCTGTATAATATAAATATTATTTGAAAGAATTGATAAAAACTTAAGTTTATATGATATATATTCATAATAGCGTAGAGGATCGTTTGACAAAATATACCAGATTTTGTAGATTCGTTTGTAGAATCCATTATCAGAAATAACATTCCAACAATATTGAAACATAAATATGTGATAATTAATTTCGTATCTAGTGAGATTTTACCAAAATAATAAAGCAAAATTAGGATTTTAACAATTCCCAACCTGTTAACTCGAAAAGATCAATCAATGGTGGCGTGATATGGGATAATATTCAGACATTTCACTGTATAAATTTTACAATCAAACGCTGATTTGGAAAATCTCTTACAAGAAAATAATAAAAAAATTAATTGAAACAAAGCGCGAGACGTTAAATCTGTTCAGAATATTCATATGAACTGGATATGAAGTATTTTCACAATGTCTCACCTTTATTGGAGAAGTCTTGTGAATTTATTTCCAGGAAGTGTTTGATCTAAGAACATTTTCTTCATTAACTGTTAACCATATTTACAAAGAGAATTCAAAGATCAAGAGCTTCAAACCAGAAGTCCCTCACAACCTCTAGGAGAGTTACCAGGGCTGTATTATATTATTATGTCTCGCGTCGTAAAAAAACTAATTAACTACTTTCAAATGAATGCCCAGAGAAATTAAAACGAAAATTAACACATTTATGCCGAAAAAATGTAATTAGTTCAATGGCAATTTTAAACAATCTCATTAACTTGTGTTGTTGTTTATCTTTAAATTGATGTCCACCCTGGAGAAGACTCGAGACTTTCTCAAAGTAGTCGTTTAATAGAGGCAAAGTTTATGGAGATATTTGGAGAAGACAACAGTTGATCTTAGATTTAATCAGGTTACGATTGTAGCGATCAGACAAGCATACTGTTTGGAGTCGGTTCCACAAATTAAAAAAAATATTAGGAGGCTCTCTGACCTGCTAAAATTAAAATTATCTTTTTTTATTCAGTAAATCCGTATTTGATCATCTATTTACCTTGATGGAGCGTTTGATGAACGGATTTATGATTTTCCTAAATGTATTGATTTGTATATGAAATTGTATGGTAACTCTGTGCTTTACTTCAATAAATAAGCATACATTTTGAAAAAAAATATACCCTCTACCCCTATTATTCAATGTAAATAAGCTTACCATAATGGCTGACCGAAAAATGAACTAAATATCTGTACATATCGGTAATCATACCTCAGATTGTTCTCAAGCCGCCATGCGTCAGAAATCTGTTACCCATCGATTGTAGCTTGGAACAAAAAGAAAAATAAGTATTTGATATAAAATGAAAGAAAAAAAGATCTCGGCTCTGTGTTTTCGTTCACCTGGTGGATTATTTACGCCACCAACGTTTGCTCTTTTCACATTGTCTCAGGTGAGATAGGTTTTCCTGTTAGTTAATTATGTTTATATATGATGTACGGACATCGAAATAGAAAGTGTGATCAAATCAGTTTCGCTCGTTGACGCGTTGCAACATTTATGGATTGTTCTATAACACTCACAAAATATTACGGAGATTTCCTGACATGTAGAAACGTTAATTCCCTGAGATAATAGTAAGGAAAATGACATGTTCGACTTACACATCTACTAGATAATTTCAAGTAGCAGACATATTTTATTATGTGCCATATACATTCAAAACGTGGGCGACTGTCTCTCTCCACAACATCCTATCAATTTACGCTTTACTCGCTCTTATTAAGGTTTGGCTTTTCACCATCTCCATGTTCTGCCACCCATTTACACAAGCTTGTTACGTAGCTTACTCGATGTATAATATTCTATAATATATTCAGTATTTCCTTTACGTGGAAAATACTAAAAGTCCACTTTCGCCATTAATCGGATCCATTAAATTTTATAATGATGTATGCGATAATGATACATTTTTATAATCAAGAACAGTTCTAGTGGAAATATGTATGACAAAGTGGAAAAAGATATCCTGTGACGCGTTTCGTCCCGGAGTACTTTGTCAGACTAGGTTTTCTTACGTAATTGATACTGCACATAAGCACGAACTAGAATTTTAAATTCAGTCAAATGTGTAATGATTATGATTTAGTAACAGAGTTGATGGAAAAAATAGAAAAATAATTTAAATAAAATTGGCTAGTTTATATACACAAGACACATCTAAATAATCAAAATATAAAATCTCCAGCGTCTTCATTCGGGCGCATGTGTAGCTGCGTCAACGTAAACGAGGAAGTCCTGAAGAAAGAAACGCATCTCAGGCAAATATTTTTCAACAAAATATATGTTTACAGATATAATGTATTCTATGGAATAAAAATTCCCAGTTAATTTTTATAAAAAACAATCGCATTATTTTCAATTCATATAATTATGTACTTTAATGTTTT
>OZ010571.1:140494764-140522264 GCA_963932145.1 Acanthosepion lycidas | reverse complement strand
AGCGAAACTGCCTCTCTTTGGATGGCAATATATATATATATATATATATATATATATATATATATATATATATATATATATATATATATATCGGCTTCATATTTTTTTCGCATATGCCAATAAAAAAAATAAATAAATGTAAGGTACAGAATCTAAATTATTTCTTAGCTTTAAAAGTATTTGTTTCAAATTCTTTAAACAAGTGTATCTATTTAAAATATTGATATCCATCAATAGGTGAAAATTCTATACCCTCTATATAACAGAGGTTAATTGGGCTTGATCCGGAGTTTTTTCACAGAAGTTTTTCTAACTGAACAATTTCATAGGAAATACGATCAAATATTTTAATTGGATTTTTACTTATAAAAAGTGATAATTAATTAATTATTGAAAGACATTATATTTCTGTTTTAATTTTAGCCATGACACAAGAATTGAACATTCAAAAAAGTAAATCCACGTATTGAATTAAACAGAGTTATAATTAAAAAAAATATGTAAACATATAAGTTCTCTGATTTTGTCAAAGCAATTTTATTTAATACATTTATGAGCTTTCTCAGACAATTGAGTTAGCGCGTCGAATGTGATTTCAATAATTAGAGGGCAGCAGAAAGCTGAGGAGGATTCAGTTAAGATGAAAATGTTTCTTTATCAACCGGTGTGTCCTTTCGAATCTCTTTCTCATGCAGGTCGTCTTCTTGTTGAAACTCGTGCGATATTAACAATCGACAACGCATAAAATTAGGAGAACGTCGATACAGATTATCGATGCAGTCGTACCAGATGATGGTTAGATATGATAGTTAGCCGTTTATCTATAGCTTGACTCGCGAAAATGCTAAGCTATTTTGTAATGTTGCTTTGTATTCCGCATGTTATGGTTGATTAGATCAGGCATGCGAACACAATTCGTCACAATGTTATGCATCCTAAAACCACAGTTACTGAACTAATGAACCAGATTTTTTTTATAAAAGTCCAAGACATTTTATTTTTAACATCTACACTGTCGTGAAAAGATTCTGAAACAAGAAGATGAAAGCATTATGCAAAATATTTTATTAAAACGTTTTAGCAGTGGTAGCTATGGAGTCTGAGTATTGGAAAATGAATTGCCGTTTTTTCGTAGGTGCTGTGTACCCTGGAGATAGAACGTTTTAAGCTATTTGAGGCTGAAAAATGTGTATACATGACTATTTCTACAATGTAAAATCACAGATGAATAATTCATTATTATTCTTAAGTTGGAATTGTTTTATTTTATTAATACGAGTGTAAGTTGACTTGTGGCTTTCTAGGCGATATTAACCTTTTTTTGGTACTAAAATGATGGTTAAAGTTTCTGCTGAAACAAAATTCAAAATTGTCAATATGAAGACGGTACTGACTCACCAAATGTGAGCCGATGGACTAGGAAATTATAGTAATCTTGTTCAAACGATCTAAAAATCTTTGCTACTGTGAAATGTGTTTTTAAGAGCAAAGTAAACGGAAGTAATAATCATTTTGGTCAATGCAAAATTAACTGCTATACGGGTGAGGATAATGGTCACAACAGTAAGTTTTTATTTGATACATTACGCCAGGTATTACTAAAAGAACAGCAAAGACTAGATGTAACACAAAAATGTTATAAACCAAAAGACACTGGAATGAATTGCTCAAATGTACATTTAACAGGAGATGCTGGAATGTGGCGCTTATTGCTAGTGATGAATGCTAGCGATAAATGCAAAATAGTCAAATTCTAATGCAATAGAGTTCTTAAGAAGTCCAGTGAGAAAAAGAGCAACCGGAAAATACACCTCAACCATGCTAAAGGTTGGCGAGAACGTATTAGTTTGTGTCTTGCATCAAAAGACATAGAAGAAAACAGATAAAAATTGATGGAAACCTAAGCACTGAAATCTATATTTGTTTTGTACAGTCTAATCTACTGCCAGAGTCTGAAGATGAAAACACATTGGAGCATGATGTTGCTTTTTTTCAGCACATCGCATGCATCAATAAGGTTTTTCTAGACGAAGATTTTCAACTAATGGAAGACTGACCAGAAAAATGCCCTGCTTTCAATATAACTGAAAAAATTGTAATGGGTTCTGAGTAAAAAAGCGTTCAACCAAAATACACAATCCCAGTTTTGGGATTACTACAAAGATGAATGGAGAAAACTTCACAATGTGTAAATCTTGAATTATTCCGTGTCACATTGAAGTGGGACAATTATTCGAGCCATAGACAGCAACACGAATTACTAACTGCATAGTTTGATATTTTCATATTTTCTGTAAAAATAAAGATAACTTTTTATAAAAAAAAAAATGACTGAAGAAAAGAGCTGAAAGTAAGATTCGCTGATCACCCAGTATTTTTTAAGTGGCCCTTTTTCGAGAGAACCCTGCATAGGGCGATTTATCGTCTACTCTAGAGTATTAACAAAAATTCGATAACTGCTTTAAGACCGTCAAAACAGTAACCTATACAGAAAAAAAATACGGCTAATCACTCTCATTTTTGTGATATATCTCATAAAAATAATCTACTTAGCAAAGTGGGCGAAATAATTTGCACAACGGTCTAACCTTACCTGATCCGGGTCTTTAAGTTAGAAAAATTTATAGTGAAACTGGAAATAACTCAAATGTAAAGATTGTGAAAATCCAGTTATTCCTTCACACTTTATAAATATTCATATTCTTAATGACTAGAGATAATTATTACATTTATTGATATTAATTGCTATTTTCCGGGGGTTTTTCTTGGTTTTAGAGTTTCATATTTATACATCGTGATTACCTAATGCCAGGCAACATAAAATATATTTTATACTCCTTATGAACATTTTTTACTTATTCTAACTGAAGATGCCATTCAGCTTCGGGAAACTAATTTTATTGTCGCTTGCTTTAAAATGTTAATATTTTGGCAGTCAATATGCCAGTAACATTCATTTTATGATTATTAACGTGTAAATATTCATTCAATGTTAACATCCATTTATTAACATGCAACATTCATTTTATGGTTATTAACATGAAAAAGAAAAAAAGGTTTGAACCAAAGACAGGATATTTTATAAGGAATCTAAAATGTAAGTTAGAATTTGAAATTTAATGGGTTTTAAACGGCAAAGAATACGATATGTGAAAGGATGCGGATATATGTAAATGAGATTAGTGGGAATAAGGATTGATTTTTCACTTGCAGAATTTAGAAGATGGGAAAGATTGAATAATTTACATAATATTATATAAATAGATAATATTACTGGTGATAATAAATATAATAATGATAATAATAATAATAATAATAATAATAATAATAATAATAATAATAATAATAATAATAATAATAATAATAATGTGAATAAATATCAGTGGGGATAAGGTAATATCAAAAAAACAATATTGATTTCTGTATCCTCATGCAGATAAATATTACACATTTTCTTTTTTTCTCATTCCGATGCCATCATTTTCCTTTAGTTTTAACACAATGTCTTATTTGTTTATCAATTGCATTTATATGGAATCTGATATTTATAAATATTTTTTTGCTAAGTTATTTATAAGTAATGCATCGCAAGTAGAGATAAGCTGCGTCATATCATTATGGCTCATATAGCTGATTTAACACTCCCAAAGCACGCCCAGACACACCCACAGCCACAGATATCGACACACAACTGCGCGCACATAAATACGCACACACATATATGTATGTATGCAAGTATGTATGATAAAATATACTTTTAAACTATGTTATATTTATGGCTTAAGGTGCTAAACAACTGGGATAGAGCGTATGTTAATATAAAATTGGATATTAAAGTCAGCACCCACAGGCGGCAGTCGGTGTCTAGCTAAAATCGACTATTTTGCCATATATATATATATATATATATATATATATATATATATATATATATATATATATATATATTCTCGTTATATTCGTCTCTATCTCTCTCTCTCTCTCTCTCTCTCTATATATATATATATATATATATATATATATATATATATATATATATATATATATATATGTGTGTGTGTGTGTGTGTGTGTGTGTCTGTGTGTGTGTGCGTGTGTGTGATCAAGAGAGCTCCTTCGGAAGAATCTGTCCGAACAGTAATTATTTCTTACAATTAAAATACGAAGAGATGGGGATGTTATTATCCAGTGTGAACGTTAGAAATTATTTTCGTCCTCTCTACATTCGTGTACATATACATCTACACACACACACATATATATATATATATATATATATATATATATATATATATATATATATATATATATATATATATATAGTGCAAATTTGTGTGCGCGCAAAATAATAAATTAAGTGTATAATATTTGTTCCACATTTTATTAAATATTATCGACACTTTAAAAATGTTATCTTTTATTTTGTAAACTGTTATTCACCAAATATCAGCTCCAAAAGATAGTCCATGCCAAGTGTTATTCTATGAAGTTTGCTTTGGTGAAGAGGAAATACAACATTAATACAATGTGGCGATGTAGGATGGATATCGGTTAAGTAGAATTTTGAGACATTTAAATAGTAGCGACCACGAAAGCAGTAATCATGAGAGCTACTTCGGAAGAATCTGTCCGAATAGAAATTATTTCTTACAAGTAAAATATGAAAGGATGAGTATGTTATTATCCAGTTGACGTGGTGTGGCTTGTATTATATTTGATACCATGCACCTTTGGAGATTTTTAAAATTCTCTTGTATGTCTTGATAACTTTAATTTTACTTCTGCTCATAAAAACAAAATGTTAACAATTAAGATTAATATTTTAATATAATTTCATTATTTCTAATAAAAATAAATTATTCTGGGTATGATGATAGACTACATCCGCGTCCTGGGTAAGCCGATAATCCACATCTGACAGCAAGTACTCTGATCAAGAGATTTTGAGACGTGTGGGAGCACCTCTTTATTGACGGTGATAAAAGATGCACCCTGACCCGAGGAAATAACACCTGATAGGGTTCCAGTCATGGGTAAGCAGTGAACACCCAACGAGGGTTTAAACTCTCTGAAAGTGTAAAAATACCAGAAATAGTTTGTAAACTAATTATTACCAGCAATAAATCTTTGTAGAAAACTTATTACGTGCAATACATTTTTTTTTTAAATATTACAAAACATATTTTTGCAAAAGAAATAATAGCTATATATTTTTGAAAAAAGAATAAACATTACCAGATATAATTTAAAAAATTGTCCGCAATACGTTTTTTTTTTTAAATATTAACAGCAAGAAAAATCTTGTCGACATTAAAAATAACCCATTGATGTTGATATGCCGTAAAATAAAACAAATCAAATCAAACGTTAAAAAAACAAAAACACTATAAAGTTTATTCAAAGTGCATTCATGTTTTACATGTCTAAGTTATTGCCTTTTCACTAAATTCATTCGGCAGCGGCCTTGCATGGGGAAGTAGAACATTCTACCCCGGTAGACGAAGTAAATGATTCGGTCCGGAATTGCAATCACCTGGAGTTGGCCGGAGCTTACAACGACCGAAACTTTGTAATTATGCCAATGAACTTTAGTATAACAGTCCGAATAAAGTAAATAAAGCTAGTAATCATAATACCTCATCTCAGAGATAGAGACAGTCATTCAAAATCATAGTTATTTAAGTTTAATGCAATCCTCCTGACGGGACAAGACACATTAAAAGCAACTTTTAAAAAGGGAACAATAGAAATAACACTTGCTTCATTTCATATAAAATTCTTTGTATCGAATCTGCATGAACGATCTTGTATGTATATATGGATGATTCTTTATATTGACATCTTGCCAATGACTGAAATTATTTAAAAGAAAGCATTAAACTGTGAGTCTAAATAAACAGAATAAATTTTTATTCGCTAGAAGTTTTTAAAAATACCAACTAAATAAAACACGTTGGTATATAGATGGATAATTCATTGAATTAAATAAATATGTTTGATTTGTTTGAAAAATATGTATACAAATAAGTACATACTTTTAAATTTATATTTTATTAAATAAATATATATTTCCCGTAAATGGTTAATATTTTATTAATTTTGTCGAGAGGCAAATTTTGGGTAATAGCAGGGGTAAGTAAATTCGACGGTGTTCAAAATTTAGAGTGAGTTACTCTGATGAATTCATGAACTATTCTTCTTGGAAAATTCATCAAAACACTCTTTCCAATATGTTAGCTAAGGGCTTCCAGCTTGTTGTTCGAAACATCTATCTAAATACATGGGGTTGGCAAACGTTCCTTAGTCTAATTACTTTCCTAAGAAACTAAATACATTGGAGCTTTTAAAGCGATTATTTGTAACATAATAACGGATACGAAACGATGTACATTCGGTAATTGACAAAAACAAACATACACAGTTTTTTTTATTAACGTCTATAAATCAAAAAACATTTTAATTAATACAATCAACGCATTCATGGGCTATGTGCTTTTTCATATTAACTTTAACATTAAAATAACCGTTTCCGAAATATGAAGATACTTTTTATAAAGAATTGTTATGACTTAAACCAATCAAATATCCGACAATCTCTCGAACTTTAGTACCAAAAATGTACATGCATCTAAATGTTTTATTAATGTTAGGTGTTGAAATATTTACAAGTAAATAAAAAGTGGATATTAAAGGAGGAAGGAGTTAAATGTAATGTTTGTAAACCATGAATTTTTATTGTTATCAAAGTGTAGAAGCAATATAGAGAATATTTTTTAAAAATCTACATCGTAAGAATTGAACTTAAAAATATATATATATATTTTACATATGATGAGAAGTATCGGATACATTAATAGTGGGACTATTTACTTGTAGTTTATTATTATCTTTTCAATAATATGAAAACATTAAGAGGATATTTGACAGTAAACCTTTCATTATTCGAGTATTATTTACGTATAGATTGAATCAACTTCCTTGCTTCAGCTTCCCTTTACACTGACATGAGGCATGAATCTCCATGAAGTACACGTTTTACCTGATCTTGTAATAAGGGAAATACATTCGTTGGCAAGTCCAAGCCAGCGGCAGCAATTTCTTATATTAAATGTACAGGTTCGGAATAATATGACCCCTGTGTATCAGTAGTCACGAGGTCTGCGCATGCTCAGTCTCTGGAACTTATGCAGCAGTATGTTTCAACACCCCCCCTACCTGTTACATACTGACAACAGGTATTGGTAGATAATATCCGGATCAGTGCGCATTGTCTTGGATCAAAGAATGACTTTCGGTCATTCACCTCAAGATCATGGATATTAGTTATTGCTTACTCTTACCCATTACACTTTTATTTGTCTCTCGAGGGATTATATTGAATACTACTGTCTTAATTATCAATCAGTTATTAAAGTGCATATTAGTTAACTAACTCCTACTGGAATCATTCCAGAGGATAAAATTTCATTTCACCATTTTGATACTAATATAGAAATTCACTTCAAATACTAACATTTATTAAGACACTAGTCCTCGTTTTTAACGCCAAATTTTTCACCACTTTGCCTGATGATACAGATGAATAATAAAGTTTTGTTTAAGTTTAGAAAATATTTTCTGCTTTTAATTTTACAAATAAATTAGGTTGGTTCAAAAATAATGTCGTTTTCTCACATAGTAACATATGTGAGAAAACGACATTATTTTTGAACCAACCTAATATTAACATTTAAATTATACGGATTATTTAGTAAACAATGTCATGTTTACTATATTAATCAGTATTCTTATGAAATACCGATGTCCGGTACTCATGATATTCAGACATATTTCCATATTTCACCATATATATATAAAACTGAAGTTTAAAAAACTTACAGGCATCAGTGCTCATTTTTTTTAACTGTTAGATAAGGACATAACTGGATGACAAATAACTATTATAATACATAAAGAGGTTGTGTAGCAATGGCTGAATAGCTACTGCTTGCAAGCTGCCTAGAAATCATTTACCACGGAAATACATCTTTTCACCACAACGGTTCTTTACTTTCTAAATTCGATCAATAGACTAAATATAATTATTCGTTTAGTGAGCTGTATATATAGGACACTTGTAGATTAATGAGAGTTTGATAGAAATTAAACCAACAATGCCTATTTATAATAGTTGGTGCTAATTCTTAAGTTAATTTAGGATATAAGCCCTAATGTGCTTATAATGTTTTTAATCATTTGAAGAGGCTTTTACGTATACATCTAATTATATATATATATATATATATATATATATATATATATATATATATATATATATATATATATATATATATAATTTGTTGGTATTTATGACCATTTTCTTTTGTTGTTTTAATTTCTATATAAGTTTGGATGATTCTATATTTGAGATGAAGTTTATTGAATTTAGGTTTTATTTCGTCCTATTCGTCATGGTGTGGTTGTATGTAACGGAGTTAAAATTTGTATTGTATAGTAAGCATCGGAATGGCAGTCACCATGAAGTATTGTTTCGTAAAATAACGCTCTCTATACGAAATATATTGAGAAATCATTCTCCCTAAACTCAGTAAATTTTATATTTATTAACCCAGGACAAAATTAAAATTCATTTCAATTGCAAGACATTATTTATTCTAAATTCGAAATAGGTTTTCTCACCAAAATGGATTACTTTAATTTTATCCTCTTGATCGTTAGAGTATTAAAATATTAGAACACATTTACAGAATTGTGGATTTATATTTTCTGACTATAAAGAAAAATATCTGTCTTTTAGAGTATATTTTATTAGGAAATAATTTCTCGGCCTAAGAGATCATAGCTTACAAAGATCAACGATCCAATGCAAGTGACATTCCTAAAGTCAGTAGAATCATTTTATTTTACTCGTAACTAAATTTGAAATTTCATAAAGATTGATTAATCATATGGATGTTATTAAATGTTGGCTGTAATAAAGATGAGACAGCAAAGACTGGAAAGGAAAATGAATAAACATATAAACCTTCTTTTGAGAATTAAATCCGGTTGCGTCACCTATTGGTTAATTCGGGTGAAAGAATCTAGGTGAAAATAACCGTCATGTATTTTTGTGACGACAGTTGTCTACAGGAATTCGAAGACATGTCGGCCTGCTTTGGCTAACGTCCATGTTCGCAGGCAAGGTGCCAGCTTGCAAATGGATAGACAATAGCTGACAAAAATAGAATTTACCAATGCTATGTATGACAGATTATTCAATCAAATTCACTGAAGTAATGTTAAACTACTCTGAAAATATATTATGCAATGGAGTTCTAGCGAAATAACGGAATATATAATTTACAAATATAGTATTAATATCAGTTAATGGAAAGAAGAGTGCGCAGAGATTAACAGATTTTTTACAAGATATTATGTGAATTCGAAAAGGAATCACATACAATTAAAAAAAAACACACTTTAACTTCGAGATTAATCCTAATCTGTATAATCTTTACAAACAAAGATGCATGGATAGACTTTAATTATTGCAAATAGTATAAGTTTGAAATAAGTAATATAGCACAAGATTTTTTAATGTTGTCTGCTGAATATCAAATTCTTTCCAAAACCAGATTATATATATATATATATATATATATATATATATATATATATATATATATATATATATATATATATATATATATGTTTGTGTTTGTGTGTGTATTAAGACATAATTCGTTGAATAACTTGCATAAGTTATAGCTACTTATTTTCATATTCACGGATAAGATTTTGGTGTCGTTATTGAAGGACTAGATAAAATCAGGGTGATTACACGTATTTCTTTTATTCCGAGTACTTTTGACAACACAATTCTATCATCCGAGTATTGTTTATTGCAAGACAAATATTGCAGAGTTCATTATTGTGGAAGAAGACAAAATTGTAGTCTTCAGTTGAAAGATGAAATTCTTACTTGGGAAGTGAAAAGCGCGGAGACACTACCTGTTCTCTGATACCGTTTAAGGGGCGGTAACTAAGTATGGTTGTGGAGCGTGTTTTTACCAAATAAGTACTAAAAACTATTCGTACAAATCATTGCATTTCAAATGATCTATTGTATATATTTTACAACATTTGTTGAGTATTCGTAATTATTTTTTTTAAGGTTTGTTTTCAATATTTTAATATAGATAGGTTCAAGAATTATTGTTTTATGTTTATTCTTTTCGTTTTTAGTTCTGTATCCGACTTTTAACGATTTATATTTCTTATCGTGAAAACAGCATATTTATCAATGTGCGCTGTACATTTTGACCTTACCTAAGATCATCTTAAGGTGTAACAGCGATAATATCTGAATTCCGTTGTCATAGTGTTTGCAAAAGACGTGCGAATACGTTGTGTTTCAGGAAATCTTTAAAAACGAGTGTTTCAGGATAAGGGATGTGACCGGGATTTGGTAGAAATATAAAATAGCTTAGTATATAGATGCAATATTCACTTTAATATATTGTTGTTATTCACACACACACACACACACACACACACACACACACACACACATATATATATATATATATATATATATATATATATATAATGGACACTCCTATTGAGAACAATAAATTATGGTCTAGTGGATGGTGCCTTTCGTTTTACACGTATTCATGCTAGCAGGGGATATTGTGGAGTAAATCAGGTAAGGCAGATACATATTTAATTTGCAATTTTTTAAGTGTGTTACTCGTCCAGATTGCTGTGGGCGATACCGACACACTGACAGAGGAAAGTTGTTAAAGCAGGATTTTGATGGCATCTCTACTTCAGAACTTTACGAAGCTGATTACGGTGCTTCAGTAGAATGTCTTCAAAACCATTTAATTTGATAAAACATGTCTTACGCCACTCCTTTCGGTTCGAGGCTTGACCTTTCCAGATTTTCAGATCAAACTTCTGACGTTTCGAGTTGTCGTAAATGTGGACGTCCACTTGGAGTTTGGTAATCGTCAATACAGCACTTTTTTAAGCCTATGCTCATCCATACTCACAACTTGACCAGTTCACCTAAATTGTATCTTTGCTAGAATGGTTTCCATGCCTCTGATGTAGTTATATTTTTCAGTATTGCAAGATTTTTGAACCTGTCATCCCATTTTATATCACATATGGCACAAAGACAGCACATGGGGTAAGGAGTGAAGTTGATTTATGTTTTTGTAGAGTCCAAGTATCAGCACCATAGAGAAGGGCGGAGAGAACGACTGATCTGTATATATATATATATATATATATATATATATAGATCTTTACTCTAAGATTCACGTCTTTGGTGATCCATAACCTATGCTTAAGTTTACCGAATACTTTGTTGGATTTGGGTATTCTGGACTGGATATAGCTGCCCATTTTTCCATTGGAAGTCAATGTTGATACAAGATATTTGAACGCCTCAACAGTTTAATGTCATACTGTCAATGAAAACTTTAGGATTTGTGAGAGATGGATTGCCTGGTACTGGCAAGTACATTAGCTCAGTCTCATTTATGTTGATAACGAGTCCAAATGCTTTCGCAGTTTCAGATAATTTATCAAGGATAGTTTGTCTGTCTTCTAGACTGCTAACAATTCGTCATCATCTGCGAAGAGAAGATTGCATACCAGCAGAAGACCGACTTTCAAATGTGCTTTAAAACATTGCTGATTGTATAGGCCTCCACTTGTTCTGAATTAAACATTGACTCCTTCACCTAGGTTAGAAAATGCTTTTTCAAGCATAGTAGAAATTAAAAGTTCAAACAGAAGAGGAGCAAGAACACAACCATCATTTGTATATTTGGAGACAGAAAAGCGTCCGACTGCTGACATCCTGACTAAAAAAAAATGCTTGCATTCTTTCGGGAAAGGAGATAATATTATGGAGCATTTGTTCTAGAATACCTACTTTTGGCAAAATCTTCCAAAGAACGTTTCGAGATACAGTATCGAAAGCATTTTTGAATTATACAAAAACAAGTAGATCATTGTTTTCTTCTCATGAATTTTCCTGAGACTGTCGGATACTAAAGATCATATCCATTGTTCCTCTATCGGATCAAAAACTGCTCTGGGTCTTTAGTAATGCCTATTATGAGACAAATTCATTAAGACTATTCATGATTATACGAGAAAGGATTTTACCAGCAACCGAAAGTATAGGCATTGTTCTATGCTTGTCACTCACACCTATTATATTTCGCTTATACAAATGGACAAGTGAAGCATATTTATACTGCCCTGGAACTTCTCCCTTTTCCGACACAAAGAAATTCACTAATTTTGCGTGTCAAAAGATTAATGCCACATTTGAATATTTCAGTTGGAATTCCATCATCGCCTGGAGCTTTTCCATGCGAAAGCAGTTTGATGGCTTATTCATCTGGAACGTTGAAGGGTAAACAGAAATGCTTTGGACAACAGGTCTCTGAGGAAGATTATTTATTACTTCAGCAAAACAGACGAATCCTGATTAAGGAACGTGGAGAAGTGTTCGGCCTAGCGTATTGTAATGTGGCTTTTGACTGTCAAAAGTATGTGGAAAAGGGTTTGTGATAGACCATTGGATATGGTACCGAAAACGCTCTTCAAGATTTGGTAGAATGATTTGAAATCACATTTGTCAGCAGGCTCCTGCAAACCTTTAAAGTTTGCTATCGATCAACCCTCCTTTAACTTCTTCAATTTTGCTTGAGAAGTTTCCTTGGATAATTTAAAGGATCCTTTCTTTGATAGGCATGATCTATCTATCTATCTATCTATCTATCTATCTATCTATCTATCTATCTATCTATCTATCTATCTCTTTCTCTCTCTCTCTCTGTCTATATATATATATATATATATATATAACAAGGTATTCCATGTAATGTATGTAAATATAAAGTGGGACAATTGGATCAATATATAGTGGCAACGGTCTCTTCCATGCTTGAACAAAATCTTCAGGTGATGTTTGCTCTGAGGTGACGCAACTATTTATATATACTAGTCAATTGGGTATAATGCGAAGCAACATATAATCTAGCCCCTATGCAAGACATATGACTTGATGATTGCGTTTAGGTATGGAACAGATTGTCACCACTCGTTATTGACCTCAGTGCACCTTTTACACTGACACACATATATATACGCATATATATATATATATATATATATATATATATATATATATATATATATATATATATATATATTAATGTGATACATATATATTGGTGCTGTGAATAAAAACAGACAATACAATTTGAATAGATCGATATCAGGAAAAAATCATTAAAAAACAAAAGATTAAAAACATCCATGCCGATTGCAAATGATCAATCAGTAACGCAAACTCTAGTCCAATGATAGAACAACGTTTCAGCAAATTTATTTAAAATATAAAAGTGCTCAAAACACTGAGTAGAACAAAAACTAACATATAGAGAGAGAAAGAGAAAGGGAGAGAGGGGGAGGGAAGAGTTTATAGTAGTTTCAACGAGAGAAAAGTGTGCATATAAAGAATACGAGGCAACCACGGACGTCTTTGGCGGTAAACTAAATTTTCTTTTTAAATATAACATGCTTCATTTCCATAATTTTGCTACACCTGTTTCCGATCTCGCGCATTTCAAGAGATATAGATTTAGTGACCCAAATGTTTTCCTTGAACTGACCAGTTCAAAGAAAACATTTGGGTCACTAAATCTAACACCCAGAAAAAATGGAAGGCCTAATATTTAGAATATTTAAAATCTGAAAACATATGAAAATTTAATTCCTTTAAATAATACGTGAAAATATCGACTTTTTTGTCTGATAAAGTACAGCCAGACTGGAAACGCGTGTAGCCAAATTCTGGACACTAAAGCATAATATATTATAAAAAAATGCACGTTACAACTAAAAACGTTTTCGGTTTCATCTTCATTTTCATATATATAATAAACAACGCGCATATAATATATATATAAAAACATTGTATGTACATATATATTTATATATATATATTTCACCCATACACACACACACACACACATATATATATATATATATATATACACACACACACACACACACACACATATATATATATATATATATATATATATATATATATATATATATATATATAAAGAAGTTCTTAAGTTGACACATCAGGTTTATCTCTATTTATCTCTGTATTTTAAATAACTTTAATGGAAATTATATTTTAATATAAATAATTTAGTTTAAAATAAAGGCATTTTTCATTATTTATCTATAGCTACATATATATTACCATCTCGAATGCATACATTTCTCACATATCCAATCATAGACATAAAACAAACACACAAACGCACTAGCGCACACGCATAAACATATGTGTGTATGCTTATGTTTGTGTATGTGTTTTGTGCCTGTGTGTGTATGTCTGTAATACTGCAACGCATATATAGTCATTTGCGTGTTGTAATTTTATTTTTACTTTGTAGTATAAGAGGTTAAGGAATTTTAAATTATTATTTGTATAATTAATTATTTTATATATTAGCGCTTAATGTTATTTAATTATTACTAGTAGCATAACAATCAAAATTGAGGAAATGAATTTCATCGGCGTGCTGAAATAAACTGTACCCTCGAAAAAATCATTTCTAGGTGAATATGACTTGTGATCCTGTGCCAGAAATGAAACCCTATTTCTGTTAATTAGGATTTTAGAAGTCGATAATAGTAAAAAAAAAAATAGTTTCATTCAAACTGATTAATAACTTCCTTAGGTTTTGAATATTCCAAAATTGCATCCACATTATTAATTTTTTTTTAAATAATATCATACGCTAACAAAACTGGACGTGTCAATAACTGACTCCAAAAAATCAGTACATGACCAAGATGTTTAACGAAAGAATGTAATACCGCCAGATAATATTAAATATAATTAGAATAAATTCGTTCTTAATCGGTTGCAAAACGTCCGCATAAAATTACTTGTAGTAAGAGAGGGGAAATTAAACAACTGATTTTTATAATCATGATTTCGCTAAATTAAAACATGTGTCACAATCGCTACGGACACTAATTGTTGACACATGCGCAGGTTGAAGATCATTTCATTCAGAGTATAGAAACTGGTCATTCCCTAATAAAAGTGAATGCTTCTGATACCCGACTCATCCGTCTATTATTTGCAATTTATCTTAAATTACAATTCACTGTGATTTGTAATTCTGTTAATGAGGCCTTGTTAAGAAGCGAATCCATAATTCTTTTTAGTAATAGAGAGTTCCCTTTTCGTCATCACCCGTAAATGCAATATTCTCCACCAATAAAGTAGTTCGAAGGATCCTAGACTAAATTACCATGGAATAAGAGATGTTAGAATTATCTGGTGACTTCTTCGCCATTCAAGGTTTAGATGAATTTTTGTCGCCATTGAAATATCAGAGATAACAGCGCATCTCATGGAGTCACGAAAGTGAAAGCATCTACTGAAAGCTTGAAGAATAAACAGAGGAAACAATTCTAGATTAAATATTTATCAATCCATTGTTTTTATTTTCACATGTTTTATCGTTTAATTAACACACAAAGTATCTGTGTATAGCAGAGGTTCTTAACAGGGGTACAGATGGAACCTGACGGGTTCGTGTGGCATTACAGGGATGTCCACCGAAAGCATAACAAATTGGGTGTCGACGGTAATATTTTTAGCAGTCGATAATGCACGTTCACATCCAAACGGTTGTTACAACTGATAATTGGAATTTCCAATGTACGCTATATTAAAATTCTAAAAATGTATAAACAACTCTAAAATAAAATAAGCTTTTTTTTCCAATGAATTTTCATGGGGGTCCACAAAAAGTAAGAGTTAAATAGTCCATATGTAAAACAAATGTTAAGAAAGACTGGGGTAGTTAAGGAGAATACAAACTTTACCCGGAGCAGCTAACTACGAGCATATAAGGGCTGTAGAGAGCTGCTAGAATTACCCTAAAGTGGTCCATATTAAGAGCTCTGAGTTCAATTCACGAAATCTGAAAAATTAGTTCGTCTGAGTATGCACTTGAATGTCAAGTGGAATGACAGCTGCAGGTACTTGTATTCCTGAATTAAAAAAAACTAAAGACAGCTATGTATCACAATTTTATGCCTATTCTTGGTTAAATGGAAGTTTTAGCGCTTACTTTCTCACCTCTGTGAGAGACATTAGCAACATTCGAAGGTAGATGAATATCAATAATTCGTAGGAGTGAATGAAAACTTGAATACATAATGTGTATTTCGTTATGAGTAAAAAATAAAAAATCTAGGAAAACTTTTCCAAATTTATCGGACTCAAAGGAACATGATTCAAATAGAAAGTAAAAGTATTATTTCAACCCGAATAATATAAAAAAACCTTCAAGTTTACTATTATGGTTGTCACAGATTGCCCATTGTAAATATAACCTTAATGTCTTCTTGATCTGGCCGCCATTATTTTGTTTATTTATTCGTTATCAGGCACGAAACACTGAACAGAAATCACCATATATTATACAAAGATTAATTTCATTGCAATTTCTATGACAATTACATTGTTTAAATGAATACAATTCTCATATATTTAATTTCTATACACCTAAGAAATCTTACGGAAATGAGTCGTGTCGATGTTTTCAATAGATTTATAAGTAATTTAAAAAAACAAAAACAAATTGAAAACATAACAATTTCCACCTGAAACCCCTTCTGTGGATATTATTCGATGAATAATAATAAGCACGTGAAAAACTTAACAAATACATCATGAATTTATTCTAATTATGACTGCATTGAGTTAGTCACGCATGGAATTCATATTCTCTTTGTAAGGATAATAATCTTTGTTAGCATTCAGAGTTAACGTATAAAGACGTGTGTTCATATAGAAGTACCTGAAGAAAAAATATGTAAACTCATTAAGACGCCTCTCAACTTTAGCAATGTTTCTCCTTTTCAAACTTCCTGAACCAATCCCTGAAGCAATGTTGTTATCGTTTTCGCTTAAATTGAAATTTAAATAAAAAAATATCTGTTTGGAACAACATGTGCAAATATCCTATTTAAGATGGATACTAAATTGAGCCGACTTAATATTTGGAAACGCAAAATGAGTTTTAAAACGGTCTCCCCGCCGTGTTCAAAGAAAGGTCTTTAAAGTATTTCATTTCTCTTCTTTTTAGTCCTGCTGTCTGTGTAAAACCTCCCCTTCATTGGAAATAGCACGATTTCTTTCCCAGCAACCAGGCACGTCACGAGATGTTTACACAGTTCTCCGAGGAAAAACGCTAGAATCATACCTTCGATGTTTGTATCTCAACATCGGAAACATTTTTAATACAGTGTTAAGAGAATTATCGATCAAAATTGTCCAGAGAAAATCTTCAATATTTATAATATTTATAGTACATTTTAAATATTTATAAAAAATCCATTTTCTTACTTTAAGTTTAATTTTTTTTTAAATATCTTAGTAATCCAAATTGAACTGTTTGGGGGCGTTTCGATTTAGCGAATGTGTGATGGAACTTATAGAGGATGCCGCCATTTCGTATGTATTAGTTTCGATCTTTCCTGACCTTATTAACATTAATGGAAAACTTGTTAACACTTGTAAAATATAGAGGCCATGACAGCATAAGTTATCATATATTATCATTCTCAGTTGAACATTTTCAGAGATATGCTACCAAAAACAATAAGATTAAAAAGAAGTTAACTCCTTAATTAAACTGTCTTCCCTTCTATGCCAAGAAATGTGTTAAACGATTTATAAATATGTAACAATGAATCTCGCATAGAAACAAAATTATACAAATATTTATGAAGTATATCGATCAGCGAACATTTTTATAAGGGAGTAAATATTTTAAAAAGACAGATAGTATTTTAATATCAAATATTGAAATTACTTTTTAACAGAGAATTCATGTATTTAAGTATGTTACTGCCAGCATCAAATCTCCTTAGCAGAAATGATATATCAGGCATACATGCTGATGATGCGATAGAAGCGCTTCTTAATTTATGAAGAATAAATTAAATGAGTAAGTGAATAGGGGCAAATTAAGCTACGCAGTGTACATTTTTCCATTTGGCAATTATAACAATTAAAGTAAAAGAATTCATTCAACTGTATCTCGCTTTCGAGTTTGTGACTACTTCCTTTTCAACAGTTATCCTGAGTGGACTTAGCATTTATTAATTTTGATTTACATAAGTAGATTTGGTCACATGTCTAGATTAATTGATTCAGACAGCAGTAATAACGTAAATATGCCTTAAATACACGCTCGCATATATATGCAGTTGCCCAAGAAATGTTTTTAGCCAGGAGAAATAAACTACTTCCAATTTCAAAAAATAATTACGTAATACCTATTCAACATAAACAAACAGTATTTGAAAACAGTATGGAGTAGGTTCTCCCTTTGCTATTTTCAGTGCCTGTATTCGATTGTTCATGAATTTAATCAAGTTGTCAAAAATATTCTGAGCCTTATTTTGCCACTCTGATGTTGCTTTAAGTGTTGCCACTGACGTTATTTTGGTTGCACGCTCTCGAAGACTTCGGTCAAGGTGATCCCAAATGTGCTCTATTCGATTCATATCAGGAGTTTGTGTTACTCATGGCAGTGACTTCATTCTTTGCGATTCTTTCCAGGCTTTTGCTACTTTTCTCGGATGAAATGGCCGTCCATCTTCTTGAAAAAGGTAGATATTCTTGTCAATCTGATTGTTTTCAAATAATTGAAGTAGTCACTTCTCTAATATTTGACAGTGTTTTGAACCATTCAGCTACTCGTCAAAAAGAAACTGCTCAGATTTCCCTCCAATGACAAGAGCGCCCCACTCCATTACTCCAAAACCTACCTGTTTCATTGTCGCCTGCAGACATTCAGTGTTACACGCCTCATACTAATATCCACAAACTTAAACCTATCTCGGATTCGGATATTGGCAGAATTTATTTTTCTGACCAAAATACAGACTGTCAAAATTCATAATCTTTAATCTCGAATTCTCTCGCCCAGTACCTCTTAAACTCTGAAATCGAGGGCTTCTTTCTTGCAACACTTCTTTGATAGCCTAGCTATTGCATAGTTTTTCTCATCGCATATGGCGACATTTCCATGCTGTTAGCGAAAACTTTGACACTCTGACGACGGTTTCTGATGACTTCCCTATTCAGTGCGATTTTCTTTCGCTCAGACAGGATGCTTGGTTTTCCTTAACGTTGTTACATAAGACAAAGACTTTCTTAATGAAATTTCTTGACAATATTGTTAACAATTTGATGATTCACCTGGAAAAACTTAGCAATTTCAGTATTTGGTTTGCCACACGGATGCCATCCAATAATTTGTCCTTGTTAGAATTCACTAATTTCCTTATTTCTATGAATATTCATTGCGAGATATAACTCAATTGTTTTTCATATATGACAATAGTTTCATACTAACACGGTACACTCTGAAGAAAATGAAGAGACGTTATTAAACAAGTCAAAATTACTGCGATCAAGGATGGATAATGACCTATCATAGCCCACTATATAAACCCGGTATACTCTATAACGGGGTTGATGAAAGAGATGAATTATATGTTCGTCTGTCGAAATTACATTATTTCCTATGTGTGGGCTACCCTTCCTCATTATGTGTCCGAGAATCTTCAGCTTCTTCTTCCTGATGTTAAGTTGAAGCCTCCTCCTTGATTACAGCCTCTCTGAAAAGTCAACATCCTTATTATCTTTCTCTAGAACCACATCTCTGTCGTCTCGTATATCTTCTTCATCTTTGAGGAAATTGTCCAACATTCGCTGCCAAAATGAAGGACAGATATCACGTAACAGCTCAGTTTACCTTTCTTTGATACCAAAGAAATCCTAATGTCTCGCAATAATCTGCTCAGCATTTGGAATGTGTCCTTGGCCATCCCAATAAATCTACGTATCTCAGATACTGTCTTCTGTCAAGATGCTTCAAACATATTTAAATATCTAGTGTTTCCGAACTGCCAATCGCATTACATGACCTTCTTGTTACTGATGCCAATGCATGAAATCTTCATGTAATTTATGCTTAGTCCTTTCTTCTCACTTTCTGTCGCTATATTCCGTAGGGGATTTTGTAATTTCTTTTCCGTGTCTCCTATAAGTACTGGCTGCCAATGCTAAATCCCGGTAGGTTTTTCAATTCTCTGAGGATTGCCTCGCTGTACAGGTTGAACAGGTCAGGTGAGAAGATGCATCCCTGCGTTACGTCCCTTTCTTTTTTTTTGGTATATTCTGGAAACTCGTTCCCTATGCATATGCATGCTGTTTGCTGACAGTATATATATATTTTTTTTAATTCAGATAATTTGCACAAATATATCAATGTTGCTGAGTAGTTCAATCAGTTCCATTTGGCGTACTTTGTCGAAGTTCATTGCTTAATCTATAAAACATAGGTACACCTGCTTCGGCATCGGTATCGTTCTTTCTGATTACATTCGGGGCATGAATATTACGGGATTGTGCCAGGGTTGTTAACGAAGACTCATTGTTCTTGCCCGATCTCTGAGCTGATTCTGCTTCGGCCTCTATTCATCAGAATACAGATGATGAATTTTTTTCACATGGTTCATTAGGCTTAATTTTCTTTGTTTTTTTTGTGAAGATATACCTGCTGAGGTCTTCCGGTATATCCCCGTTGTTGTTGATTTCATTTATCATTTCGGTGATTTTCCTATGTCAAAGTCATCTAAGTCTGTCAGACTTTCCGTTACAATTCCAGCTTTGACTCAGCTGCCTTGATACTGTTAAATTTGGCCAGTGCGGATTTTACTTCGGTTTTTATGTAATCCAGGTCCGTCAATAGTTCTGTTTATTGCTAGTTGTTCCCTTTCGTCGTGAAAGAGTTATCCAATATACTCTGTCCAGCTTGAAGAATTTTTTCCTTCTCTAATATGAGAGTTCCATCCTTTGATTTCAGACAGCCTGTTGTCAAGCATGTCTTTTGTCCTGTTAGTCGTCTTATTTCGTTGTGCCTGTCTCCTATAATTGGTATTACTCAGTCTTCCTATTTCTGCAGATTTTTCGTTCAGTCATTCTTCTTTAGCTTGCCTGCATTTGGTACTTATTTCATTGCGTAATTTTCTGTACTTCGTTCGGTATCTTGACAGTATATTCTGTCACCTTTTCAGCATGTCAAGAATCTCATCTATCATCCATTCGTTTTACCACCATCGTCCTATCTCCTTTTGGATGATATAATTTGCTGATGTCACTAAAGCGCCTCTTAGTCCGTTTGAGTTTCCATTTTGTGCCTCGTATCTTCTTTTCACATTGTCCATATATTTTTCTTTTAGGTTAGGATAACTCAGAAGTTTGTTGCATTGCAGTTTGGGTGATGCATTTGGCTTTTTCAGTTTCCGCAGTTTTACTCTTAGTTTACATGTAAGAGGCCGATGATCGCTTCCGCACTCGGAACTTGGCTAGGGTTTGCAGTGAATCATTGCATTCTTGAAAGTTTTTGTGATGGTTATATAGTCAATTTTGTTTTCAGTTTCACCTCATGGACCGGGGTATATATATATATATATATATATATATATATATATATATATATATATATATATATATATATATATATATATTGTAAATGTAATCGGTAAATATCCTATCCTGGATGTGCTGACCCGTTCTGTGTAAACTGCAAATGATTAATTATAAACTTGTTCGCGACAGATAAGCCAGGCGATACCACATTTTAAAAGTACGTCACAGAGCATAACGCATTGTAAGCTTCTATAGGTCATTCGTGTGTTCCACCAGTAGGTTGCGCACTGATTATGTTTATTGATGGTTTGTAAAATGTCACCGTATTGATCTCTGGTCTGAGAAATGTAATTTGACTGCCGTTGTATTGTCATTATTCTTACTCTAATTCCAGATCATTACACATATTTGTTTTTATTGTCGTTTACCTATTATCGAAATATTTTGCTACTTTTACTTATATTTTGAAATTCAACATATACGTATATTTTTTGCAATCCTTTCAAATATTTCGCTTTTAAATCAAGAAAAATTAAAAGAATTTTGGCGTTGTTACTCATGTTTAGTCGAATGTTATAAATGAATAAAAAACGTTCAGGTATATACCATTACTCATGCAGGTAAAATACAAGAGCAATTAACATACTTTAAGCATGAAAACAATTTTACTTTGTCAATGAATAGAGAATTAGAATCATAGAATAATGAAATAATGTAACTGTCATACAGCTTCTTCAATTACTTCTGTCTGAAATTATACAATTTAATAACACTTTGCTGGTGTATATGCCAGTTGCTTACTATTTTCTCGAGCCTTTTTGAATTTATGTTGACCGGAACAATGAAATACAACTATATTTCAGCCAGTTGATTATTACATATGGTATTTCGTATGAATGAATACATAAATGGAAGATTTGAGTACTTATTTAATAAATCCTACTCGTGATTACACTATTGATATAATGCTATCATAATTTATGAATGGACTATTTTTAGCAATATTATTTTCATATAGTCGGCGTAAATGCTAACCTTATTTAATCATAGCTAGATAATATATTTTCCATATTTTGTCAAACAATTTCCTTCTAGATTCGGCTTAATCCATTGAAACGATTTTAAGCTCGATCTTTATAATATTAGATCAATGAATATAATATTATACTTTACAGGTCCACAAAAGACTCTGGGATCGCATTTAGCAGTCTAAAATGTCGCCGTTTGTATCTGTACTATTCATATAAAAAAACTCTTCCAATTTAAATATTATTAGATTTATGTCTCAGAAAATAAAATTTGGGATATTTATTTAGATTTTCTCAATTCGTTAGAAGTTTGTAACAAGAACTATTTACATAGATAAACGTAGAACATTCATCGGAAGACTAAGTTTTCTCTTGAAAAATTAAAATTGAAAATAAAGATTGATAATATTTTGCTCTAGATTGAGCACATATAACATTTTATAAAAGCTACCAACTAAACTAAGAAATTGATCGATATATACTATTGGATTTCATTCATAACAGCACCAAAATTACGTCTTAGAGGAAATCCTAATATTTAATTAATAAAATAAATCAGAGTCATTCGCCTGACAGGCAATAGAGTAGAACACGCCCCCCAAAAAAAAAATTAAATAAATAAACGAAACTATTTCAAAGTACATAAGATTGTTATGAAACAGAATCAATGAAATTTCCTTTAGATTGGATACTTTCAGTTGATATCTCAGATACTGTTCAAGCAATTACTGAATATATATATATATATATATATATATATATATATATATATATATATATATATATATATATATATATATATATTTAAATATATATATATATATATATATATATATATATATATATATATATATATATATATATAAATATATATATGTATGTATGTATATTAATGCATGTTTCATTAAATAATATAGACAAGTTTTGTCTATTTAACGAACGAAACAACAATGATAGTCCGCCGTTGCTGCATGAATAATTTCAAAGCAAAGACAAACCCGTGTATACGAGAAGCGAAGGCGAAAATCGCGTCGCAGCTCGTGACGTCATACATGATTACGCTAGAGTGAGAACAAGAATATTATTTTTGGGAAGCCATTGGTATAAACCAATGGCTTCCGTCATAAATTATGGACATTTAAATGATACCTGTAACATTTTTAGACATTAAAAAAAACATGCCTGGCCGCTTATTTAATTCCGGAAAATACTTGGTGACAATACAACTATACTTATACATGAAAAAAATAAACAAAAATTTAAAATTCTTAAAGATTCATACCTAAAACAGTTGAAACCTAATATAAAAAAAATAAACTATGAAATCTGCTCAAATATTGTTAAATTCCTATAATTTATAACAGGCGCCATTCCTTCTCTAAACTTGATCATGTCTCTCACGCCATCCCTCGCTACATTCTATGTGAACATATATAAGCTTAATACTGCCCGTCAAAAGTGTAAATTTTAATTTCATTTTTCTTTTCACCTGTTGAGATTGATTTCTGAAGCTCCAGGGAAAAAATAAAAGTCTCTTGTGAAATAAATTATTTCAATGGAGCCTGAAATTTTTCTTTTTTCTATAAATGATATATATATATATATATATATATATATATATATATATATATATATATATATATATATATATATATAATTTATTTGCAGAAATTACAGGACGAAACCTACTTCAGGAATAAACTGGTGTTACTGAATATATATTTAAACAATTCTATATTCTGACTCTAATTTTCACACTATAATTCAAAATAACATTGAGGACTGATGATCGCCATTCAATTCAGTTTTCCTTCCAATGTCCCCACTGTCTGTACATTTGAAAGCTCCATTTCTGATATATATATATATATATATATATATATATAGATATATAGATAGATAGATATTCAAACATATATAGATAAATATAACACATAACAAATATCAGTTATGTTTGATCATGAGCCGTTCTATACTTCCTATGTTTGCTTTAATTTGAGAAGGAAATAAAGACAGAAATTGTCCAACAATATGATATTCTGTTAAGCTGATATAGTAGATTGCTGTGCGACGATAACTGTCGATGAATATCGGTTCTACGATGTTTTACCATGTGAAAAACCGAAAGATTAACAGAGCCTTAAATATGTTTATATACATATTTGTACGCACATTTGTCTCGATATCTCTGTTAATATATATTAATTTAATTTTATATTACAGAAATAAATTTTCGAAAGATTTATGAAATAATATTTGCCTCGAGAAAGGATCTACGTTTTCCTTTTTTTTTAATTCTGTAAAGTCACACTGTATAAAGGCAATTCTAAGCTTTATATCTTCGGAGGTTTGTAAAACAAAACGCGACTCAATTACCCTTTTAAATTAATGGATATATCTTGTTGGAAATTTTCGTCGTCATTAACAAACGTGTCATGTTGTACCTGAAATGTGAACGACGTAAGTTCAGCATTCAAAGACTAATCAAACATATTTACTCAACAAATTACTTTTATAAGAATTAGAAATATTGTCGATTAAAATTAAATAGGTTTATTTTCTATGAGAGTTATGTAAGTGCGTGTGTCTGTATTCTTATGTTATGCGAGGTATTTCCTCCTTTAGAACGTCACATAGTCATACAATGTCTGGCAAGTTAGATTAAAAATAACATCAATGAATAAGTACTTCAGTGAGTACTATCATCTGTGGGTGTGTTAGCTATATGGCCTCTTGCCAGGCTAAACTATATTTATTACATACCAACATCTGCGTCTTATTTAGATATATAGATGTTTATTTCATTCTTGTGCATAAATTCATTATTCGGGCCCAGATGAATTCCAGGATTTTGTAAATTGATTGTTGAGTTGACAGGCACTATTCAGTTGGGATGATAACATAACACAAATTACCTTCTGGGTTAAGATTATTAAATATCAAAGAGGTCATAATGAAAAGTTCTTTTCTTTGTTTACTTTTGATAGAACCGAGTTTTGAATTATTAGGTTGGTGCAAAAAATAATGCCGTTTTCTCACATAGTAACATATGTGAGAAAACGACATTATTTTTGCACCAACCTAATATATTCTTTAGCTAAAAGTAAAGAATTCCTTAAATTTGTGTTTTTCAAAAGAGATTCCAAGTGATGAACATACAAAATTATTTTCCCATAGAATTACCTAAGTATATTCTGAATAAAATATTACCATGCGTTCATATGCCTCTCCCCACATTCGTAACATTTTACCAAATGATATGAAGGGTTTACGTGTGATAGTAGATTACCTTTTTCCTAACTCACCTAAATAATTTTCTTTAGTCCGCTATTCGCTGCTTTCTATAAATATGTCATATGTGATTGGTTAATACTGTAAGCCAACTTTTCATATTGTATGTCTCATTATGTGCCTAAGGCATCTAAAACACATCTTTTTGATAGCATTAAGTATAAGCGTTCTTCTAGTTTTACACTTTACCTAAAAGTTCTTCGTTAGTTACATTTTCAGTCCATGGTTCTCTTAATCATCTGTGTGTAGATTGTCCATTATTTACTTCCATATAGGAGGACTAATGTAATCTCACACTCAGCAAAGGCAACGTAACTTAATCCTCAGGAATGATCCGTGGTCTTGGCAACGAAATGAAATTGTGAAACACCATATCCGGACTTCCAAGTCTTCCAACACCGTGTCTGGTCGCAGAAGTGACCGCTTCAATCCGGACCTACCCTATCCCAACTTGTGATAATTAGATCATAAGGCAGTCAAGATCGAATCGTCACAGGTATCTTTGTGATGGGCTGGTCCAAGCCGGCTGAAGACGTACAGAGAAAAATAACACTCGAATAAACTGATGAAAAGTAAATATGGTTTTTATATCAGTCTTTGTATAATATTGGTTTATATCAGTTTGCATGCAATTAATAATCAGCCCCGGCCTCATCAAAATTGAAATGAATACTATAGTCGGCCTGGCTATAATCTGGTTTCCTGATACTGGTAAAATTTGGCACAAGGCAGAAGTCGGAGGATTTCTTTACGGGAAATAATTATTTGTGCCTCTTTTCTACTTCGACTCTTCTCTATTCTTCTTGAGATTGGCTTATTCACTTCGTGCGTTCGAATATATCTACATAATTTTAGGGAATTCCTTTTTCCTAATCTTCTATAACAATAACTCTCACTAAAATTCGTCAATGTGTGAGGGTCGCTGATTCACTCACTCCTGTCTGGAATCAACTTCAGCAAAGAAAATCAATTCCAGATTTGTTGTTTAGCGAAAATTAAATTTTGCTTTACAGCCTTCATCTGCATCAAGAAGGAATTGATAACATAGAAAATAAATGCAGTTTTAAAAATACAAATACTACAATAAACATTTAGGAGGTTTTGAGAATCCTTTCCATTTTGTACTCAACTGGAAATATTCATTAGTTTTTCAGAAATTTCTTCATCACTAATATATTGTTAATCGTGTTACTCCCGTTACGCAATTTTATCTTCACACTTTATTATTTATACTGTTTTAATTTTCTATTTCTTTGATTGTTCATTAAGTTTTGCCAACCTGATACTTCTGACTAAATGCTGGCTGAAAGGATTTCCTAAGGTAAAATGTCCACACGTATATTACAGACACACAGACACACACACACATATATATACATACAGATATATATATATATATATATATATATATATATATATATATATATATATATATATATATATATATATGGATTAAATAATTTAATTTTTCTTAGGAATCTTCCTTATGCAACTCAAAAATAACTGTTATATATTAAAAAACATATGACATAGTAGATTTATTCATAACACTTTATACGTCAGATAAATAAATATATTAATGCGTCATGAGAAGATATAATATCAAAAGTGATAAAA
>OZ010571.1:140449764-140489764 GCA_963932145.1 Acanthosepion lycidas | reverse complement strand
GCGGTAGATGATTACTAGGGCAATAGTTAGAGTTAAAAATGAGAACGACAGAGAAGGAATTCCAACAAACTGGAAAGAAGGAAACCACGACAGAAGTCAGGTCATGCCTGTTTCTTTACTAGTAAATTTATTTCATTTTCAGTCAAATCTGAAGAAATAAGAAAATGTCATATAAACTACATAACGTGAACCCAAGAAAATTAACTATATATATATATATATATATATATATATATATATATATATATATATATATATATATATATATGTGTGTGTGAGTGTGTGTGTGTGTGTGTGTGCATGTTGGTGTGTGTGTGTGTGTATATTATAAATAATTAAAAAAAATTGTGTGCATCACGACACAAAAATTATAATGCTTTAAAACAAAAACGTAAATATTTAAAAAAAAATAATTATAATACCGTGCTCTACTGTGTATTGAACATTGTTTATTTTAAATAAATATTAAAGGACTCTTGATTATAAAGCTAAATATTATTTTTTTAATATTATTATATATATATATATATATATATATATATATATATATATATATCTATATAAAAATATAAAAGTGAACATAGAAGTCAACACTTAAAGGCGACAGTCTGTTTCATGCTATATGCAATCGTCAGGCCACCTGACGATTGCATATAGCATGAAACAGACTGTGGCCTCTAAGTCTTGACTTCTATGTTAACTTTTATATTTACACACGCTCTGTCTCTGATATTGAGCACTTTATTCCATAAATATAGCACACCTTAAGACTATATTTCTTTATATATATATATATATATATATATATATATATATATATATATATACGTACACACCCACACACCCACAAACACACACGCACACACACACACACACACACACACATATATATATATATATATATATATATATATATATATATATATATATATATATATATATATATATATATATAGTAGAATATTCGTACACGTGTGTTCCCCCTTAACTGGAATATGGTTGGCTGGTGTCCGTCTTAAATACGCACAGACGTGTAGGTACGACACAGTAGTAGAGCCTTAGTCTGAGACCTAAGTCTATGACGACGCCATTGATCTACACTTCTTACTTGTGACTACGACCCGTACAAACCGATCACTGTTACCAATTTCTGCTTGGATATAGTAGCCAAAACCGCTTAGGTAATTCATTCAAATATATCCTTATTCCGGGATATATCATATATATATATATATATATATATATATATATATATATATATATATATATATATATATATATATATATATATATATATATAGAGAAACGTATATATATATATATATATACATATATATATATAAAATTGAATATAGAAGTCAACACTTTGAGACGACAGCCTGTTTTATGCTAGACGCAATCGTCAGACCAATGGTGCCTCATATATATATATATATATATATATATATATATATATATATATATATACTTTTCTCTGTGTGTGTGTGCGTGTGTGTGTGTGGCCGTGTACGTGAATCAATTCTCATGTTATAATGATTTCACGCAATCTTCAGGCGGTAGGAATCACTAGCTATTAAGAAGGTTAAACTATATACCATAGGTAGTAAGAGATTGCAATGTTCTCATATTTTCCGTCATGACAGATATAATGTTTACCTGTGTGTTAAGCTGTCGGTTTTCGAATGTGTGGTTGAAGTCAGAATTTTGAACAAGACGCAGAAACTTGTAATCTCCTTCCATCATATAAATGGATTTATAATAAAGAATTTTGGGTTGGAAAAACTTAAAACCACCATCTACATGACTCTATACCACGGCTAATAAACCTGGAGAACTGATATGGTGTGTGTCTATATATTCAGTAGTAAATCCTTTCATATCTATCTTTCAGGTACTCATTGTTGTGTATTAGATACGGAAAGCCACGCGAAGTCCACCAAAAAGGAATTGGCTTTGCTTTGTAATATATATATATATATATATATATATATATATATATATATATATATATATATATATATATATATATATATATATACATATATATATATATATATATATATATATATATATATATATATATATATATATATATATATATATGACGATATGGGTATGACGATAAACTAGATCAGCGTCCTGGTTAAGACGATAAACTAATCCAAAAACAAAGCATCTGATCTGGAAATTTTGAGGAGCTTAGAAAAACCTCTTAATTACTGATGTTTCCACGTCAACCCTGACCCGGGGTGGTAGCAAATGTTTTGGTCCCAGGTATGGGCAAATAGTTAATTACGTTGCGCATGAATGAGAGACGTTGGTAAATTAAAATTTTGAAAATATTGTCCTAGAATGTTTCACGAAGTTTTACCAGATATTCTATTATCATAATGTTGGATATTTAGCAGCACAGATGATGGAATCATGACGAAAATTATCTAAATGAAACAAGCTAGATTTTATATTCCAAACACATATATACTAGCTTTCTGCGATATCAACCTGTACCCGTCAATCTGTTCCTCTACCTTCTCGATTCCGATTACCTTCCCCTTCTTAGGAAGAACTCAATATGCATGGCCTGGGAGTTTACACACGGGGCCATCCCTCACTAGATAGAGAAGTCTCAATCTCTCTCGAATCTCAAGACCATGCACACTTGTGTGTCCGTCTATCTATCCTCAATTCTAGAAGCTATCTCTTCTTTCCCTATCGCTCTCCATCTTCCCAAGTGGGTGGGGCACTCGATAGTATTACCGATAATATAGACAAGTCTATCTCTCTACATCCGTCTGGAAATATATTTCTGTTCGGTGACATTAATGCCCACCGTACTAAGTAACTTAAACACACCCTAACTGACTTTCCTGGTATAAAGACACTTTTCATTCCCTAAAATCCTCGCACAAGTGGTCGACTTACATACGCGTTTCCCCAGTAACCAGGATGGTAAGACTTGCCTTCTTGATCTCTTTTTGACTTCCATCACCGAGTCGTCTCGTGCCACCTAGCTCTGCACTCTTGGTAACTCTGATCATATCGTGTCTGTTGACATTTCCTTCTCCTCTTCCCCTAGTTAAAAATCTACTACCAACAGAATATCTTTATGTTATTAACGAGCAGACTGGCACAGCTTCCGTAAATTCCCACGCGATGTCCTCAGGAATTCTGTTTTTAATCTCTCCGTCCAAAAATGTGCGTCTGAGGAATCCTCCTGCGTAATAGCTGGTATAGAGCCTTTCATCCCTGCAAGAAAATATAAAATGAAGTCGCGTTCATCCTCTCGGTTCTCAGCTGCTTGCTCCGCTGCAATTGCTTGCAGGAATCACTACTTCCATCTGTATCATAGCAATATGTTAGACTGTCCGTAATGAATGCAAGCGTGTCCTCAATGAAGCAGTTATTCTTTGCCGAAATAATGAAACAACGTATTTCGTCTCGCAAGTTTGGTTCTAAAGATTATTGGCATCTACACAAGAGCGTGTTTACCAACAGTAAACCTACAATTCCCCCTTTATTCAATCAATTTGACGTACTCGGCGGATAAGGCTGAATGCTTTCCTCGTAAATTCTTATCAAATTCAACCATAAACTCATCTAGCGTACCCACACTTGATTTTCACCTTATAGCTGAGGCGCTATTGATTGATATACACATAACACCAATGATGGTATTGGATATCATCTCTAAATTAGAATCCAAATAGCTAGTGGTGAAACTAGGATACCCGCCATTGGCCTGTATAAATGTGCCCCTGAATTTTCTCCAACTTTACAAGTAATTCCTCAGCGACTTTCGCTCTCTTAGCCTGCTGGATAGCCTCATCTGTTGTGCCTGACGTTAAGAACTCTGGGGATCCTACTAACTCATCAAACTACCGTCCTATCAGTTTTCTACTACTCCTCGGTTAAGTCTTCAATGCTTTAATCAACGGCGAAATTGTTAGGCATCTTACTGCACGTAATCTCCTCTCCGACATGCAATATATTTTCCGCCTTGCCCGATATAACGTTGAAGTTCTCACGGCCATAACTGAATATTTATACGAAACACTTCAACATAACGGAGAAAGTGGAAACTTTGATATCTCTAAAACTTTTGATAGTGTGTAGCTTGCGGGCCTTCTTCGTGAGCTTCAGGGATACGGTATTTCAGGACGATTATTCGACTTAATACAATCATTCCTGCCAAACCGTGAAATGAAGGTCGTTCTAAACGGGATCTCCTCCATCACCTTGTTGTTGTTCGTAAAGGTTCTACATTGGGTCCTACAGTGTTCTTGATCTTCATTAATGAAATTCCCGATGTCATCATTTTCCAAGTATGCATCTACGCGGACGAGACTATTTACTCCTGCCTCAATTGTAAATCTTGTATCGTTGACAAAACTAACCTGGCCGCTGATCTCGTAAAGTACATCCAATATGTGATTGACTGGGGCAGCAATGGCTTGTAAATTTTAATGTCTCCAAAAGAAAACTGCTCTATTTTACCCACCACGGAGAACACTGAGTGACACCTCATAAGAATGGCGGATGTCCAACTCGTCGAGAGAGACTCGTTACACCTGTTTTGTCTTCCGCTGACTGCTGACTGCTGACATGAGTTGGAATAAATACATTGAATCAATAGCTTCATGTTCCGCAAGGTAATTTGTTTCTCTGTGTTGTGCCAGAAAGTTTTTCTCGTCTAAGTACATCCTTCAAATCTATAAATCAACCATTCGTCCTTGCATAGAATATTGCTGTCATATATGGTGTGGTGCTGCCGCTGTACGTCTCGAGGTCCTCGACAAAAACCAGAGACGAATATGCAATGATATATGTCCTGATCTAGCATCTCTCTTTCTCACAGACGTGCTGTGGTTTCCTTCTGACTCTTCTATAATTATTTTCACGGCAACTCTTCCGACAAGTTGCTGTCGTTGGATCCCAGACTGCATGAATTTCATCGAGTTACTAGACTGGCATCTCGGTCCACCTCTTTCACTGTCGAAACGGTCAATGCAACCTTCTTTTCTACTCAAACAGCTTCTTCTCTCGCACTTCCCATCTTTGGAACTCCCTTCCTCTTGCTTCCTTTCTTGGTAACTCTCATCTTCAAATATTCAAGTCTATTGCCAATCGAAATCTTCTGATATTTTGATCATATTCCCCGTCCACTTTATACTCTCTTCAAACTCTCTTGCTCTCTACACTCTGTAAACTCTTGCATGCTAGTGGCACTCCCGCCTTGCTTGGGGTTAATTGATTATTTTTTTTCTTCAATAGTTAAAATTCCTAGTGTTTCCCGTTCATGCGCCTTTATAGATACATCAACATGAATAAATCTAGTCTGATGTAGTCATAAGAGAGAAAATGTGTTACAGCAACACCCCTTTCCATCGTGTCAGACATCTTTTTTTCCTAAACAGTTCTTGGTCTATCTATCTATCTATCTATCTATCTATCTATCTATCTATCTGTTATATATATATATAATGCAAATTACTATGAATAAGAGTATATTACACATAATTTCTTAAAGTTTAGGATGGATTTCCGTAGTCATGAACTAACGATTGAGAATCATATATATTTTACGGTAAGCATGAATGGGCGCAGCCTTCATGTGCAGACACAAGTCAATATCTCATAGCTTCGATCAAGTAGGGCAGCAATATTATCGTTAGCGTATACACTTGTTACTACCGACAATATTTCTCTCACGTTAAAGACGATTTTCGCCCGAGTACATATTCGTTATTCAATAAAAGATGTTTCAAGTTAACACGAAAATCTATAGAGATCGGGTGATAGTTTTCTAAACTTCTTGTCAGCATTTATATCCTATTAAATGTAAAGAGAAATGACAAATGCTGTCCATAATATTTTATTGCTTAAAATATTTTCAGTTTTATAAATAAAAGACATTCAATGCGACGCAATTCACGCACTTGTTGTCGACTCATAAAAAAAGAGACACAAAGTACATTGGACTTTGGATCAATAAGCAAATGAACCATTCTGAAGGCAGAAACACAATAAAAAAAACGGCATCACTCGTGGACGATCAACAGCAGGAATAACTTTAATCGGTAACACATGTAAATCAAAGAGAAAATAATGATGTAATCAAGAGGTTTATATTCTACAAATTTGCAAATAAAGATAGGGTGGAAAGCTCCCTCATTAAAGAAAAAAAACGATATATATATATATATATATATATATATATATATATATATATATATATATATATATATATATATCTGTATATACTGCACCTGAAATCTATTTTCCTTTGAAATTGTTTGAATAAAAACATTTTGCGAATTTCCACCGAAAGCTAACTGACTTTTCGGTCAATGAATCCCAAATGGTTCCTTGTCTGTAAACGGCGAATACTATCATTACCATTCTCTATCTGGAAACACGGCGCAATTACACTTTGTGTAAAGGTAGCTGAATGCCCATTTCAAAGTTAATTTCAGGATTAACCTTGTCTACATGATTTAAAGCAACAACCTACCTTAACCTTCCGCTACCAGACCAAGAATTTTAAATAATTGCTATATCAGTGGTGTACTGTACATTCCAATGCAATCATTTACATTGAGAATTATTAAATGTAAGGCGTGTCAAACAAATTCCCCTATGGTTACACCAAATATTCGATTGTAAAATCATATAGTAAGTGTGGCATTGTATAACACTAAAGAATTGACCGCATCATTTCAAAAGTTTTCAAACAATTTGTATTCACTTCGACCCATGTTATAATATTGGGTAATTCTTTTTTAAATTCAGTGTTGTCAATGACAGCGGATAACAAGCCTTCTTCCAACCTTTATAAATCATTACATTGATTCAGAGTTTCAATATTATCATCAAAATATTCTGTGATTAGAAATTTAATTATAACAGTAGCTTCTTTTCGCAATAATAAAAAAAAAACAGTCCTGTTTAGCGCAAACAGACTACGCCTACCTGAAGACATTTTTTAAATCTCTTGTTAAAATATTCATTTCTGTGTTTATCATGGTTTTCTGAAAGTTGGTGTAAATAGACATAATAACTATATTTCTTCATATTCTTTTATACTATTCCAATCCTAATTGAAGTACCTATCATATATTTTATAATTTGATGAGATTTTCTGAATATATTTTCGAATTATCAAATGTTTATGAAAACTTCAGACCGCAATACATTAATCTAATCAGCATCTTGGTAAAGCTTAATTTCAAACAGTCGTTGACGTACCAAAAGAGGAGAATCAAGGACGAGCTTCAACATTATATAATTATCTAATATGAAATGACTGAATTTCTTGCTTATGCACTCTTGAAACTTTGCAACAGACAATCAAAGAATAATATTGCTGTTTACAATGAATTTTTTAACATGCAAATAAGAAAAGCGATTTATTTTCGACAAAACGTTATTGATTTTGCAGTTATAAATTACACTGTTTTCTGCTTCTATATCTGTCTATATCTCTGATATAAGATATTATGTTTACTTGCATTATTAACATTATTCGGATTATTATCATCATTTTCATTGCCATATTCTCAACGTTTTTGTTGATGTACGCTCCGGCCTTCTTCATGTGATTTTAATTTAACTATTTGCTAAACATATATATTTAACCTTCTTCCCCTGTTTTTCTCACTCACTCTCTCTATTTCTCTCTCTCCTTGTGTGATATATTTGTGCACTTTATGCATATTAGTATAAATTTATCTTTATTTGTTCATATTTACCTATATTTATATCTAGGAACATCTCTGTTTTTTCATGTTTCCTTATCTCTCTCTATCTCTCTCTATCTATCTATCTATCTATCTATCTATATATATATATATATATATATATATATATATATATATATATATATATATATATATATATAATGATATAGAGAACATGGTCGTTTTTGAACAATTCACATCGTTAATTATAACTTTAAATAATTCATTTTAACATGAATATGTTCCTATTGAATTGCCATCTGATAAAATCAATTGTGAAAAACATGATCTCGAATGTCATTGATGCCTTTCTCAATGTTTTCTTGGTAGTTGACCTCCAATCATTCCAGCTCTTTCGATTTCTAGCGAATAGATTACCTAAAATCGTCCAATGTACGGTGTTTATGCTCATACCACGTGACTTCAATCTTTCCCGCAAGAAAGTATCACACATGGACAGATCTGGGTAGTGATTGTGCCAAGGAATGTCCGCAAACCTGAAAATGAGGCGGTCACCCAAGAGAGATCGAAGAACGTACATTTTAGCTCTCTCTACTGTCACCCAATCCTGCTAAAACTATACACGTCAGATATGTTTTCATTGTAATTCAGTCACAAAGAAGTTGTTTATCATTTCGATGTAACGCTCGGTGTTGACAGTAAAATTATTTCCATTATGGTCATCAAAAATTAAGGACGAAGGACACTATCTTCTTCAATAGTGAACCAAAAGTACATTTCTGTTGACAGAACGTATCTTTCATCTAAAAATGAGCTTCATCACGAATAAACAAATGAGTTTGCCATTTGCCTCAAACATTGCTTCACACTGATGTGGAAAGTTGTGCTTTTTTGTCTTGATCTCATTCAATGACCAAACTGTACGTGTGGAAATCAGCTATTCATGCAAAATACGTCTTACCAAAGAGTAATCGATGCCATGTTCAGTAGTATGTCACTGAGCATAGCGATTCCGACTGCGCAGCAAACCATGTTTGATGCGTTTCAAAATTTCCGGTGTAAGTTCAGTTCGTGGGGCACCCAACTGTCTGCGATACATTAGTGTACCCGGTGTACTAAGTGCATGAATCCATCGTAAGAATGGGAACGACCTGATTTCGGTGCATGTTAAATCGTCGACGAAACTCATGGTGTATTGCTGTGATAGGCTCGGCATTCTTCGTGAAAATGTTGTCAGCAAACACGGGATAGTCTTTCGTCCTCAGGATTCAACTGAAAAAACCGAAGTAATATATATCCCTCCCACTGGAGCCGAGCAATAGACATTTCAATAAAGTCCATACCCACTTCCTCAACTCTGTCACTCTCTCAGTCTGACTCTCTCTGTCTCTCTCTCTGTCTATCTTTCTGTCTCTCTTTCTCTGTCTCTCTCTCTTTATATATATATATATATATATATATATATATATATATATATATATATATACATATATATATATGTATATATATATATATATATGTATGTATATATATATGTATGTATGTATATATATATGTATGTATATATATATATATATATATATATATATATATGTATGTATATATATATGTATGTATATATATATATATATATATATATATATATATTTATATATTAGGTTGGTGCAAAAATAATGACGTAATAATGTCGTCTTTTGGCGTTAAAAATATGTCAAAAAACGACATTATTACGTCATTATTTTTCACCAACCTAATATATGTATATATTTATATGTATATATATATATATATGTGTGTATATATATATATATATATATATATATATATATATATATATATATATATATATGTATATATATATGTATATATATATATATATGTATGTATATATATATATATATATATATATATATATATATATATATATATATATATATATATATATATATATATATATATATAAGGGGTAACGCGTTATCCTAATAATGTATGTTATAACTAATATCAAAATAACCAGTAAAGCATTTATTTGATTATGCTTGTTTCCGTCTTTCAGTCTATATTCTCTTTTTTACAGAATTTTACGCAAGCTCGCCCACATAGGACAAAATGTAGAATCTAATTAAATATATACATACGATTTAATGGATTTCTAAAAAAAATAACCATTTGCACTCTCTTATTTTTCTTGCGGCATTAACTTAATTACATTTTTCTTTGCCATTCGCAAGAAGAAAAATATAAATAAAAGTTATAATGTTTGTTTCACATATAAATTATTGACATTTAATGGATTTACCGTTAGGAATGTCGACAGGATTTGAAAATACTTACTATAAGAATTATAAATATGATTAAGTCATCACTGTCTCTATTTGTAATATGTCTCCCATGGATCATTTCTTTTGCTTAGCAGTACATAATACATTTCAGCATTTCAGACTTTTAAAAAATTCTTACAATAAAATTGCTTTCATTCACGTTCAGTGTGAAGAATCCTGTGCTTTGTCGCTAACTTCATTATATGCCGAAGAGATACAGACATCTCTGGAAAAGATTCAATTATAAAGGTTTTCAAATAGTATGTGATGACAAACTTAAAAGCATTAAGCTTTGGTCTACCGCTAACAAATACGAATAAAATGTTGTACAAAACATTCAGGCACATGCATTTTGAACAAAAAATATCAAGAATAATTAACGGCTGAACCAGAGATGGGAAAAACATAAGATAAAATTTGCAGTATATTTTCATTACCAAAATATTTTATTCGATATGCCTTGTCGCATCAGGACATAGGCGATAACGATTTTTCATATATTTCTATCTTGTGTCGTTCTTTACTGTTCTTCTCCCTTTCATAATAATCCCGGCCCCGTTCAGTCATCTATACACACAAAATAGTCAGGTAATTGGCTGACATCCCCCGTAATTTATACGTTGCCCACATTATATGTCGAAGAAAATTCAAGATATTACTAATTGCTAATAGAAGTGTTTTTATTGGTCAATTTCTTCTAAGTTTCTTTCTTGCTTAATCGCTCTGTCCATAGAATTGTCTTTGTAATTCTGTAGAACCACTTTTCTTCTGCTTAGATTTTTCAGCCGACGATGGATATTACATATCAATCCAGTACTATTTTCTTCTCTTGATGAAATTGGTCCGTTTCTCGGCAAATTGCTTATTTCGCTGTTTCAAATTTGTTTTTAAATATTTTGAACATCCTACTGTCTATGCTTAAACACACTGTTAGTTTGTCTTTAGATGTCGTTGATGGAATATACGAACGCAAAAAGATAACAACGTTAGTGACAACAATAAACTAGATCCAGACCTATGAACGATATAAAAAATAAGCATAACATAATAATAATTCTGAAGTAGGTATAATCGAAATACATTGAAAGAACAGTTACTCAAAATACAATAGGAAAAATTGTAGAAAGTAAAAATATCTATGAACACAAAAGAGACTTTATAAACAACAATTTATCAAATGAATTATTTATAAAAAATATACAAATACAACCGCCATTTTATTCTAAAGAATGCCACACCTATTAAAAAAAATACTTAAGGAAAAGAAAATTACCGTAAGTGACACTATCGAATTTTATCAAAATATAAATCTGCATCCGGGATTCATTTCCATATCTCCTTTCCTGAAGGAATGAATACTTTCCAAGTCAAAATACATGACAAGAAATATACAAAAATAAAACATTATAGAATAAGGTTAAGGTTAATCCATAACCTCATGTTATTCAAAATATATAACACAGAAATCAGCCTCCATTTCAAAACTAAATACGAAAATTCATTATATATATATATATATATATATATATATATATATATATATATATATATATATATATATATGGGGAGAGGGACAGAAACAGATAGATAGATAGATAGATTGATAGATTGATAGATAGATATAAACGAAAAAATCATCACCGCTGACTTTCGTCTATTAGCCATTGAACTATATCACCTCATGTCTATACAATTTCCTAAGCTTTCCCTTAACCTGATGAATATTCATGAACTTTCCTATACTTAAACCTTAACAACCAGTAACATTATTTGTCTTATATATAAATACTTGTCAAAAAATTACAAACTTACCCATGATAATATCCTCCAGATGTCAAAATGCTTCGTCAAGTTTCCATTTTGTTCTTTATTTTTCACACACACAGACACACACACTGCTCAGCGATCGTTTTATATTCAGAGTTTTTCTATATCCGTGATAGAAGCCGGATCTTCATTTGTAGATCGCCATGCTATAAAAAATCCTGGGGCATATTGTCGGGTCCAGTAGCTTTACCGGGTTTCATGAACTGGGTTGCTTTCTTCGATTCTCGAAATCATTCGGGAGTGACATTCAATGCCAAGGAAGAAAGTTACAATTGGTGTTTAGACAGAGATCATTCCCTGTGGTGACTTTGATCGTTGAGAACCCTTTGGAAGTGACTTTTTTTCCAAAGGTCAAGCATGAACGCAGGATCAGTAAATGGGATGGTACAGTATGCGTCCTTAAGTCTCTAGATTTGATCGGCCAAAGCTTCCCTTTGTGGACGCATAGAACTGACACATATCACATTTATATCCATATTTTTGAGTCTCCCTTTCCATAAATTGCCAGGTATTTTGTATTGCGCTTAGTTGTGTTGGGTAGTTTTGCGTTGCTTCTTGATAGACCTTTTTTCTTTTCAACTGAGTGGAGGTTCTCGAAAGACAGATATACATCTCGTTACGGATTAATCAACTAATCAATTTATTCTTTCAGCTTAACGAACCAGTATCGATTTTCCCTTTGCTGATAAGCAAATACTTCTTCGGATGCTGATGTCATTGCATCTTGCAGGGCTGTTCATTGTCTTTTTCCGATCATTGTATCTGATGAGTCGTTGAAATATTTTTCAAAATACAAGCAAAGAAACAAAGATATATATATATATATATATATATATATATATATATATATATATATATATATATATTATTTACCTGCTGACCCACGCAGCAATATGTCGGACAAGGCGGAGTTTAAAGTGTGGTATCCGAGCCCTATAGAACACGTAGAAATGTGGTCCGGTTCCCGAAACTCGGCAGAGCCTTGTCTGGGGAATGCCCTCTGACATGTGCTAGGTATATATATATATATATATGTATATATATATATATATATATATATATATATGTGTGTGTGTGTGTGTGTGTGTATTTGCAAACAGTGACTATTAATAATGCAAGACTTTTCGGTGAATCTGCTTACATATGCTTAAATTCACCTTAATCTCTGCCATGCGCCAATTCAGTCGGGTTTCGATCTTAGCTAGATGCAACCGGACATCTAACCAGACTAATGAGCTGTGATACAGCGAAACAGTCTATTCTCGTGCGAATTTTAACGTTACTATGTAATGACGTTATAATTGATAAAACAATAGTCTGACACATACTCTATTATATTATATTATATTAGTAATACTTAAGTCAGAAAAATAGTTATTCTTTCTTAAGTACAATACATATAAAACGCCTCCATACTAGCTGACCAATAGTGTTTACCTGCTACACACTTATACAAATCATTTATAAGTTCAGAAATTTGGGGCACCTCGATGTGGTGTAGTCGTTAGATTGTCTCACTAGCACAATTACGATTGCGTAGTGAGTTCTATCTTCACTGGGTTCCCCATAATTTCGGCCTTGTGCCACATCTAAGCTACGCTTGGAATATCACTATAATTTTAGAACTTAATCATCCAAATATTTGACGCGCAGTATATCTGTCAACTCTAAATATATTACAGAATAATTATGATAGTGCAAGTCAACAAAAGATTATGTTGCATTGTGTTGTTCTACGACAAATGGTCAGAAGTTTAGCTCCACCTGTCACTTTCTTTTGTATACTCATTTTTAAAAATTTCTACTTAACATTTGAAAATAGATACAATGATTTTTACCAATCCACAACAGATTCTAAGCAATTATTGTCTTTCTTTATATTTACAGATATTTTAAAAAAATAAGTTGTTTCAGCTACAAGTATAAATATAATACCGACAATATGTAGATGACATTTGAAATATACACACTTTTGTATATATATGACCTCTTATTTAATAATTTTTATAATGTTTTTTGGGGATTGTAGGTTGTGTTCACTTGAACAAAATACCTTCATTAAATACTTCTAAATATTCTCGAAATATTAAATATGACAATGCTTACATTCTCTAAGTAAAGCATAAAGGGTTCCCTTTACACATCAGATTCTGTCAAGTGTTATATTTCATTTGTTTGCCTCTGATTTTGTTTTGTAATTTCATTACATCTCAAAACGGTGCGAAAGAATATATGATTTCTCGAGCTGTCCTTCTGACCGCAACTAATTCTTTCTGATTTTAGACGTATAGTTTTTATATCCTGCCCCATTTGTAGAAGAAAATGTAAAGATGTAATGCGCTGAGGAATTTAGCTGAATTAGTATTGACATTGTGTCATGTCGATTTTATTTCTGCCTTTTTAAGTAACAAGTCTTAAAGGAAATAAATAAGTTCCGTTGATCTACAAGCGGAATTATAACGTAAAAATACGAATATTGTATTTTTATAAGTGTTCTGAATTAAAAAAAATATTTAGTTATTCTACGTATTGTTTGACTAATGATTTAGAATTTTTAATACTCGCAAAAATAGTATAACGGATTAAAAATATAAGACTATATATAAAAGTAAATGTCTTCAGCAAAGTTATTCAGATTTTTTTGGAAATGATCCACTTTCTAAACTGCTCCTGGATACATTTATTACTAAATTCAGATCAACACAACAAAATTATAAAAATAATGTTAAAATTCGTATTAGGCTAACATATATTTAGGTTAACATTTACCTGCAATAAACATGTGATATCTTGATATTTTTTTTCATTTTATTTTAGACCGACAATACAAACAGGCAGTCCTTATTCGGGTTTAATACTATGATAGTTTCAACAGTTTTGCGAGAATATTTTTCGGAAATTTAATCAATAGCCTGATGATTTCTATAACAGTTTCTCTCAGAGTAAGTTACAACCAAATCATTGTGTAGTGTTCTGATATTTGTCAAAACGTCTTTAAAAACGAAATCATTTAGACACTTTCAAGGATGAAATATTTTAACTGTCAAATCATAGCTCAATTACATCTCATGTAATATTCATGGAAACTTAGCGGACACTATTCGTAACATACTTGTTGACAACACAAATAGAATAGAATCATCAGCATGCAAAAAAGGCTAAAAATAATGGAAGCCGCATTAATAAAAACAAACAAACCGATACTTAATAATATCAGCAATGAATATTGGCACAATATCTTGACAGTGTTTTGAAGAGTGAAAACATTATATAAATACATACATGCAATAAAATATTTCTTCTTTAACAGTTAAAATAGTTCATCCTTCAAAATGGTTAAATGTATAACCGAAAGCGCTCGTATTAAAAGAACATTCGGATGGTTTTTATATAATTTATCATCTGAAAACAAAAATAGATGAAAAATTGTTTAAATAAACTAAATAAACGCACATTGTCTGTCGTATTCAATGAAATGTGACAACAAAGATAGATTGCTTTCTAAATACGCAATATATATATATATATATATATATATATATATATATATATATATATATATATATATATATATATATAGTCATCCACACACTGACTGTTTCGCTGTATCAAAACTCATCAGTGTGGCTAGATGTACGATTGCCTCTAGCTAGGATCGAAATCCGACTGAATTAGAATCGGAGATTCTACCACTAATCCGTTGGCGCACAGCAGGGATGAAGCGGAATTTAAGCGAATTTAATGCCTAGCTTGCATGGCAGTTACAATTTAGATATTGACCCGGTTTTAAAAAGATAAATCGGATTTGTTCTATTAAATCCAATTAGGTTTCTGTTTTGTATACAGATTTATTTATTATGCATCTGTGTGCAGTTAATTATATGAAAAATATTTTTATTCATTAGTTGGAAAGACGACTGTACGTTTGAAATGTATGCCAAATATATGTCATTTTATGACTAGTACTATCTCTTCTTCATTTGCAATAATATTGGTATATTCATCGCAATTTACATTTTGACAACTCGCAGTACATGATGTATTTTGAAAATCTCATTTGATAAATAGTTAATAATTGTAAATAAAAGAAAAATTCACTTCCTCAAATTTTATTATCTCTGAACTGAAATCAACTAGCTATTCTCTTCCCATTTTAACGCTTCTACACTTTGTTTTTTTTTTCTGATTAACTTCAAGCTTTTCACTTCCTAATTATCTTAATGGCGTCAAACTAGAACCCCTGAAAATGTCGCTGCTAATGTTTGCCCTGCTCACAGGTGTTATCTGGAAATAGATAAATCTGCATTTAATCCGATAAAATGAATGAAGCCAATGTCACAATGACGAAGGAGAATGTAGCCAGAAGAAAATTGGTGTATAACAATTGGGCGAAATGTTTAATCCCTATGGCGCCATAGAAGTCGTCAGACACTTACGTGATGTGAACAATACAATAACTAGTCACTTGTAAATGATCAAATCGAGAGGCCACATGGCTTTGAAGTCCATTCTTAAACAGAAGCTACAAGTATAATATACCACTTCAATAGAAGAATTTATATTCATACCAGGCTCTAGAGTAAGCGATCTAAATGTTAAGTTCCTTTAATAGGAGCATCTCTTTTAAATCGTGACAGACTGAAAAGCCAATTATTCAACCTGGATATGGCCGATACACATTTGTAAAAAACAGAGAGGTCTTTTACTGTTGAAGAACTTAATTTTCTTTAAGCGGGGATCGATATTAGATAACGTTTAATAAAGCAGAAATAAATAGGTCGAGTTCTTTTGGGTAAAAGTATAAAAATAGAAATCCGAATAAAGCGAAGAAAAATCCTTGAACGATTGCTATTATATATCAGAGAAAAAACAATCTCCTTTTATAGAAAGTTAAAAATTAGTTCCAGGCAACAGAGCAAGGGAAAATGAAAAACATAATTCCTATAAATACTGTATGCATTTTTCAGCATATTCACTTAGAAAGTTCTTTCTATTTCAGTCAAATATGTCTTGAAGAACATGGAAAAAACATTTTTCCTCCAGATGAGATATTGAAAAGGTGAAGCTTTGAAAGAATCTAATTTTGTATAAAAAGGAGAAAGGTGTTGGAGATAAAGATTATGTTTTCTCTCTGATTTGTAATTATTTTCGTGCTACACTAAAAAAGAGATTCGTTTCAAACGTCATATACAGGTGCCCTATCGCGTAATCCAAATTTCCCACCAGAGTTGCATTTGCATGATTCCATTCATCATTAGACGTTCGATCTCAAAATGTACGAGATTTTATTTTTTTTTATCTCCGCAGGAACAAAAATAAATGTGCCTGAGGACAAGGACAAGGACGGAATTGCATAGGTTTCTTTCAAAAAAAAAAAAAAAAAAAACTCCGCGTCAACTACCTTCACTCGGGAACAGAGTCATCTGACGGGGTGACACACCAAAAATATTTATACGAATGTTTCTCCATGAAAAAAATCCCAAAGAAAAACCTGAAGACATGTGTTGCCAAATTCGGAGGGAAGCACGAATCGTTTTTTTTTTAAATCTTTCTGTCCAGCTTCTTTAGACAAACTTGCCTCTCTCAAACTTTGTTCACGATGTCAAATCATGATGATTATATTTTATTCTGTTGCTAATATGCCTAAACCAGTTGTTCTTGTTGCAAGGATTTGAAAGTTGAAAAATTAGTCATAGAAGCCATATAATAATAAAGAAATGTCTTAGAAAAATGTAGATTAATAAGTGTTGTTCTTTTTCTAATAAATTCCACAGCATGTCATACATGACAAACGAAACTGAAATAGTTTTACTTTATCCAAATTTAATATTGTTATAATGGCACTGTTCCATGACTGTTGTTACAAAACCCTCGTACTTATATAACTTCATATAAGGATTCTCTTTGCGTAATGCTTCGGCTACTTTCCGGGACGCCTCTATTAATTAATTTGAAGACTGACTCCAAACAGCTAGCTATTTACCCATGCCATCCGCCCCACTTAGGCGGAATACGATAAGGTTATTTTTAACGGGAGGGACCCGAACGAGGCGCTGGTCCAAAATTTACCCATTCACTGCATACACGAGGAACATGCAGTTTCATTGTCAGTTCTATTTAGTTGAGGCTCTATCAGAGGACATAATTCAAACAATCACCCTCTGTCAAAAGAGAGAGGTCTTGTCAGTCCCAAGACAGTCTGCGAGCTATCTGAATGCAAATACTTAGATTTTTACCCATGCCTCCCCATTTAGACTGGATGCGACACAAGATCTGTTTTAACGTGTTAACAAGAGAGCGTAAACTTGGGCCGCTGCTTATTAAAAAAATTACCCATTCCTTGCAAGAGCGGGGAAGGAGTACCTTGTTTTACTCAGTTTTACATAGGGAACCCGAGCACGTACATCGGACCGCGAGACAAAAAATTACTCATTCCCTGCAACCATGGAAAAAGAGCACTTTCCTTGTCCGTTCTACTCAGCCGAGTCTTATATGTATTACATATGCCTCTCAACATCGCAAACTTACCGATTCCTTGCAACCGGAGCGAGAGAGCAATTTCTCTTTCTGTTCTACTCAACCAAGTCTCTCTCCGTGGACATATTCACCCTTTGTCCGAAGACAGAGGAGTTGTCAGTCGCAAGCCAGACAGCGTACTACCTGGCTCCAAACGGTTAGGTATTTATCCATGTCTCCCAATTTAGATGAGATGTTAGTATAGCGCGGATATAATAAAGCCTATGAGGAGCAACTGAATAACTGGATATATTCTCATTCCTAGCTCCATATTATATTGATACAGCACAGATAAATGGGAAGAATTATGTTAGATGATGAGGGTAGATTAACTTCCTTGAAAATCAGTGTCCATTTTCTTTATACATGGACTATGCTGTTAAGAAATATCCGTTTATTTCAACAATGAAACAGATTAATGAAAAATCCAATTTTCTAAAAAAGGTAACCAAAAGTCCCATTTCGTTAATGCAATGTAACTGATGACAATCTCCCCCACCCCCGCAAAAACAATTTCTTTTTAATATTTCTTACCGCAATCCTATTGAAGAATCTTATCTACAATTAGAATCGTCTTATTTGCTAGGTTTGGTTTCGATATTTACAGTATCCTCAGCATCTTATAGACAAAATACTCTCATAACTAGTAACTGGTGTATTACTCACATTGGAGTTACTATCAAGTTAAACATGTGTTAAGAGTTATAAAATGCATTAAATCAGCTTTTATTAGGAGATCGCAAAAAAATTTTTTTTTTTTTGAACAGGCTTCATTATTTTCCAAGAGCATCAATTTGATGCAAGAAAATATACATTCTTCACAAAACATTAGAAGTCAAAGAAAACATAGAAAATTATTACTGATATATATAATCGATATTGTCTGAAACTTTTTTAACATGATGTTCTGACTAATTGAAAAAGATGAGAGTATTAGTCATAACAACACTTAAAATAAAATAATCTAATTTATAACAACTGTTTAGAAAGAGTGGAATGATTACCATTTCAATTACTTTGGCAAAAGACGGAAATATATTTTTTATCATTTGCTTTAAAATTTAAGAAAAATAATTATAACAAATGCGTATTCTATCAATAAGTTAATAACTGAATCAGCTTTATAATACTCGATTTTGTTATACAATATAATACTCTGTACTTTTAAATGTGTAAAATTTTGTAAAAATCATGTGATATAAAATTAACTTTTTGTACATAAAATTAATTAGAACTGCAATTAATGTATTGAGCCTTGCTTTATAATATCAAGGAATTATTGTCTACACTTATGATGGATAATTGTATGCACATTTGTATTCTCAAACATGCACTGGGACTGGGCTGAAATTCAGCCCTTGATCATTTTGTTAATCATTTCACCTGAAAGAAGTCAGGTGTGCACCAAGCCGGGAGGGACATAGAGAAAGTGAAATATAAAAGAGGAGTATTTGAGGAAAGAATAAGTAGAAGAACGAGGATCATGCTCAAGTCATCAGATGATTTCGATTGACATTACATTTACATTTTTGAAGATTAGTGATATCAGGGAATAAAATAAGAGGAAGGGAGTTCCACTGTCTATAAGTGCAAGAGAAATAACTGTTGGAGTAGAAGTGGCGGTTACAATTAATTGTCACGCCACGAAAAGGGTGGGATCGATATGCCAATATAGTAGCACGCTTAAATTCATGTAGTCGGACCACCAGGGGAAATAGCTCAAGAGAGCAAATGCCATGAATATATTTGTAGAAATAACAGAGGGAAGTCATTTCATATTCTGTAGGAATGTGACTGGAGTCAAGATGACAGATCAGGACCGATCAAATTGCATATCACTTTTTAGATTTTTTCGTGAACCTGAGCCCAAGACCATATATTGCAACAGTATTCCGTGTATGAAAGAACTTTAGATTTGTAAACGTGAAATATGGATTTAGAGGTTCATTTGGGCCTGACACAGACAACTGAATTTCATTGCGATAGATGTAGTTATTGATTTAATAGTGTTGTGCCATCTTAGATCAATGGAAAACGTGAGACCAAGAAAGGCGAGATAGACACTCTCTTGGAGTTGAGCATCAACCATGTTGATTGGAGGTGGCATATTTCTCTGTGTGTGGGAAATGAGAGCAGTTTCAATTTGGAGGGTTTAATTCCAACATGCACATACACGCTACGAAAGTGTACATCTTGTTTCAAAGTTATAAAGACTTTTAACGTTTAATCAAGTAGGAAATCACGATGCTACTAAATTATTTCATTCCGAAATGCAGTTGACCAAGCACATATGCCATTTCTGTCATTGGAAATTTTCCCATAAAAGGTAAAAATGAATTTACACGTAGAGAAAGAAAGAAAGAAATCTACGTGATTTCTAACAGCGTGAGAGAGAAAGGGAATAAGAGAAAAAATGCGCCGAAAATGAAATAAATTTAAAAAAAATAAAAAGGTAATACATATATATATATATATATATACATATATATATATATATATATATATATATATATACTGACACAACAAGCTAAAAGATTGGTGCCACCCTGTATTTCTTTATAGACATGTTAAAATTAAATATTTCTTGTATTTTTTAAAAGTAGTCGATAAAATTGCAGTAATTACAATATATTTGCATTTATTTTGGTAACAAAATACTAAGCTATAAAAAAACGGTTCCGTTATATTTAAGCTTCCCATAAAAGGTAAAAAATAATTTACATATGGAGAACGATAGGAAGCTAAGTGATTACTAACAGGAAGAGAGAGAAGAGGAATAAGAGGAAAAATGCCGAGAAAAGAAAAATAATGTATAGAAAAAAAAAGTTTATATATATATATATATCTATATCTATCTATCTATCTATATATATATATATATATATATATATATATATATATATGTATGTATGTATGTATTGTGTGTGTAAGTATAAACTGACACAACAAGCAAAAAGTTTGGTGCCATGCTGTATTTCTTCCTAAACACGTTAAAAGTAATTGATAAAATTGCATTAATTTCAATATATTTGCTTTCATTATGGTAATAAAAACGTCAGCTATGAAAAAAATATTATGCAACGCCATTATTTTTTTGTTTTGCTAAATAAAACAGTCTTCTGCCTTAATTATTGCTTTAAAAATTTATCCCATTCTTTCCAAAGTTTTTTCAAAAATGAAGACGGCAAGCTTTCCCAAGCATTCTTCAACCACTGAAAAAGCTCACTCTCAATCAAAATATTCTCTTCGAAGTATCCTGTGCATTTCAGATCATATTAATTCAATGGCAAAGAGCTCGAGAGATCGAGGGCTATTCATAATTTCGCTTCTTTTTTTCACACGTGTTATTATTCACATAACTTCAAAGAGAGTTTTTATCGTTGTTTTGTTGAAAGGTATTTTATCAATTATGCATAAGCCAGATGGTATAGCATATATTTGCAAAATCGAATGATACTGTCTTATTTTCATGACTACCTTGACCTCAATGAAATCTCTATCTCTTCCCAACCAACCAGTACATCCCATGCAATAAATGATTCACCATTATTCATAAAGATTGGAACCACACATCAATCACTGTTTTTATTCTCGTGGTCTTCTTCTCAACTACACTCTCCTCTTACTGCCAATAAATTAAGATACAGATTAGTCTGTTCAGAATATAGTTTCCATTGTTTCAATATTAAGTTATTTTGCTGTTGTTTCCACATTATTCTTTTCTTTAAGAACGGGTGTGACAGTATTCTCAGATTTGCAACTGGCTTTTTATCAAAATAAACTAGTAAATATAGCAGTGCATTTCTAAAATGAAGACTGCCCTTTGATATAAGAACTTACCATATTCTCATCGAAAAACAAATTCTGGCATATAATTAAACATAATATTTATAATGGATAAAATGGAACATTAATTTTATAATTGTAATAAGAGAATTACGTGAAAAACAGATATTCTGAAATAAATATTCTTTCTTTAAATAAATTTTTGAGAGTCAAGTTTCCGAGAATGTGTTTAAAACGTGTAGCTCAAAATTACGATTTTAGTTATATTAAAGAGAAACGTAAGTTATAATGTATGTAAACATTGTCTACTAAACGATTGCCCTTATATAATATCAGTTACTACTTGAATCAGTTGAATATTTTCTCTCCAAGGATTATATACCGTATTTCAAATAATACACACTACATCAAAGTAGGAACTGTCTATATAAATGAGAATAACTGATGTTTCAAACCTGTTCATCAACTTTTCATGGAGTAAAAACATTTAGTAACTATATAGTAATATCGTCTATATCGTCTATATCATTTATTTGACGCAGATGCTTTGATTAATAAGACAAATTATACAATATGATTATGTTATACAGACGACTTTTTTTTTCCTTTTCAGAATCCATAGAGAACGTTTATAAATCTAACATTCGGCCATACATTAAATAGAGCTGCCGTATACGATCAACTTATCCTCCAAAATATCGTAAGTTTCTCGACAAAATACAAAGAGCGGTCTGTAATGTTATCTATCCTGACCTGCTCTCTCGCTTTCAGTGAATTTCACCGCGCATTAATGTGACTTCACTCTGTCTTATCTATAAATATTTTCATGGCAATTCTACTGATTAACTTTAACCTTTGGAACATCGACCACATGAATTTTTCTGTAATATTTCTTGACAAGTAGGATTAGTCGTTTTACTTTCGAAATAGATTTTCTCGCATATCTCGCCATTGGAACACTTTATCGTTTTTTTTTTATTTACCTGACATCTACGTGCTTTACATCATTTCATTCTCTTCACTAACAGCTTACACGTGTTCATTCACTCTCAGCAAAGCTGTGGGTCTTCGTAGCACTTACCCTTTCCTTAAGATAAAATGATTAAAAAGAAAATGAAAAGCATATTATTTTTATTTTTTGACTTGCCCTTTGACTTATCTAGGCCCTCTTTATTTCACTAATATTTTTTTTTCTTTTTATATTTTATCGTTTAATATTTTAAACTTATCACCTATTATCTTTGATACGAGGCAAACGAAACGATTCATAATAATTAATTTCCGCAATTTTACCCGAGTGTTATATGAATGTACATTATTGCTTTGAAGAAAAATATAAGAGATTTTACATATAAGAATTTTATATATAAGAATTTTACATATAAGAATTTTACATATGAGAATAGATCTAGAGTTAATAGATGAGGCAATCATAGAGGCGAATAACTATTAAATGAAAGATGTCATAAATCAATGCCTTTCAAGTGACAAGTATGTCGATTGATTCTTCAAATTTCTCAACTTTAAATTTTGTGAGTTAAACGCTATCTGTAGCATCATGTCATCAAAGAACGCATAAACATCTGGGGTATTAGACAATGGATGTTCACTCTTCCTAATACGTAACTAGGTGGATTACTTAAATGTAATCTAGACGTCTAAGTAATAATTATATTAATAACCATACTTAAAACAAATTTCAACAAATTAAAATAGCATGGTGTAATTACGTAGCGATGATCAAATATAAAGGACATGGTTTAAAGATTTTGAATCTATTATCGTATAGAAAAATTGTGGCACATCATGGATTCGTTTTGAAAGTTTCAAATAATGTAATTCTAATCAATTAAATTCTAGCATCAACTGATTAAATATGATTCAATCAAAACTTATCAAAAAGTTTCGATTAATAAATAAAAATATAAATAAAAACATGTCTTTTCCTATATTTTCGCATTTAAATTCCGTATCAAAGTCATTAAATATAAGATACCACTGACAGAATCTAAAATATAAACTACCTGAGATGAGAGAGAAACAGTAATTTCCCATTTTCTTAAGTATAACGTATCACGCACGAGTCTAAAATCAAAACATGACCTTTATATCTAAAATAATTTCAAAATGAAAATGATTCATGAACATAACAACCACATGTCTACTATACCGCAACGAGTAATCGTGTATTAGGCCAACGTGGATATTATAAATTGTATTGAAATTATGGGATATACAATATTTGTCAAATAAAAAAAAAATACGTACATCTGTTTCAGAAATTAATAAGGGGGCATAAACAAACTGACACATGATAACGAGATATTGCATAATATTAATATGATAATCGCGAAGACTATTATTGAAAGACCAGAAAGACACAAATGAAACAAAGAAATTCCTTTAGGAACGACCTTGTCTACACAAAAAATCAAATATAATCGTTGATCAAAAATTAGTAAACATTAGATAAATAAGTTAAAAAGAATGCCTGTAAACCATAAAATGTCGTCCGAACAATAGGAAAACTGGTAATTGCTGATGCGTTTCGTACAATGTGGACTTTATCAAAGCAAAATACGAAAATGAAATTAAATGAACAAAGTAACTAATAAAAACAAAAACAGTATGTACCTAGGTGTACTGACGTTATTTTTCAGTTAAAAATATGAAAATAGCGTTTCTCTACATTCCAGTTGCTAGGGTACATTCTGTTTTTATTTTTATTAGTTACTTTGTTCATTTAATTTCATTTTCGTATTTAGCTTTGATAAAGTCCACATTAGACGAAACGCGTCAGCAATTACCAGTTTTCCTATTGTCATTTTTATTCATAAATATTGTCTCTCTACTTATTTATTCGGATAAATTTTCATATATATATATATATATATATATATATATATATATATATATGTATACACACACAATTTTATCAATTTAATAAACACTTCTATTGGTCACACAAAAAAGCATTCCCAATTACTACTATAACTATCGCTAAAATGTATCCCGCCTACCTTCTCCACCGTATTGCTATCTTCTATTCGCACCTTTCTTCCCCCCACTCTTACGACTCTTTTGTGATGATATATTAGGTTGGTGCAAAAATAATGACGTAATAATGTCGTTTTTTGACGTTAAAAATACGTCAAAAACTACATTATTACGTCATTATTTTTGCACCAACCTAATACCTAATCATTTGACCTTGGCTATCGGTAAGGAATCTTCCCTAAATAGCCAGTATTCAACACCCCTATCCATCCTTCCCTCACGAAACTCCAATCAACAGGCACTATTGTTTCACTCCGTCAACTTTTTTGTCTAATGTGTATTATTTTCTCAAGCAAATGTGGAAAGGAAGTGACGTTTCACGTACGCCTTGGCTACTAGCAGAACTGTTCATAACGATATTCGGTTGTCGCCTGTCGAGGTGCAGTTCAAACACACAGAAACGAAGTTGCATCTTTTTTGTGAGTAACTCGGTATTGTCTATATGATAAAATTATAATAAATAATTGTCGCTCTATTATCGGTTTCGAGTCCTCTTTTGGATTAATGCTGTGAACATCAGAATTTATATATTACTTTCGGTCTCATTGCATCGGTTATATATATATATATATAAATATATATATATATATATATATAGAGAGAGATAGAGAGAGAGAGAGAGAGGGAGAGAGAGACGTGCGTGTGTGTATGTGTCTGTGTGTGTGTGTGTGTTTGAGCGCGCGCTCTTTTTTCTCTGTTTCTCTGCATGGAAGTATATGTTTGTGCGCATGCCTTCTACGGATTATACATCCATAACTCCATGTTCAACCTTCTCTCTTATTTTCTCTGAACACATAATAATTTTAAGCTGGTATGCGCCTATAAGCCACCGTTTAATAACTCTTATTCCTATACGCCTATAACGAAGACATGCTAAAAAATATATATTCTTCAACTTGCGTCATAAAATTGGATCCGTTTTGTTTAAATATAACTAAGCACCGGAAACATTCTCCCGTATTTCCAGGTACTTAGTGCTTAAAGAAAATGGAGAAGAGAATTCCTTTTAATATGTTTATGTCAAAAAGAATTATAAAACCATTTTTTTTACCAGTAAAAGTTAAAAAAAAATATCTGCTGACACAAAATCTTTTTTGCTGTGAGCGACCGTCATTTTCAACAACCATTATAACAATATATGTTGAAGGTTATATATTCAATGTGCGAGGTTTTACGTTTCAAGTTTTTTGATTCAGTGAGATTTCAGTTTTTTTCCCTATGATGTTTATTGCAAGCGCCCTACTGCATAATATTTAAGATTAAAAAAAATGTTATTCACCCCATGTGTATTAAAGTTGGGCATATTTGTTCGTAATGAGGACTGTTCTTATTATTCGGAGATTTATGAAAAGGTTGAGAAATTCCAAGGCATAGGACGTATTATTATTTTTTTTTAAAATTCCATACATTTTTCGCGCAATTTCTTTCATGAAGCCAAAAAAAGGGTTTCTCTTTTCTCTGAAGAAATGAAAGAATATTAATGATTATCAAAAGCAAGGGACACACACACATCAAAAGCAAGGAACACACACACAGAAGCACGGGCATATCCTGCGCACATATAGTATCTTTAAATACCCACTGAGTAAGACATTATAGATAAACTAAGGTATTTGGTAACATTGGTTGATTTTGTGAGATATCAATACTTGTTTAAATATTTAATGTTGAAATAAGAGTGTGTATATATATATATATATATATATATATATATATATAATGCCTTTTAGAAAAAAACTTATAATACTAAAAATATAGTAAAATTAAAACAAAACAGCGGTTATATGCAGAAATAAAAATAGATATTTTTGAAAATGTTGATATCAATTATTGGCATAAACCTACATGCTTATGCTATTATCAATCAATAATATTATTGATTTATCTGTTTTTCTAATTTTACATATTATATAGTGATCAGTTAAATGTGGACAAAAATGACGGTATTAATCACACCATGAGAATCGAACTCCCTATTTAATCATAATTTATGCTCAAACGACAAGCTTGCTAACTATTGAACCACGTCGAGCGAATACGCAAGCGTTACTTTTTATGTATATGTACAAAGTGAGCCATATTGTATTCTTTAATTTCGCTCATGCAGAGTGATTGTTTTTTATTTTTTCATCTGCACAGTATACTAGTATCAGTTGAGCCCCGTCCTTGAGAAAGGGAACACCATGAGAGAATTTACTCTGCCAGACATTTAGAATCGGCATGCCGTACTGCGCCGGAATCTCCAATACGATCATTTGAGAGTGTTTAGGTTTCAATGTGCGGAAAGTTCAGAGGATTTGGAAAGAGTTGGCCGAGTCTAATAGTGATTACGAAAGTACGGCTGCTCAGCAAACTCACGTTGATCGTCTATAATAACTACCGAAATTTTTTGTCGGGGTGTCAGGCTCAACAAGAAGGCCTACGTCAGGTGCTTTGACGGGGTAGTGATGCACTGGGTAAAGAGATTTGTTTCGGGAAGACACTATATCTAGCAACAGGATCCTGCACCATATCACATAAGCAAGAGGACTCAGTCATGGCTGTCAGATAATTTCTGCGCCCACATCAGCCCTTAAATCTGTCTACCTAACTCCCCAGACAACAACCCCGTTGATTATAATCTCTGGGGCACACTTGAGCGAGAGACCAATATAATCCCTTGTGATACAAAACCTGAACTGTAAACAATTATCACATCATTCGCCAAAATAAAATTATATCGTCCAGAGAGATACAGGAGATTCCGAAGTCGTCTTGAGGTCGATGTTGAAGCCATTGGCGATTTTACTCTTTAGTATTTCCTGATATCTTGGTGTAATTTTCGCACATATATCTTTTAAAATGGGATGAAAGTGTTGTTTTAATTTAAGCATAAATTAGACGCCAATCAGCCATCGAAGCCTGTATATACATTCCCCTCCAAATGTATTGGAACAACAAGAACAACTCAACTGTTTGTGTTGTTTACCGAGAACACTGTGGCTTAAAACCATAAATGATTATCACAAATATTTCAGAACTTCACCTCTTATTTCCTGGTATTTACATTTAGTTGACTTAAACAGTTCAAGGCATACCAACATTTGTATCAGATCATCCTATTTTTAGGTGAGCAAAACTAAAGGAAAAGCTAGTTAATAATATTTGACATTTGGTTGCATAAGACTTGCTAATAAAAACTGCATCAAACTTTCGACACACAGACGTCACCAAATTTTTGAATTCTTCATTTTTGATGTTTTTTCAGATACACATCCTCTTTCAGTTCTGGTTGGTGTTGGCAGCATATCTTAAGTTATTATCCTGATGAATGCTAAATCTCTACCTGATTAGTTTGGGCGCATTTCTCTGTAAATTGGCAAACACTATGTTTCAATAGACATGTGAGGCAAGAACCTACTGTGGACGATGTCTCTCACATCGAAGAACGTGATCATTCTCGATTCTCTTCAGACAGACCTTTTGTTTGTGTGTGTATCCAAGCACACATGCGCAGAAACAGAGAAACGCACACAGATACACACACACACACACACACATATATATATATATATATATATATATATATATATATATATATATATATATATATATGTATGTATATATATTTATATATATATATATATATATATATATATATATATATATATATATACACTTACAGATACACAGACAGTTAAATCACTGTAAAACATTTTAATAGACTCGCATAGGCTAATAATCCAATACATTTTCTGTTTTTACTTAAAGGTATTTAAATTTTAATACATTTAAGAGAAATGTTTAAATGACATTAGTAATACTGTATTTTTATAAACCTACAATGAGTTGCAAATTATTTTATACCTATAATTAATGCATTTTTAACTCATAATATATACTGGAATATTTATAATCCTACAATTAATAACTAATTTAATTTCATCATTTTCTAATTAACAGATGATTATTCCTTAACTTTTAATTAGTTCGTATAATTTATTTCACGGCGATATTATTTAAATCTTATGATTTAGATTTTATTAAAGAAACACGTTTACTGTGCAACTACCAATATGTGAATGAAAGGTTCATTGTACATAGGTTATCAAATGAGACGATCTATGTTGTATTTAAATGCTTCATTTAAATGCATAATATGCGCATTATACATGCAATGGTATTTTATTTCCATTTAAAACATGGGATTTATTTTTGATAATTCTGTTTAAAATTTCGACGGATTATGATTTTGTTTCCAATTAAATCGAAAGCAAAATGTTTATTTGATTGGCGATTTTATTAATTTAAATTCATTGAATATTTGTCTCTCGAAAACATTAAGTAAATCATAGTCAAAAACATCAGAAATAGCGAGAAGAAATGACATTATTATTTTTCAGCAATGTATTTCCAGTGTATGATTTTTAAATTTGAATGATGCACGATTCTGTATTTAAAAAGTCACCAATTATAAATGTGTTGTTTATGACATGCAGTTTTCATACAGGAAGTTATCGCTCTTTATGCCAAACTATAGATTAAAGGAAAACCGACTACGTATAGATCTTCGCTGTAGAGTAGATGCCGGAATTATTGGAACGACGTTGAATATAACCTGTTGCAGCATTAGGGATTCCAACTCTAGATTTGTCTTTAAAACCCAAGAAGGATTTCCTATAAGTCAATATCAGCGAACTGCAGCAGCTTGAAGTCAGTTTTCCCTTTCGTATAAAATGTAATTCTACTCGAAACACATATATTAATGCGCCAGAAACAGCGTTCAACCGTCAACAGAAAAAGTCTAGTGGAATTAAAACCTAACCTCAACTAGAACACTATGATATGCACATTATTAAGAGATGACATATGACTTTGGTACTTAAAATTTTTCAGCTTTTCATTTGACTCTCATTTATAATTGTAATACTAATATAAGCAGTTTTCTTATAAGTAAAATTCCGTAATTTAAAAACAGTGCTAATGTACGTTGACAGTTGTAAAATCATGTAAGACAAAAATGTTTTCTTATAAATAGACTTCTCCAAACCACTCTTATCTTTCCTTCCAGTCTTGATTGAGGCGCGTCTTTCGTAACCTTTTTTATAAATAATGTGTATTGATTTATTGAGTGATTTTCTATGGCTTATCAAACTGATGCAGTTTATTTAAAAGGCGAAAACATTAAAATTGTAATAATTCTTATTTATCTTTTGAGATATTTATGATTTAGTCATAAAATTATTAATAATTAACCCATAGCTAGGGAAAAAGTGATGGACTCATACTTTTCTCAGTGGTATTTGCGCTTAAGTGAATATAACGAACCCAACAGGAATAAGAACTTGGCTATCTGATTAAAAATTCTAAGCCATTATTTATAACACCACCAACTCGTACACGCTTACAGAACGTTGTATTCCATAAGTAGCGTGGAAAGTCAAGTGGGCAAGTATTTTCTCTTTGAATCACATATGATACGCATTTATATTTGTTGGTGATGTTTACATTGCTCAAGTGAGAAGATTTCTGTTATTTCATACAGGTTTTTGTTTGTGATTCTGTAGTCCCTATCAACGAGATTTGAATAATGATGTTCTCTTCTAAGATATAGAGCTTTCTTCACTCGAAGACATTCTTACACATTGATGTGAGCACAGACATCACTACGATAAATGAAAATTTCTCAATGAAAATGAAAGTAATTTGAAATCAGTGTATAATTTAAACACGTGTGCGCTCCAACAAAAACTTTAAAACGTCTCATTAAGTGGATTCTTTCTTGCATCATTCCAATTAAAATGCCAACATCCCTTATGAACGGAGATTATCATGTTTTTTCAAGTATCACTTATCCTTCTTCTTTTCCTCTTCCTCCTCCTTCTTCTTCTTCTTCTTCTTCTTCTTCTTCTTCTTCTTCTTCGTCGTCGTCGTCGTCGTGACTATCTGGACGTGGCCGACCATGGTTCTCAACAATTTCCTGTGTTTTTTGCCGTAGAGGAAATTCTGTCATTTTGAAAATAATTTACATGAGTTTGGCATATAGTTCAAGCTCTGTTTTCTTTTAGCTTTCTTGCTTTCTATATCTGTGAATGGTTTTCTATCCTATGAAAATTATCTTTCCTAAGGCCTATTTTCTTCTTATTTGCCCTTGATATTTCAAATGCCTTATTCGAGTGTAAATTGATGCGTCTTTTTTTTCCATTTTTCTCTGGAATATCATTTCATTCTTATAATCAAATTTTTCACTCTTCGGAATTGAAAGAAAAGGTGATTTTACTCACAAAAATAATTGTTGAAATCAAGTTAAAAGTTACTTTCATATTTAGAATATTCTCATTTAAATTTGCTTTTTTATTTGGATGTGTCATGGTACTGACATGTTTTTTCATAAATTTACTTTCCCTTATCGAATACAATTTATTGGAATCATTTAATGTCATTTACAAAATGAGAATAAACACATATTATTAAATTATAGATACTTTTAAATCCGAAAATATCCAAGTATTCTCACTGATATATTTACTATAGATAGTAATTTTAAAGTCCAGTAATTGTTTTCTCGGGGTGTATTCCCATGATAATTTTTAATGTTCTAATTTTGTACCTCATATTTTTTATTATAAATAGAAATATAATACCTATGTATGTGAATATATATTCAAATATAGCAGTTATAATCGATGAAGAAGATTGTTTGTTCTTCAGTGCGCAACTTTTCATATTAAAAATAACGTATGTATTCATGAGCTCACTAAAAATTGAAGTTAATATGAAACAAATTTTACATCTGACTGAGATACCGTAGCTATCTTTGTGTTTTCGCCGGTCGACTGCACATTAGAGCTGTTTGACAACTAATGAATTTAAGTAATATGTCATTGTTTTAAATACTTTTCTTAAAATTGAAAACCCAGGAATATTTCAAAAGCTCAATCTTGCATTCTATACTTTGGACATAGTCTAAATGAGCAAGTGGCATGATGAAATTACATTGTAGAAATACTTTCAATTTCAAGATAGAGACGATTCCTTTATGGAAGTCGTTTTTATTCAATAATAATATTTTTTATACATTGCAGATTCTCTTTTTGAAATATTTCGGTAAAAGGAAACCAATTTTTAATTTGTCCATTTGCAAATAATTTTCAGTTCAATTTTTCGCATTAAACTTAAATAACTGTACTTAAGATGCCGTCGGTAATCTTCGTGAAATAGGATTAAATTGTATTTGCAACTTCGGATGATACAAATTGATCATGGTATTTTTCTTTCCATGCTTTTAATCGATGACTTTGAAAATTTTATGAATAGTAATATCCTATATTTTAAAAATAATGAAGCTGGCGTTTAAAATATTTTACATGTATTCTCACCAAATGCATTCAAAACACTGCATTATTACACATAATTTTTATTTATTTTATATCATTTATGTGCTTGTTGGTTAGAAAATATTTTAAATATTTTAATAGAATTATTTCACTTTAAATGTTTCATAGCATATAATAATTTACTAAGAAGATGAAAACGAATTATCCGAAATTACAAATAATTTCTTCATTTAAATGATAAAAATAATTTGGAAATATAATTTCACACTTTAAAATATTTGCCTCAATTACGCAATCTCTTTGTCAAGCTAGCCTTTCATAACAATTATTGATTATTTAAAATTCTAGCATACGAGAAGTAGATGAAATCTAAAAATAATTTATTAACTCGGAAGAAAGAATTAAATGGAATTTCCGTTCTTGCATACCAAAATCAAGTTCTCATTATATCTGCAATCCAAAACGATTTGTAAAATATCTCCTATTTCGTAACAATCGTTGTTCCTGATATTTCTCTTTTTCTCAAAATCAACTGTGAATTTGATTTTTTTTTTAAGAATAATTTTGCAGATTGTTATTGAAAATGTTTTATTAATAAATTGTAACAGGTAAATATTTTTCTTTCAAAAATGAAATTAATCAATATTGTTATTAATATTTTTTATAAGAACGATGTGTAAAAAAAAAGTGAAAAATTATTTTGTAGAAGCCAAAAATTTCTTTTCAAAAGTTGCTTACAAAAAAAAAGTCTTTATCATTGAGGGAGTAAGCAGATATTCGTAAGTAATGTCGGGATATATTTAATTGCGGTAACAGTAAGCCACTGTCCATAAAATATAACGTCACGTTTGAAATACATATATAATCATAGGATTGTAATATATATATTTTTTAATTAATGAAGTAGGAATTTACATTTTTTTACATGAATTCTGACCAAAAACAAACGATACACAGAATTATTACACAGAACAACTTTTTATTTGTTTCATATAATTTATTTAGTTTTCGATTATAGTGAATATTTTAAGTAATTTAATCAAAGTATTTCCTATTAAATGCTCCATAGAAAATAATAATTTACAAACAAATTGAAAACCAATTATCCGAAATTACAAATAGTTTCCTCCATTGAATTTGAGTTAGAACTTCCGGTCGTGAATGAATATGGTTCCCTGCAACTTCCCGTTGTTTTTAGTTCTTAGTAGATTTATTCGCTGATTTCCTCGGTTTATCTTATCTTCTTTATAACATGAGAGCCTCAAGTAACCCATGCTCTCTTTCATCATAAAATGCTCGCGATGTCAATTATCACATTTTAATTCTAAATATCATTTTTTTCTAAGTTACACGTCATAATTCGTGTTCAATTCACCGAATACTCAGCATTGAGATCAACAATTATTTTGCCTTTTTTGTATTTTCTTCATCTCTCCGTCTTTGTATTTTCTTCATCTGTCCAGCATTCACTGTTATATATGCGGACCGATATTACATACCCACTCTGTAATCTGTTCAAACGTTTTTGACGAATCGTTTCATTCTGTCAAAGTCTCAACGGGAAACAACTGAGTTGTCATAACATAATATTTTACTTTAGTTATAAAAATAATAATCAGCGGTCAATAAACATAAACAAAATGAGAAAAACTGATATTCACGAACACAATTTTATTAGATAACATAAAAAATGACAATGAATATAGTTCCACACGCTAATAATAATAACATGTAAATCAAAATATGGATGCATAATAAAATTCACTCTTTTAGAAAAGATGTGCTATGTTACTTACTAGTGTTTTCGTCTAAGAGTCATTTTTTTCAATTTAAAAACAAATCACAAGGTACAATTTTCAAAATGAATAAATAATATTTTAAAAGCTTATATATTATTTCTGTTTTTTCAAGGATGCTTTCGGTTTGGTTTACTAGTGTTGACAATAAATTCTTCTTTTTTCTTGCTTTTCAAATGGGTAATTGACTTACAAAATATTTTTTATATCTGTTTTTAATTATTTCTTCTCTTGGTTTTGCAGTATGTCCACAAAGTTCAGGGAAATTTTCACTCAATTTTTTTTTTAAATTGATATATCGGAATTGACACTCTGTATCATATTCTTTACACAGAAGGATATTATTGCCTAATAATATTCTAAAAATATTTACATTTTCTGTATTATATTTTCCATTCCCCGCTATCACACTTCAAAGACATTTAATATTGTTACTTAATTGATTTATTTCACTAATTTAGATTGTTCATCATGGTCTGTTCTTTCCGCTGGCAAATTGATCTTTACAGCCACTTATCACAATCCTTTACACAATTCTTGCAAGCGTTCCTCTATTTACCTCTTTGTGTCTCCTATCAAAGGTTGTGCCTGGCAATAATGAATTCTAAGGCAGGGCCGGAGTAGAGGCAAATTTTCTTTTCAAAAGAAATTTTGAATTTAGCCTTAAGTTATCAAAGACCGGCAAGATTGTTAGCGGCAAAAGATTTCAAATTCCGAGTAGGTCTAGATTGGCAGAAAACATCTTTGAAATAATAGAAAACCGTCTATATTATAAATAAAAGAACTTCTTAGCACAGATTATTTAGCTCCTAGACCGTCAATATTCATTATTTTTGCCCGGGTTTAGTCTTTTTGTATTCATCCTCTTTTTTATGTGAAAGAGAAATATATATAAAGAAAGTCAGTGAAAGATAGAAAAAAGAGATATAGTTTAAAAAAAAAAAAAATAATTTGTTTTAATTTGAATTCTTTTCTATTTGGTTGTAGATTTTTTTAATTTTTTTAAAATTTTATTCTATTGGATTAATCATAATTGCAAATAATAATGAATTCTCAATCACATGATAAAGTGGAATTGCCATGATAATGTATCTTCTAAAGAATAATTCATTCGGCGGGGTTTTTTGAAAGTAATATTCTTCCTTGATATTTTTCTTTCCTGTAATCCTTTCTTTATTACATTTTCTTAAAATAAAATCCATCAAAAGTACTAAAATAGATAAAAATTCGGGGTGGAGAACAAGCACCGCTCGCTTTCTACGACCTATTAATAGATTTAGGACTTCTAAATTCATAAGTATCGACTTATTGTAAAGTGTAATTAGGTTCGGTGAAGAGACATTTCTAATTTTCTTCCGATTTTATTTCAGTGACATTACTCACATTTTTAACTGTATGGAACAAATATGCCCTCAGATTATATCCTTGCTTATGCTGTTTTCCCAAATAATTCATGTTTAATTAGCAGTTCGAACATTTTCTTCATGTGGTTCATTATGAGGGTAGGTGAAGTGAAAGGAAAATTGTGTGAACAGCTTGGCAATACCAAAATATTATTAAGTTAGGCAAATTTTAAAAGGGGAAAAGAGGTTAACTAGAACATTATTTACATTATTCGAACTATTGTCCTCATGTTTGTCTCCATGGTTATCACAACGTTTGGGCCGTTGTATGCTCCAGCCTTCTTCAGGTGTTTGGAATGGCGAACTGAACCCTTTATTTCGCTCAATTGGGTCGACTGTTATAGTTCCACGTGCCATGTTTAATGGATGTCATTTCGACATTTCAAACACCTGAAGAAGGCCAGAGCGTACAAAAGACGAAACGTTGCGATAAACATGGCGACAAAGATGAGGACAATAGTGAGAATAATTTAAATAGTGTACATAATAGCCCATTTCAGAAATATAGACATATACTTTTTAAGTAGAAATAACATTTTTAAAAAGGCCTCGTCTATGTATTATTTGTGACTCATAATTCGTCAGTCTTTTCTACATCCGGAAAAGTTTCACCCTTGACATTAAACATGTTTCTTTCTTATTGTAAGTGTATGTTTATTTGACATTCAGTTGTTCATTACAACAGCCTCATTTCTCACATGCTACATCCATAATAAGAAAGTTTCTACTGTTCATCCATATCTCTGTCGCTTCAAAACATTCTTTTTTTTCTGAATAGATAATTTAAAATTGGCATCTATATAGAGACGTTTACAAATTAAATCGTACTTGAGCACTATGATTTTACTTGTTTGTAAATAAGGAAACAGAAAATGTTACAAATACCTTGAATCAGCTCGGAAAATCGTAACTTTCAAAATTAGACCCCATACAAAGGCTCATATCTCCTCCTTCTACGTACCGTATTCCTTCAGGGCATGGGTGAACATAGCTCTCCTCATGTCCTTTGTAGATCTTATTTAAAGTCACATGTACAATGTACACGTTCTAGAGGACGAAAAACTTCATTCAGATACATAACCATGCATTAATATCTATCACTCCCTCCCTATTAAAGACGTATTCGTCTTTTTTGTGTCTATTACACATATATTAACAGAAGACGTAAAAGTGACGCTAATCAGAAAAGTGAATCAACAATGACTGCTAAAACATTTATCAATACATACAAATGTATTTAATTATTTTCTCGTCAGTCTCATCTGTCATGGAATGCAGAATATAGGTCTTCAAATTCTAAGTGTGTTATGATTGCATTTTTATGACATTACTTCAAAATAAAGACATAAATTTCAGGTTTCTCTTTTTCGAGCACTGAATTGTTTGTCTGTTATGCAGTTTTAACTTCTTGTTGGCTTGATAGAGAGTTTGGTAATTCATTTCTATTCTCCATATACATATTCATGCTGTATTGTTACTTTTACGGATGGGATAAAACTAAAAATTTGAATATAACTGTTTTTTTTTTTATTTTTTATTACCGAACACAGACTTATTTGCATCTGCTGATGAAGGGGTAAATAATCTAAGGAGATAATTTTTGATTACCCATGTTGGAGCATTGATTATTACAGCTTTAAGCCAGGACAATCTCTCAGCAAATGCTTCCTTTGAAATATCAACTAATTCCATCAAGATTGACGAAATAATATTAATTACATGTAATGTACACTTTTATTTCCAAGGAGGTTTTTTTTTTTTTTAAATCTGTGTACCACGCAGACTGGGAATGATCAACATGATGTACATTTAATGTTAGAAATTATATGGAACAATCATATTTAATATACTTATTTTAACTTTGGATTTAAATGTTTTGGAAGAAACAGTCGATAATTGTTTTTACGGAACTTGATTAAGATATTTTTAAAATAAAATATTAGACTTGCTAGAATATTAAATTGTCGGCGTTTAAATTTAAACTCTTGTTAATTTGGCAATTCTGTGTCAAATGTGATCCTGTTAATTGCAAATACATATAACATAGTTATCTCCCCAACTATTATTGTGTTGTAAAGGCAATTTATCGTGTGTCCTTTACTGGTAGTAGTTGTGAATAAGGATATATGCTCGGGGTATACTAAGCTAATTTCTTTCCTTCATCTACTATTGGCAATAAACTATATAAACAGGAGTTATAAGATCTTGGTTTAACATTGCCACATAAAATACTGCACATATACAATAAGGGAAGCACTCTTTCTAGGATGAATATCGGCACATTGATAACAAAATGCTCATAATATTCTCTCAGAAACATATGGCATTGCAGTTTTTCATTTTGACCATATAATGCTTATTTATAAATATTTTATATATCTGGCATAATAATCCTATATTGTTTTTGGGGTAAAATATTACAGAATATTCTTTACCATCAGGTGAACATGTTCTGAACGATAGCCACACTGCGTATCAATGTTAATTATTATCTTCAGCAGGCTTAGTCTTTTCTAATCATGCTGATTTGATCACCGTATCTGAGTTTTCAACATCCAGAAAACTAAACTTTTTTTATACTGCACCATACACAGACACCATACGGTTTCGAATTCAGAGCTGCCTTTCTCTTATATTAGTGGTCATCCACGGCTAGAAAGACAAGATTGTCCTGGATGGATTCATAACAACCAAATGTATGTGTACACAAGTGAATATTACTATACCGACTGAGATGCCAAATCTGTTCGCCGATTTCTTATTCTGAACCCATAGACATTACACCAACTTTACAGAATCTTTTAATGATGTAAAATATATTCATTTTATGAGTATCAAAGATCTTTGTTCAGCACTGTAAAGGATGTAATTATAAAATTGCGTACAGACCGATGACCTGTGTAGTAAAACAGTGAATGTTTTCATGCACTATCTTGAAATATATTTCAAGGGTACGAGCACGTGGCCGAGTGATTAGAACACAGGTTCGAATCTCAAAGATGTTATCGGACTGATGGGGTCGATCCTGAAATGCAAATTTAGAAAGTGCCTGAAAACCATACCTTGGATTGACCAAGCCTTGTGAGTAAAATTGGGGGCCGTCGATAGCTGTGCTAGGATTTCACAAGTTCAAATTGTTGATCACGATAAATAACACTCTGTTTCACAGAAATTATAACTAAGGTCTGCGCAGCATAGCTACGGTATAAACCACAGGTAGGCTCCGTGGGTGATTAATAAACACAAATGCACCTGAGGAAATGTCTGCAATAGGGATTGGCTAGCCGCTTTAGTAGACGCGTATCATCGAATATGATAATTTATAAACGATCTTCAACATCCGGCCATTTCGACTTGGAAACTCTAAGCAGACACATTGTTTACATCATTAATCAAAAGTTCTCAATTGATTTCCTTTACTTTACTATGTTAAGTAATACGACAATGCAAAGGATGCTTTATTCTGTCCAAGTGTTATATGTTTACATTAAAAATAACTGCAAGACTTAGCGCACGGAGGAAACCAAGCTTTTCTTATGCCAGTTTTATAGATTGTTTCCATTGGTTTTATTATCGCAGGCTTTTGAAATACAATCTTAATTCCAACAATCTCGTTAAATTATTTAATCAAGTAAATAATATTACGTTGATATTTACATATTAGTTTATTCAATCCGTCTAAAATAAAAATTTTCTTCCACGTGTATTTCTAGAAAGAAGAGCAGAGCATAATATACGATTTTCATTGTAAATAAGATTGTGCAGATAGCTAACATAACTGTTATATTCAAGGAGAGGGAAGTTCATGTTCCGGTGTAGCCTATTGCTTTCACTTTATTTTATTTTATTGCCCTTTTTAAACGCATGATTCCATTTCTTCCTCTCCGCAAAATATGGCTTATATTGCAGGTATATCAGAGTCATATATATCCCGGAGTAATATACAATCAGGGGAAGAAATGTTCTGAATTCAACATTGCGAAAAAGGAAACTACTACACTATCTTCTTCCAGAATTCATACCAATTTTCTTGTAATAAATGGAAAAGAAGGCGCTTACATCGCGAAGCAACTAACAGCAAAATAATCCTAAACAGACAATTTCAGTTTGTAAATAAAAGTTGAGGCTTTACAAATATAATACACATATATGGAATGAAAAGTAAGTTTATAGCACATTATTTCGCATGTAAAGTCTATCCATACGCATAAAATTATGTTATGCTGCACACTTTCGGCATTGTTGCATAACTAATCACCGCTTAATAAATCGTCAGCCTAT
>OZ010571.1:140397264-140444764 GCA_963932145.1 Acanthosepion lycidas | reverse complement strand
TGGCACATACTTATGTTTTAACTCCTGTAGCCCTTTTCTCAGTCTAAGTGGAGTCAACAGCATCGGTCTGTGGTCAGGACTTTAAAAGCAAATAATAACTTGGTTATTACTCGTCCTGATAAAGAGGCTGGTATTGTCCTATTGGACCATTATGTCTCCAAAATGCAAAGCATTCTTGGTGACACTACAAAATTTCTTCCTCTTGGTCCAGTAGAGACACATGATCGCACAATTTCTATAGAAATTAAATTTCAAAAGGAACTCTTATCTTGGGCTAAACGTGGTTTCATATCCCGTGAGGTTACTGATGATATTATACCTGTTGGGTATATTCGCCCTCGTCTGTATGTGTATTCTCATAAGGATGATGTACTCCATCGACCTATCGCGTCCATATCAGGCTAGTCTCAACATAAGGTTGCGAGTTTTCTTTCAGACCTTCTTGAACTTGTTGTTGAACATTTTAGCTCGTATACTATTAAGGATTCTTTTTCAGTTGTTCAGGTTATTCGTGATACTCCTTCTAAAAATAAATTTATGTGTTCCTTTGACGTGTGTTCTCTGTTTACTTGTGTTCTGGTAATGGTAACTATTGATATTTGTTGTAACATGTTATATCGAATTGGTTTGTCACCTCCGGATATGCCAGAAAATGTGTTTGTTGAGCTTATGCAATTCGCCACTATGTCTGTGGAGTTTAGCATAACAATTTTATGTACAGACGGATTGATGGGGTTGCAATGGGCTCCCCTTTGTGTCCCGCTTTGGCCAACATTTTGTGGGCATTTATGAGTCGTCCCTCCTCACTTATGACAATGCAGCGTCTATGAACCGTAGGCATGTAGACGATGCATTTTGTCTTTTTAATAGTGAAGTGGAAGCTGATTCCTTTCTCACAGTTATGAACCAACTTCATCCCTCTTTAAAATTTACCATCGAAAAGGAGTCTAATTCTTGTCTCGCTTTTCTTGATGTCCTTGTGCATCGAACTCTTTCTCAAATTCTCACTTCGCTGTTTCGCAAACCAACATTTTCTGGTTTGTATACGCGTTGAGAGTCATTTTGTCCCTGAAAGCGTAAAATCAATCTCATCAAGACCTTAACTCATAGGGTCTTAATGATCTGCAGTCAACAATATTTGGATGAAGAATTGGATTTTATCCGCTGCACTCTATTAAAAAATGGATATCATAGTGATACTCTTGATAGTGTCATGCGTGATAAGATTATTAATTTTCGATAGGAAAAAAGAATATTTAGTTCAGAAATTTACTTGCGGCTTCCTTTTATTGGTTCGCGGGGCGAGCTTGTGGCTAGGCGGGTCTTCTCTGCTGTCTATCTGTGCTATTTTTCGGCTCAACTAAGGATTCATTTTGCGACTCGTTCTGCCTTTTCCTCTATACGTAAGGATCCTTTTCCTCCCCATCATGTTTCTTCCGTGATTTATTCATTTAAATGTGGTTTCGGTAGCAACTACATAGGAAGGACTTCCGAACGTTTAGATTGTAGGATCCGGCAGCATGTCGCATTGCGAGTTCTTCATCCGGATGTCCGTAAGTGCCAGTTGGTTAATACTTCCGGGTCAGCGATCACTGAACATTTGATAAATTGCAGGGATTATGCGAAGATTTTCAGTCCGAACTGGTTTACTGTACTGTCCAGTTCGCTCTCTCCATTTAATTTGCGGGCACTTGAGCCGTTGTATATTCGGTCCAGGAAGCCGTGTCTTTGCAAGCAAAAAGACTGTCTCCTTGGGCTTCAAGTTATTAGACTCTAGTGTGTATCATACATTCCCCTCACACTCCCTATTTTTTTTTCTACTTTGTGCTGTGTAAATTCGCGCGGTTTGATTTTTTTCCTCATACCATTAATTATTTCATTTTTTAATGTTTTAATTGTATGTAGGGTGTTTGTGTAAGTCAAAATATATATTGCAATAAATGTTAAATTGTTCCCAGTCAACCCTGATGAGCTGGGGAACGAAACCGGTTGGTCTCTTCTGTAAATGTAATCATCTCTTATTTTTTTTATTTTTCATAATGCCTTTAGGAAATATTTTGTATCTAATACTTGCAATACACACACACACATATATATATATATATATATATATATATATATATATATATATATATATATATATATATATATATATATATATATATATATATATATATATATATATATATATATATGAAGAAAATATACCGGAAAAAACAAACAAAAATCCTTATATGCAATAATGCTGTTTTAATGTTAATATGTCTACGCCGGAGGTTTCGGTTTCTTCAGGATATATTCAATAAAATATAAAATAACATATATAAATAAATATTAACATTAAAACAGCATTATTGTATATAAGGATTTTTGTTTGTTCTTTCCCGTATATTTTTCTTCATACTGTCGGATCTATATCCATATATTTGCTTATATATATATATATATATATATATATATATATATATATATATATACTGTATATTTTGTTTTAAAATAACTAGATTTTACTAATAGTATGAAATAGTATTTTATTTTCTATTTTTTAAAAATATTTGCACAACAACTTAATTATCTCCCTTGGCGTTTGCACCTGTGCTTACATGATAAAATTTAAGATTGTGCCGTACATAACATTAGCGTTTTTCACTTCACACGTAATAAAATTAAATTGACGATACGATGAGCCTAACAATTTTGTCTCAGAAAAATCAGGAACACAACAGTTTTCTGGGATATAAAAAATAAGACCTTGATGATAACAATGATCTAATGTCAAAAGTAATCGGAATTTAAAGAATATACATCAAAATCATAATTTTCTTTATTTCTTTAATATGTTTACTTAGAAACTTGTACGTAAATCTGAGATAATCATCTTAAAATAAGTAGAAATACTTACTTGTTTAAATCATTTAATAAGACATATCTTTATATATATATATATATATATATATATATATATATATATATATATATATATATATATATGTGTGAAAATATTGTAGAAAATAGGAAAGAAACTGGTTTGGTAAATAATCCAAAGTTCCTTAGTATTTTTGTAATTATTTTTAAAAAATAGTGCTCGATACGAAAGTAGAGCATAAATATAATTATTTATTTAAAAATATGATTCCAACTCGCTACATAAGAGGTCTCATGTTTCAAAACAAGAGCCGAAAACTTCAAAATAATATTTGAATTAACTTGAGTTAAAGTAGGCTCTGTTCCATCTTCAAGCGAAATTTTTTGGGAATGACTTATTTCTGAAATTTACGAGTTTTAATAGTATGGTCAGAATTGAAATCAAAAATTTCCATGGTAACATCAAGGGCGGATTGTTTAGAATCGGAGGGGTGGGGTGTTAATAATTTGTATCAGTATAGAGTTACTTTCATAGATGCCGGGTCACGGTAAGGCGGGGGTGGCTAAATTTACGACGGAGGAAGTTTTCGCATAGTCTACCAATGCACTATATCATCCACGGAGAACCCTAACAATAATATGATATACATTGGGTCCACGAAAAATGCCTTTAAAACCAGATGGAGGCAGTATAAATGCTCCTTCAACAACATAAACTTTAGACATCAGACCTCTCTATCTAAATATTTTTGGCACCTGAAAGAAAAAAATAGGACACCTAAAGTAAAATGGAAAATCATTAACAGGACTAGAACTTGCCAAACTTGGGATGACCCATGCCCTTTGTGCCTCCATGAGAAACTACACATTATTAAGCTTCTAAACAATAAAAACCTATTAAACAACCGGCAAGAATTAACGGTTTTCTGCCGACACAACCGAACTTACGCTCTGAATAACTAGCTAAAAACTCACATACAAAAAAATAAATTTTAAAATCCATAGCCCGTATACATAGTTTTAATAACCTACAAAAATTGATAACCCTTTATGAAGTCGTCAAATAAGAAACGTTACGGCCTTTTCATATACACAAACCCCTTTCATAAAGAGATATAATAAAAGAATAAAATAATAATAAATAAATAAATCTCCGTAGACGCTCAAGCCAGACTATGCGAAAACTTCCTCCGTCGTAAATTTAGCCACGCCCACCTTACCGTGACCCGGCATCTATGAAAGTAACTCTATACTGATACAAATTATTAACACCCCACCCCTGCCGATTCTAAACAATGCGCCCTTGATGTTACCATGGAAATTTTTGATTTCAATTCTGACCATACTATTAAAACTCGTAAATTTCAGAAATAAGTCATTCCCAAAAAATTTCGCTTGAAGATGGAACAGAGCCTACTTTAACTTAAGTTAATTCAAATATTATTTTGAAGTTTTCGGCTCTTGTTTTGAAACATGAGACCTCTTATGTAGCGTGTTGGAATCATATTTTTAAATAAATAATTATATATATATATATATATATATATATATATATATATATATATATGTGTGTGTGTGTGTGTGTGTGTGTGTGTGTGTGTGTGCTTTTATTAACTTTGCTGGTGGCTTTGTGTCCCCAAAGCAATTCCAAAAGGCTATCACTTTATCTCATCATGGCAACTCAAAATAAATATTCAAAATATCCCCCCCGCTTGCTTCTACACGCGCATACACCTGTCGGATAACTGAATCGCTACACTTTCATATAAACCCCACCCCGTGTCGTATGGTTTCGCAAACCCCCACGTTGATAAAACATATCTACATTATTAATGTCTGCTGCATAAACCAATTGCTTTTAGTGGTCCCACAGATAAATATCGAAATGGATTCTAGTCGGGCGAACGTGAAGTCACTGGAAAAGCCCTCCCCTACCTATCCATATTTCCTGGTAGATGTCGGCAAGTGTATCGCGAACAATGGAACTAGATTCATGAATGACCCACTTGCGTCTTCGTATTAGCAGTTGCCAATATTCTTGACGTGCTGTGAGAAAGTGTGGACCAACCAGATAGTCACATATATTTCCACAATTAATCGTAAAATAATGCTAGTGTCTAGTTCTTATTGTACCATGGGGATTCCAATCCCATCACAAAACTTGGATGTATAAATCTTATATTCATTGTCTTCCAAATGTTGCCAAACCCGTGAACAAAACGATTGGCAGTTTGTGCAATAAAACATCAGTAAACGTTCTTCCGTTGTAAGTGATCAGAGAGCGATAAACACAGTACATATATAAAATAATTCTGATACAGTGTCTGAACTTGAAGTATACTACACAAAGATACTGTAGAATGTACAACAAGCTACATTTTGATGTGTGCTAATTCCTGGATAGTCACCGAAAGCCAGTAGAATGTATCCTTCGTGATCATTCAGATGAGCGGATCTTGGTCTTCCTTGAACTATAATTTGTGCTCTCAGTAGCGGGACACGACAAATAGCAGCAAACGTTTGGTCTGGAAACACAATCTCATACAGCTCTACAGCCACGCGACATTTGACATTCGAGCGATCGTATGTAATAATCATATCTGAATATTCTGTCATTTTTAAACGGAAAACATCTCAGTTAACTCACTACTACGCACATTAAATATTGACAAACGATTAGGCATAAATGGAATCCCAAATGTAATTTCGTCTGTATGGTAGCTAAGTGCTGTCTACCGTAAACGTACTTTAAACTTAATAACTTTGAAATGAAGGATTTGCGGATATATCTTCATACGGAATTATGTCCTTGCTTTCCTTTCAAAGTTTTAAAAATTATCGATGTTACAATCTCTCGGTATATATATCTCACAAACAGAGTCAAACTATCCCTACTCTACTGTGTAGTCGACAAATCTAAAACAATCAACACGCATGCCCTAATTTAAACATTTGATATGGGGTCAATTCACCTATCGCACTCTGTATTGTTTGATTGATTAATTGATTCATTGGTCTCCATGTGAAAACTGTCAACAAATACGATCTAATAAATTTCAATTCTCATCATAATAACAAAATAAAATCCAGTATAAGCATTAGATTCGAATTAAGACTACTAAGAAATTCTACCCCTCAATATTTACATGATGCGGGGATATATTAAACATATACCGAGTATAATTATTTAAAGACTGAAATAATGTTAACCATAATTTTTATTAATAAGGACAGACCAAGACTCTTGATAACTATAATAATCAATGATTCCGGGTACTAGCTACATGGAAACAACCCAATATCAGTAGAAATGAATGTGGAGCTCCTACAGATTCAATCAACAAATCACAAATAATAAAACGGTTGGATATTCAACGATTAAAAGTTGCCCACTTAATATAAGCCAAACTTACGTTCGTTTGATCCCACACGGACTAAAACGAACCTTCTAAAAATAATTTGTTTTAAATAACGAGACAGATATTTTTTTTTATTTTTTTTACTTTAAAGCAAGAACAATTAAAGAATATCCTCCTTACTTTTACCGGCGACGTAAAACCATTTCTGTATTTCCTTTTGTCTCTCCGTTTGAAACCAGGGATAAGTCAGTTATGTGCCATACGCTTAGGCCATCATATGTTTCCATACATGGCTAACAAGGAAGATTTTTCCGTAGTAGATTGCCATTTCTTTCTGCGGTAGACAAGTTGCCCCCAAGTCTACAGAAGCCAGTCTGTCCTGCTATTTAAGCATATCTTTGGGAGAAGAAGTGAATTCCTACCTTTCCCAATGGTATTAGCACGTAAGTCAATGTAATGGATTCGTCTGGAATTCGAACTCGGTTCGCCGATTCCTCAATCTGAACCCTTATCCATTATTCTACCGTGTCTTTTATATCCAGTCTTCTCCCCCAGGGATAAGACTGGATATAAAATCATAGATTTGTTTGAGAGGTGACAGTAGTTACTTAGATTGTTAGAAAGATTAATAAAACTTCGTAGTAAACCTATTTACAAGAAACACCAAAGCCCCTGAACAAAATTTCGTAAAAAATAAAACAAAATAAACGATATGCAAATCCACAATCCCTCCTCTATTCAATCAATTCGACGTCCTAAATACTCAGCTGATAACGCTGAATGCATTTCTCGGAAACGTTCCATCAACACAGCACTTGATTCATCTGGAGTACTCACACGTGATTTTCCCCCTAGACCTGAGGCTCTATTGAGTGAGATGTTATTCGGCATCATCTCTAAATTAGACTCTCATAAAGCAAGTGATAGTAATGGGATACCAGCTGTAGCAGACTCCAGTTCTGTCTAAACCATATAAATATTGCCCCTCTGAATCTTCCTTTCCAGCCTGTTGGAATTTCTCGTCCATTTTTCCTGTTTCCTACCCATCAAATTACTGTCATATCATCTCATATTTTTCGTCAGCAAAGTCTTCGTAACTTTAATCAATGCCGAAGTGGTTAAGCACCTTATATCCCATGATCTACTCTCTGACAAACAATATGACATCCGCATGGCCCGCTCTACCTCTGACGTGCTTACGGCCATAACTGAATTTGTATGCCAAACTCTTGATAATTTCGACGGATATCAGAACATATCTGAGAGAAATATTGAATATTAAATCTTCAACAAGATCTCATGGTTTACAGTAGAAATAGATGTCATCGTGAGTAATATTCTGATAATTACTTATCCTAAAACAAGAATGTAATATATTTCCAGTCAACTATGCTCTTCTAAAATTATATGCAACATCAATCGCCATCCTCAGTCTTTCTGAAACTGTTCTTTTATTGTCCTTTCTACTCGCTAATATTTTTGTTTTCATTTTCTGAAACCGTTTGCGTTTTAATAGGAATATCGCCTTGATTGGAGTGAAATGATTTTAAAATATATAATTTTCGCACTCTTTATTCATTTTAGCATAATCGGAAATATGTAACTATCTAGAAAGAATTTCTTTTTTTATTCTACCACTCAAACATATTTGTCATCAAGGTTACTTTGCGGGTAAATTCTTTAGGAAAAGGAATGTATTATTTCTGTGTTTTTCTTGAATTTAGGATTTGTACAAAAATTTACAGACGTAGCATTCTATCTGAGCGGAACTTATTGCTGATACAGGATTAAGCATTCTCCTGTGGTTTTACGCCTATCTCGAATGTAAAGCTTTTTCCATGTCAACACTGCAGGAGAGCTCTAGTCTACACTCTCTACAATTCAGATTCTATATAACCGGGATAAGCCAGGTTATTTCCAGGAAATTGAATTACCTTTATTTCCTTCTATTGTAAATATAATGGCGATTTTGCACTCATCCTTTTCCAAAGATCTGCTTATTCCTTGAAAATTAAATACTATCCTCCTAAATTCAATGGTCAATAGATACCCTATACTTCTTATCCACATAATCATCCCTTCCAGTAAACCTCATTCATTCATTCATTCATTGAATACAACCTCTTTTGTCATTATTTTAACAGTGACGCTCGATATTGATTGGTTCTCAAGCCTTGTATTGCAGACGAATCTTTGTTTATAGTCAAATAATATTATGTGTGATTCTGCACTAGGCGATTATTACATTCGCAATGTCAGAACTGGAGTATATGCATCAGGTTCTTTTTCTCTTTGTATGATTACGGGAATAATTAGGTAGGATTTTGGGCCTTCGGAATGAAATATAACGTCAGTTCAAAGTTGGTCATGAATCCGTTGTTTCTTTACACATTCTGCAAGGCTTTCAAAAAGCAGACAACCCAGAATGATAATCAGGGGTGTGGGTGTGTGCAGCAATAAAAGGAAATCGGCGATTGATATAATGATAATTGTTAAATCCGGGAATAGTAACGGCCTTTGTTTCCACGTTATTGATGGTGAAATTTGGAATGAAACCGTAGAATAAAGATTATTCCAAGAGGAAAAGCAATCGTTTACCGTCTTGTAATAGCTAACTTGAACCTAATTACTCTCAAAAATACATAATATCAGAAAATCCACAAAAAAAAAAAAAAAAAAAAAAAAACTGAGATAAAAACCTAGTCTTTTTCAGTCAATGTTATGGATTAATTTAATATACAAGATCCTTACCATTTTAGCTATGAATTTGTAATTAATATTATAAATATTGGTGTAAACAATTTTGCATTTATAGTGATATCCATTATACCATTTGGGTGAATAAAATTACAGTGATGAAGACAAAAACCACAATGCCTTACCCTATTTCTGGTCTTATTTTTTATACATTTTCATTACCTTCCCATTTTAATTATATAGAAAATCATGCCTATTTTATGACGCACTTCGAATCCATTTTTCCTGGATTTTTTGCCAGGATTATGATAACTGTCATTTGATTATGCATGATGATAAAATAATAGCAATTTGTGATGTGTTACATGCATAAATTAATACTTGCCTCATTTAACAATTGACTGACATTCTTTTCTGAACGTATTTAGCAGTTTTACTTTGTCGAAACTATCATAAGTACAATTAAGACTAGAGTAAATTGTACCTAGTTCTAAACTGCGTAATACACTCAATCAGATACATTAAGCATAAACAGCCTAACTGGTCAATTTCCAATCGTGTGCGATCTTTTTAAGCGCGAAATAGTAGATACGTATTTAGTATCCCAAGTATTTTAGCTGAAGGAATATTTGAAATAATTTCGATCGATCTGTATTTGTTCTATCTTTCTGTGTCTATTTGACATACACACTAAACATTCGCTATCCCAGGCTCATTGGAGAGTTGGTATTGAAAGGTGATCAACACCCGAGACATTTGATAAATTCATGATATGGTTTGGTTTTTAATTGGTCTAAGTAGTTTTTACTTAACAATACATTCAAACTCCATAGGAGAGGCATTGATTGCGTCGCCTCTGAATGTTGACTTCTTTGTTCAATTTTATATTTATATATACATACGCTCTATCGCTGATATTGAGTACTTTATCCCATAAATATAGCAAGCCTTAAAGCTATATTTCCTAACCTATATATAAGCTATATTGTTAAACTATATAGGGTAACACATCAAAACATTTCTGAAGATTATCTCTCTTTTACTCTCGCCCTCCTTCTCACTGACACAAACATTCGCGCGCACACAGACACACACACACTCTCTCTCTCTCCATATATATATATATATATATATATATATATATATATATATATATATATATTTAAATAAGTTTCTCGTGGTACAGAATTTAATAATAGATAGGAAAAGACAATATTTATAAGGCATTTTTTAAAAGCAAAAGCTAAAATAAAAACAACCGGTTTCGTAACAGGACTTATGAAATTTTTATTTTTATTATTCTGGGAATTTAAAAAAGCGTGTAAATTAATTTTAATTAATGAATGTAATCGAATGCGGAAACTAGAGTCCAATAATAATGTATATCAGATTCCGTGAGCCTTCCCTTTGTAAACAGAGGCAATGCTTGCTGGGTCTCAATATTTTGGGACTTTAGTTTCTTGAAATTCATATTTTTCCCCCATCCGATTACATTCGTTGAGTAAAATTAATTTACAAGCTTTTTAAATTCCCAGAATAAATAAACCGGTTGTTTTTATTTTAGCTTTTAAAAAAATGTCTTATAGATATTGCCTTTTCCTAACTAATATATATATATATATATATATATATATATATATATATATATATATATATATAGATATATATATATATATATGTATGTGTGTGTGTGTGTGTGTGTGTGTGTGTGAAAAGAGTGTGTATATAAATATAAATAAATATATATATATATATATATATATGTGTGTATAATTATTTATATATTATATGCGCTGTACTTATTAGAAAGCGCTCAATATCAGAGATAGAGCTAACATATATGGTTGTATAGATGTGAGCTTGTGACCCTGGGTTTCACGCTTTAGCGATCGTCAGACAATCGTGAAACCCAGGGTCACAAGCTCACATTCATATCTATCCCACCATACATATATATATATATATATATATATATATATATATATATATATATATATATATATATATCCAACCATATATATATATATATATATATATATATATATATATATATATATATATATATATATATATATATATCCAACCATATATATATATATATATATATATATATATATATATATATAATTATTTATTTTTAAAGAAAAAAAAATTTATAACATAAATATGTTATAAAATCACTACAAAAATAGCCATTTTGTTTCAACACATTCGGTGTCTTATCAAGTGATGACGTTGAATGTAAAATAAATGGTTTTAAAAGTTTCAAATTAATTAATCTTCTACGCAAGGGGAAAACGTTGTTACAAAGGCTAGATGGACCAATCAGAACACAAGTACAGGAAAATTCAAAAAGCTCGATAACGAAGTCATGTTATAATATCTATTCAGATGTTTAGTATTAAAAAATAATTTGTTCCAACGAATAATTACTAAATTATATGATAAAATTTAATATTAAAATTTAAAACTGCTAATTACAAAATCAAAATTTAACATTTATTCGCTATCAAGTTTACAACTATAAAATTACTGAGGAGAAAAGAAGAAATATATATGTTATTCAATTTATTTTTTCATTGAAGTAACTTTAGCTATATTTAATATCCGATCTTTTTACAATGTATACATTTTAATCCTCATGGTGTGTAAATGGGGTCCCAAACTCACGTGTAAAACAAACGCAGTCAGATTCTAATACATAAGCACCAAGACATATACACACACAAAAAAGGGGACAAGACAGAGAACATCTCCACCGTCTATCATGAAAAAAAAACGGGGGGGAATGGGAGAAGGGAAACCAACACACACGTACATACATACATAATTAAAAGTGGATGCACTTTCCATACACATAGATACATATAAATACATGCACACACATCCACAGACATTGACCCAGACAGTTGCATACCCCAACCGATAAATATTTAAGACAGAAAATGTCATTGCATGAATGTTAACAACCTATTGAAATCTAACTTAAGCGAGTAAATATACAAAGATAAAAATGATCAAAATTAATATTATTTAATATATTAAAATATAGTGTATGTAAAAAAAAACCAAAAAAAAAAACCGGACATTAAATTCAACACCCATCGGTAGCTACGATGTCCACCTCAAATACATATAAGTATATATATATACACACACATACACACACATATATACGCATACAAACATATATATATACACATATATACATACATATACACACATATATACATATATATACATATACACATACATATACACATACATATACATATATGCATACACATACACACATACTCACACATATACATAAATATACATACATACATACACACCGAAATATCTACACATACATACATAAACATATACATACGTATACATTTCCATGGTATCAAGTACACATACACATACATACACATATACATATATGTACCCACAAATATACACACAAATATGTGTACACATATTTACAAATAAATATATATATACACAGCAATACACAAAAATAAACATATATACACACATATATCCTAACTCATGTGGCCGTAATGACATACCCAAGTTTCCCTACCTACACGTACACATAAACAATTTCATATATAGTAGGTGTCAACATACATATATACAACTGCAAACCTACATAAGTAAACACACACACACATATATACATATATATATACATATACATACATACAAACATATACACACACACATATATATACATCTATATATATATATATATATACATATATATACACATACATACATGCATACACACATACAGAAATATACATACACATGAATATCTACATAAAAATACTTATCTATAGTAATAAATACACATATATACGTACATACACATAAATGCAACGACATTTGACCAAAAACATATATAAATATACAGACATACATACACATACATATGCATAGACATACTTCGATATACATGCAAACACAAAAATACACGTATCCTAACATATATGTATAAAAAAAAAAAAAAAAAAAAAAAAAAAAAATCCATATCAACATAAATATACGTAAATAAAATTAGGTACACAATATAACAATACACATACAAACATATACACACATATATATATATATACATACATACACATACACCTACATATATTCACATATATACATATATATATACATACGTACATATACATATATATATATATATATATATATATATATATATATATACATATATATATATAATACCCACACATACATGCACACATACACATACATTCACACATACATACATATATATATATATATATATATATACACACATACACATACATACACATACACCTACACACACATATATATATACACATACACACATACATATATACACAACTACATAAACATGCAGACACTTACATATATACACACATAAAGAAATATATATACATGCATATAAGGATACATACTCACATATATATACACACACATACCCACATCTACAAATACATATACATACTCATACACACCAATATTTTTAACCTCTTTTCTTCTTCTCCTCCTTTTCACCTTCTTACTTTATATATATATATATATATATATATATATATATATATATACACACACACATATATATATACATACATACACGCACATACACACATATATCTATAAACACACAAACAAATACACACACATACATATATACATATATATATATATATATACAAAACTTAGCAACATATTAATACATTAAAATACAAACATACACATTTCGCAGTACAAACACACATAACTACACATAAATATATACATATATATACATACATATACAGAAAAATGAGTAACATTATGTAGTTATACCATACACATTCATATCGTCAGATTGACCATCAGGTAATAAAAGTTATAATCTATTCAACTTACAGCTACGTATCATTATCATTTAAAGTATACGACCCCTATAATAAGTTAAATTTATAACGGTGTTTACAATTAACCGTTAGTTCATATCTCTGATTTAAGAGATCAGCCTTGTTTTTAAATCTAATAATTTCAAATTTTTCGTTAAGACACAGGTAACACGGGGAATATAGGGATTTACATGTCCGGGCTTTCTTAATCAATGTCCAATTAACCGTAGGTGTTTTGTTCTTTTCTTTTAGGTTCCAAAAGTACTTGGACAATGAAGTCATGTACCTATAGTCACAGTTATTGAAAGATTGCATATGCCCCCGCCAGCGTTCTTTGAATGTATTCATTGTGCTACCAATGTAAAAGTTCTTTATATTTGGATTCTCAATAGTTGAGATAGTACTAAGATAGACTACAGAACGTATTCCACAGTTATTTTGCAGTGGACAATTATTAGGATACCTACAATTACATGAATTATTATTTGCGTCATTATATTTAGTATTACTGTCAGTAACCTTTTGAGTAATCGAGCTTTTTGAATCCCTATACTTGTTAAAGACTATGTTGTTATGTTTTTTAATGATTTTCTCTAGGTTATCTGCACAACTATAGCTTAATTTAAGTGTATTAGGATTAAATATTTTACTAAGTGTTAAATCCTACTACCGATGGTGTTAAATTTAATGTCCGGTTTTTTTTTTTTTTTTTTTTTTTTTTTACATACACTATATTTTAATATATTAAATAATATTAATTTTGATCATTTTTATCTTTGTATATTTACTCGCTTAAGTTAGATTTCAATAGGTTGTTAACATTCATGCAATGACATTTTCTGTCTTAAATATTTATCGGTTGGGGTATCCAGTGGTCTGGGTCAATGTCTGTGGATGTGTGTGCATGTATTTATATGTATCTATGTGTATGGAAAGTGCATCCACTTTTAATTATGTATGTATGTACGTGTGTGTTGGTTTCCCTTCTCCCATTCCCCCCCCCCTTTTTTTTTCATGATAGACGGTGGAGATGTTCTCTGTCTTGTCCCCTTTTTTGTGTGTGTATATGTCTTGGTGCTTATGTATTAGAATCTGACTGCGTTTGTTTTACACGTGAGTTTGGGACCCCATTTACACACCATGAGGATTAAAATGTATACATTGTAAAAAGACCGGATATTAAATATAGCTAAATAACTTCAATGAAAAAATAAATTGAATAACATATATATTTCTTCTTTTCTCCTCAGTAATTTTATAGTTGTAAATTTGATAGCGAATAAATGTTAAATTTTGATTTTGTAATTAGCAGTTTTAAATTTTAATATTAAATTTTATCATATAATTTAGTAATTATTCGTTGGAATAAATTATTTTTTAATACTAAACATCTGAATAGATATTATAACATGACTTCGTTATCGAGCTTTTTGAATTTTCCTGTACTTGTGTTCTGATTGGTCCATCTAGCCTTTGTAACAACGTTTTCCCCTTGCGTAGAATATTAATTAATTTGAAACTTTTAAAACCATTTATTTTACATTCAACGTCATCACTTGATAAGACACCGAAGGTGTTGAAACAAAATGGCTATTTTTCTAGTGATTTTATAACATATTTATGTTATAATTTTTTTTTTCTTTAAAAATAAATAATTATATCTGCTCTACTTTGTATTGAGCACTCTTTTAAGAATAGTAGTTGTTGGTTATTGGAATTCATTCCATATACACGAATCATATACTTGTATATATATATATATATATATATATATATATATATATATATATATATATATATATATAACACGTTGGATTAATGCATAGCGGTTAGGATTGAGGAATCTGAGAGAGGAGTTCAAATTCCATTGGAATCCGTTACATTCACTGACGTGCTATTAACCTTGGAAAAGTTAAGAATCCTCTTCTTCTCCCACAGTTATGAGTAAATAGCAGGTCAGACTGGGATCTAGAGCATTCTATGGCAACTGATCTAGGAGAAGGACAACTCTGAATTCTAAACTTACGGAGGGACTTTTGGGAAAATTGTGACAGACAGCTAACCAGGTCTCTGTATTCCGATATCGAAAATGTGTCGGTGGTTATACACCAAAACCTCCATCACTATAATCAAATCATATAAGCAGGTTGTCTGGTTGTCGGTTATCAGGAAGTAATTTACATGACCCTCATCCATCGTAAAAGGGTCTCTGATAGGCGGGTATCAACAGCCTGCGTTGGTAACTATGTAGATTAAAAAAAAATATTTAACATTCTGCCTTGGGTTTAGTGATATTCTTGCCAGAATGTATTCATTATTTTTGTTTATGACTGTTTATATGTGACAATTTCCACATAATTATTTGTAAATCGAAATCTGCGTGGAATTAAAATTGTGAAGATTCATTATTATTCATCAGACTATGCGATATGTCAAAGATTTTACATATTATTTTCTTCCAACTACTGAGTGTATTGAGTTGAAAAAAATATCTAAAGATTTAAATTTCGTTTGTTTCATCTTTGTTACTTTTGAAATATTTCAATTAAAATAAGGTGATTTAGCTCTATGCATATGGCATTTTCTCATACGAACAACTTTTATGTCAAAGCTTTGCAGTTTATTGATTCTGACTTCGTGCAAACCTATTAATATCTATGAAAGAATAAATAACAATAAGACTTGAAAAAATTAAAAAATTCCGATTCCGATATTTTCGCTAATGTCAAATTCATAGAGAACAAAATCAAAAACCGGAGAAAGTATACATCTCTATTTTTCATATATATATATATATATATATATATATATATATATATATATATATATATATATATTTCCTTAAATTTTACTTACATGTTAATAAATGGTTTGCATTTAACAGAATAAATTTCTACTTAAAATAACGCGTATAAAAGTAAAAATTGCCAAAATGAATGCTTATATTTACATGCCTTATAACAAAATATGGATGCATAATTAAAAGTAATTTTGAAAGAATTATGGATCAATCTTCACTTAACCTACACTTGCTGGAAGAGAGAAATGTACAGGATCGTCCTAAAGTCTTGTTAACCCTTACCTTAATGTAATGAGGACAACACGAGCAGAAGTATTACAGTAATACAGATAAATGTACAGGATTCTGTTGATTCGTTTATATTGATTCTGTCACACATCCAGAAGGTCTGTATGAACACCATCATTTCCCTTGGACAAAACGATGCGGCGCCATGTCGTGTGATACTTTATGAATCTCTGATTTGATGATTGTTGCAAAGGCTCTCCGAACGGCATTCTTCAAATGTTAGGTATTCTGGTATCGCTCATGTGAAACTCTCACATTGATAATATCCAACAGTGCATTGAAATAGAAAATTATATTATATAAGAGTGACAAGGCTTTCGGACCACGATGTAGATTCAGTTGTCTGATGGTTTGAAGAAATCATTAGCAAAAAGCCAAATGGAGATTGTGACTCAGCGCATTGAAGATATGATATTGTAGCGTTGTGTTTCATTGTCTTTGACTAAATTAGAGAATACCTGAAAATATATATATATATATATGTAAAGTTTTCATTTGGAAATCATTCGCTAGTGATGATGCGAACAAGCAAATGGACCTAAAGTCAATATAAATAACAATGACAAAATAAACAACAACAGCGACAATAATAATAATAATAATAATAATAATAATAATAATAATAATAATAATAATAATTGGAATTTTTCAAGGAGACTCTCTGTCACCCCTTCTGATTTGTTTATCCTTAATCCCTCTTACACATGAACTGAAGAACAGTAGCTATGCTTACAAAATAAATAAGAATATATTCAATCACCTACTATACATGGATGATCTCAAACTCTTTGCCAAAGACGACAATGAGTTGAAAGGCCTCCTCAGTAGTGTAAAATACTTTAGTGACGACATAGGTATGGACTTCGGATTAGATAAATGTGCAAAAGTAACATTCAAGAAAGGAATTAAAGAAACACCCTCAATAGATTTAGATTTTGTCACAAAGATTAGGGAATTGAAGCATGAAAAAGCTTTTAAGTACCTAGGAATTAGCGAAGGAGATGGCATACAACATCCCCAAATGAAAGAAAAAATAAGAAAAGAGTACTACAGGCGTGTACGTCTGATACTAAATACTGAACTAAACTCAAAAAATAGAATATCAGCTATAAACACATTAGCTGTCCCAGTGGTGCATTACAGCTTTAATGTCCTTAACTGGACCATAGCTGAAATTAAGCGTATGGACGCCAAAACGAGAAAGCTTCTCACTTGATATCGCATGCATCATCCCAAAGCTGATGTTGATCGTCTGTATGTGCCCAGATCTGAAGGTGGCAGAGGATTAGTTCAACTAGAACTGTCCTACAAAACTACAACAATTGGCCTCCAAAGATACTTGGAAACTACAGAAGACCGGATGATTGTATGCGTCAAGGAACATGAAAGTAGTAAGCGTCTTTACTCCGTAATGAAAGAAGCCAACAAATTCAAACTGGAGCTTCAAATGGGAGTAGAGATGCAACTACAGCATAATACACCGGCTGAAACTGCAAAATACTTGAAAAAGACAGCAAAGACGAATGCAACCGACCAGATACAGAAGCGATGGCAAGATAAACCGCGTCATGGCCAATACTCTGCCCGTATCAAACAAGCTGATGTAGACAAAACCCGTACCCATCAGTGGCTACGCAGTGCAGGATTGAAAGCGGAAACTGAAGGTTTTATCCTTGCTGCGAAGGACCAATGCTTGCTAACTAGGAATTATCAAGCACATATACTAAAATATTGTGTCAGCCCAAAATGCAGATTCTGTGATAAATATCCAGAAAGGATTGATCATCTTGTATCTGGTTGCACGATGTTGGCACCCACTGAAAATAAAACCCGTCATGACAGAGTGGGCCAATATCTGCACTGCAAAATCTGCAAACTTCTACGGGGAGGAAACTGAAAGAAACTGGAATGAACACCACCCAGACCTGGTTACCGAGATAGGACCTGTTACAATTCTATGGGACTACACAATACACACTGACAGATCAATCAATGCCAACCGCCCAGATATTGTTATTAAAGACCACAAACAAAAACGGTGCCTGCTTATTGATATGGCAGTCCCTGCTGACTGCAATGTATCTTTGAAGATATACAAAAAGGTGTCAAAATACAAGGACCTTTAAATAGAAATCTCGAAAATGTGGCATATGCGAACATCAACAATTCTTGTTGTAGTTGGAGCCCTAGGACTGGTTGGAAATGATTGCAGTAGACTAATTGAAGGGGTTCCTGGAAGTCCATGCCTCAAGGAGATACAAAATTTTTTTCTGAGAATTACAGCCCACACTTTACGAAGGGCTTTATCTAAGTAATTTTTTTTTTTTTGTCAGTGAAAAGTGTCATGATTCCATTTCTAACCTTAGGTCCCTGGGCGGGACCCGGGAAAAAATGTGTAAACGCTTGAAATCAAAGAAAATAAATAATAATAATAATAATAATAATAATAATAATAATAATAATAATAATAATCCAGGTTATATTCGAGGCAATGGAATCTATACGAACGAACCCAAATAATTTCATTGCAAAAAATTTGCGAAAGGCGCTCTGTATTCTAGGTTTCGCGATTTGAATGAGAAAACTATTAATGCAAGATGTCAAAACAAAAAATGAGTGAATAATGATGAAAAAATAATACTGCTAATAATAATAATAATAATAATAATAATAATAATAATAATAATAATAATAAAGTATTCATCCTAATACACAAACGCAACAGCAATTTTTCCAAAAAGTAAGCCTCCATCAGTGTGTCAGACATAGCTTCAGGGACGAAGTATCATTATCAGTAGCAAAAGCCAATTCAGCAGTAACTCAGCATAACAAAAAAATTACATGTTTTGTCTCACAGCGGGTGACTTCTAGATAATATGCAGCCTCATTCCAAATTTTGTACTACCTCTGCCAAAAACACGCGATCCCACGATCAAACACACACACACAGACACACACACACACACGCAGACATACAGACATTTGTTATTTTTAGGAGTTTTGATGTATCTGTCGGGCAAGTGTTTTCAAAGTCTTAACTATAATGTTTTTTTCTGGACAGATGACAGAAAAGAAATAAAGATGTTCAACTAATTCAAATATTATCTGACATCATTTATGTATGATAAGTTCCGTGAACAAAGGCCTAATTACCATGCATATGTTATTTCTTGTTATCCAGACATGGCTCATTCTAATTCATGTATTTGATAGGTCTACTCACACAGACCAAATATCCTTTCACCTATCTTTATATATATATATATATATATATATATATATATGTGTGTGTGTGTGTGTGTGTGTGTGTGTGTGTATGTGTGTGTGTGTGTGTGTGTGTACTAGATAAATGACCACGTATTTAAATTAGATCAGACAATACTAAATAAAAAAAAAATCTCTTACTTTGCTCACATTTACATACATTCACACTGGGGGAAAAAGAAACTATAATTAAATAAAACAACATTTACATTGGAAGAAGTTCCCGAAGTGACTACAACCTTGGATTAGTTTTTCTCATTCATGTTAACAATCATGTTAATTACAATGACCTTCAGCAATCTTTGATATAGAAGACCACTGGTTAGTCTCCCTCTCGACTAGTCCCAGGTGTAATAATCCTAGGAATCTCATTTGGATCGCTAACCAAATTTATCTTTGAGTTGAGATGGTGTTAAAATATCTCGGACAAACAACAATCGCCTATGTAGATCATATGGAAGGAAAGAAAGATCAACTGGCAAGTGTAACGCCTCTCACTTGGTCCAATGTTTCGTTAATGTGTCCGTTATCTTTATATAATCGGGCCTATTTTCTGATAGGAAGTGAAACAGTTTAGCGTGACAAACTTTGCGCTGAATTCACAGGAAAATTGAAAGCGAGGTAAACTTCTTGTGACTTACCGAGTTGTGAGTCCTGTCCACATTTAAGTAGCTAGTTGTCAGAGAATCAGTCATGTTGATGGAGTGAACATTATGTTACTCGAAGAATATGTACAACAGGCTAAATATGTATCCACGTATATCTAGCACTCATAGAGTCACACACACTCAGAGACAAATTCAGAGATACTGACATACAAACGCGCGCACGCGCACACACACACACATATATTTTCCTTCATACTGTCGGATCTATATCCATATATTTGCTTATATATATATATATATATATATATATATATATATATATATATATATATATATATATATATATATATATATATTGGTTGGATTGATCTGAGTCTGTGACCCTGGGTTTCACGCTTTTGCGATCGTCAGACGTATACTTGTTTGTCTGACGAACACAAAAGCGTGAAGCCCAAATATGTTAGCTCTATCTCTGATATTGAGCGCTTTCAAATAGGTACCGCACATATAATATATAAATAATTATATATATATATATATATATATATATATATATATATATATATATATATATATATATATATATATATGACAATTGAAAAAAGATCTTAGATTTTGCCGACGCGTTTCGTCTTCCGATTTTTTCAAATCAAAAATGAAATCGAAATGTTCTTGTTGTTATAGTTATATTAAAAAATCCAAATTTAAAAAGATAGACGCTTCTGTCTAAGCCTTTTTTTCTGGTTAATGTAAATTACCTTTATCGTAAGAGATTTTTTCTTTCCATGTCAACAATATAGATAAATTCCCAGATCAATTCTGTGGACAAGACAGATTGGTATAAAATGACAATTGGAAAAAAAGATCTTAGAATTTGCCGACGCGTTTCGTCTTCCCACTTTTTCAAGGCAAAAATGAAATCGAAATGTTCTTGTTCCAATTGTCATTTTATACCAATCTGTCTTGTCCATAGAATTGATCTCGGAATTTATTTATTTATCTATCTATCTATCTATCTATCTATATATATATATATATATATATATATATATATATATATACACACACACTTTTCACACTCATATATATATATATATATTTATATATATATATATATATATGTGTGTGTGTGTGTGCCCGCGCGTGTGTGTGTATACATGCGTGCGCACGTGTGCGTGTAATTAAATGAGTATGTGAGTGTGTGAGCACGCGTTTAGTGATGTGTAAGACTCACCGCTATGTCATTTTCAAACAATGGGCCTCGTATGGTCACCAAAGTTTAAGCAAAGACGAGCGCCATCAGTATCACGATGGTTGACCACGTAGGAAAACCAGGTGATTTATATTTGGATGTGCGGACGGTGTACATAATAACAGCCCGGAAACGGAAATTGAATAGCTGAGGATCAATTCCAATCTTTTCAGTTATATTCAGGTAGGTTTGAATAACTTTGGAGATGTTTAATTGGTTCATATAATGGAGATTCTTAAAACATTACTTCATTTTATTCCTGACAATAAGAGTTTAGAACGCCGGTTTGTTTGTGTGTTTGTCTCTTTATGAGTAATACCTCGCTCATTATAATTAGTTTAAAATCTGGCAAGAATTCCAACTAAATAAATCTGCGCCAATGATTTTTTTTTATTATTTATAATCTAGAACGTATGAATGTATTGTTGAACAAGATATCTGGTTCTCATGTTTAATTATCACGCCATGGTTCCAATTGCAAACATTTAGATCATAATAATTTGTAATTTTTTAATTATAAAAATATATTTAATTTTAAATGTTATTAATGTATTGATTTTACCCATTATGGATTCAAATAAAATATTTTATAGTAGTAGCCATAATTACTGCATGTACATAACGTGGGTCCTGATTTTGGAAATATCAAGACACACACTAAGTCAGACATACATTCATATATCAATGATTATTTTAAATAAATTTTAATGCCAATTTATCTACATATTGCTTATATCCTCATCAAATATGTTATATTACTTATCGACTTGTGATCAAAAGCATCATAACAATTTTAATTTAAAATTGGACCAAAAATATAATGAAAATTACATTTAACTGATTATTTCATTATTCATGTTCAACCCTTAATATACGAGACATGTCTATGAAATATCAAATATGATTTTTCATTAATTATTCTTATACTAACTGAATGAGGGTTACTTTTTATTTTTATTTTTTCGAGCATTTCACTACAAGCAAGGCAGGAGTTCATCTAGTACTCATGGGGTTACGGAAAGTGAAAGTGAGATAAAAGAGTGGGTTTATATTGTTGATGCAAGAAAAAAGGACAATGATCAAGGCAACAGAAGATGGCGATTGACGTTGTATTTAAATCTTTGAAGATTGTAGTTATCAGGGAAGCAAATGAGAGGAAGGATGTTCCAATAGCGGTACGTGCGAGGAAAGAAACTGTTGGAGTATAAGCGGTCGTTGAATGTAACTATTTCAACAGTAATTGGATGGGACCTAAATGCCAGTCCAGTAGAACGCATAGATTCATGTAGTCGGGGCACAAGGAGGGGTAAAAAACCTCATCAGAGCATTTGCCCTCATATTTGTTATTTTTTTATTCCATTGTTTCGGCCATCATCAGGTGTACGTCTACCAGAGTATAATACAGAGTATTCCTAATCAACGGGGTTATATTTCTCAGCCCATTTGTGCGTGGGCCATAAAACTTGAACCGTGTAGATTGAATAAAGGGATCCCTCATTTATTTATTATTTTTAATACTGCTCAGTTATTGTTCACCCTATTTCCACTCTGTCCAAGTGCGCTCTACACACATTCCTGGTCATGTATAGAACTTGTCATTATCATGGCACCAAATTCACGAATCAACATCTTAATCCAGTGCGGTATCGGGTGGAACAATTCTCTATGGAGAAAGTGGTGACTTCAACGTGACCTCCCTGTTGATGATTGACGTTGTTGCTGCTTAAATTCGCTGCAGTCAACGAAGCTCTTCTCTTTTATTTCAGTGACTTCTGCTGTTAAATTACATTATTTTTCCTATGGCCCAACCAAATATCTGCAATTATTTCCGTAAATGTTACATTGTTCTAAACACGAAATGGAATATACTTGACTAGAAAATCAACTTTGAAAAGATTTTTTTTCCTTTTAATATCTACTTCAAACATTGCTCATTTGTGCGAGATATGCCGAGAGAATTATGTTCACAATCAGTAAAGTTAACAGCACCATTGATTTAACTAACATGTTCCCCTTATCCCTTGTGCTATGTCCTCTCAGGAAGTCGGTGTTCATATTACTTCCCAAAATTATATCTTTTCTAGCAGGTAATACGTTTTGATTTCTTCCTATCTATCGTAATCCCTGTTCTGATTTTCATATACACAAGCACTTTAGTTATTTTTATTTCCCTCTGTGACATTTTGCCCCATGAATGTCAAATGCACAAAGCATACTTCCCTCACAATATGCACTAGACATTACAAATACCACTCTCTAATGTATAAGTGTCATGTTTGTTAGCATTATCAATCAAACGTGTTTGTTACATGTCAGTACGTGATATTTCCAGCATCCTTATGCTACCACGTATCTGTGATTTTACAGAAGTGAGCACTTCATCTGTGATGATATTGTTTGGTATTCACTGTCTTTCTCTTCCTTCATATCTGGAATGCAACATTCACTTTTCCTTATTTCTCACATTCCTTTAATATTTGGCTTCGTAGATCCTGCGGTTTTCTTTGGGCGTAATCTTCATATATTATTTTGTTAATTATTTGCCTACCAGTATTAATTCTTGGCATGAAATCATATTCTCTATTTTCTGTTTTGTGTTTTTACGGAAATAATTCTTTATCCGGATGCAGGGAGGTTTGCCCACTGTATAAAATCTGGGTTATTCTAATGACGTCAACATAAAAATACTTTTTCCGAGCTGTTCAAATAGATATTTGTGTCGAAACATAGAGGTGCGTAGTCTGTAAAACATAGACACACATGTTTTTGCACTTTTCTAGCTGATATCATTCAGAGCATAAACATCACATACACTGTCCCACAGGATATGTGATATGTATGTGAAAAAACAGTGCTCTTCCACATCTATTTCCGGTCTAACACTGCAATGCTTTTTTTCCACCAGAATTCGATCTATAAGCTTATATATGTGGTTTATTAAACCGATTGTCCGTTTCAACTCGCATTCATTATCACTGATTTTCTCAGGCAAACCAATTAAAAATAGACCTACTAATGTCTTCCGTCATGTCAGCATTTTCATATATTTGATTTATTATATTTGAAATCATGTCGATGATAAAATCGATAAAATCTGCTAGCCTCCCTATTACAATAATACTCGGTTCTAATTCTTTGTTCTTACTCCAGGCTTTAATATTGCCTGTCCTTCCATAACTCCATGGACCGCAGATCTAATTAGTTCCTCGTGGGATTATTCTCGACAGTGTTGTCCATTCCAACATTGAAACGTGTTGTTTTTTTTTTCAATTAAAAGCGATACTTCTGTGTATAATACTGTCGATGATCTGATTTTGTTGTCTTACGGTTCTCTTGTTTGTTTTTTTCGTACATGCCATATCTATGATGCTTATTATTTCTATTTCTGCGCAATTCTCAATGATCATTTTTTATTTTTGCACTATTTTTGTGTTTAATGAACTATATTCTATACCAAATCTTGCTATTGTTTAGTACTTCTATTTTCATCATATCGAGTATTATATCAATGTTTCAAACTTTTATTCTTGGCGAGGTTTCATTGTGATGATCTCGTTCACAAATTTTGAATTAATATATTCCATTTTGACTTTTCATTCTTGTTTACTATATTTTATATATTTTAACGCTGCATTCATTTGCAATTTCGGTCATTCAGAAAATGTTCATATTGTGATAGCGTAATACTTCAGTTTAATTTTCTGTCCGTAATATTATTTTGAATTTAAATATCGTAATATGGGCGCTCTAACAGCACGCACTTAGATATGAGTATAGTCGCATATTGATCGTTATGTAGTAGATTTCTTTTGACATTATTCGCGCTTCGTGCCCATAAGCATCTTGGATGATCTTGAAATCGGTTATTCGCAACTAACGGGTGGTTTTTCATTGTCGAACTAAATTCGTTTTTCTCCGTTTGTTTGTTTGTTTTTTAAATTCTATTCTTTTAGTCTCTATCATTTTGTTACTGGGATTTATATTAATACATGTCGTTGTTTGATGTGTAGTAAAACAGTACATACCAAACATGATAAATTGTTATATATATATATATATATATATATATATATATATATATATATATATATATATATATATATATATATATCCTTTAAAGATGATATCTTGTAACTTGTTTTTTGGAATAATGTAAGATAACATTGTAATATGTCTATGTAAATTATAATAAAACTGCCTTGATTTAGATAATTCCAATTAAGTTTCATGTAAATTGGCTACTATATATTTAAATACAAATCATAATTCTTCCCTCTACAGAACATCTACATATGCCCATATTTAAAATTTCTTGTTGGTCATAATATAAAACGAAAATCGTGTTAAAAATCTTGCAACATTGCAAACAACAATACACTTTTATAAATTGTGTAGTGACGACGAATAATTTACCGGACCGCAAATACCTTACCGTTCCCATCAAGATACTGCGTTACATTTACTTATAATAGTAAAAATGGTGTCATTTTCAACCATTGTTTACAAATGAATCCTTTCAAACTTCATCTTCATCATAGACTCAAGCCTAATCTAAGCGATGTTTGAGATAACGAGAAACGTTCACTTGAACGTTCTCCATCATTGTCAGTCAAATTAACAGTAGCGATCTGCGAGTATTACTTTTTATCAAGTGACGAATACACAAGAGCAAAACAAAGCTTATTTTCAAAGCAGATGTGTCCTTGAAAATGCGTACCCTACAGCTTTCAGCTAGCCTTCACAGTAGGTGCAGGAATATAGAGTAAAAAGACGTTAGCACGACAGATTTCTACGTAAACACAGCAAAAAAGAATTCCGGCAAAATAACCATTCATGTTGTGAAATCTATTTTGCTTGTACAGAATGCACCACGAATCTCTAGACAGTTAAAGGATGCATTTTTTTTTACTATTCAGCTATGTGTATTACTTATAGTATATCTGTCAATGTATTCTGAAAGGAAATTCCTGCAAAAAAATCTCTCAAGCAATACATCAAATGTGACGGCAGTAGAAAGATATGTTGACTAAACATAGCCATGCTTGAACTTTCGTTTTGTTTACATTTTTCTTTAGTATATGATGCATGTAAATACCTTCATATATATATATATATATATATATATATATATATATATATATATATATATATATATATATATATATATATAGTAGTGTTGAAGAAATGATCGTACACGTGAAAATATACATATTTTTTATTTGTAACATATTAATAACGGGAATATATCTACTGCAACAGATTGCATACTAAAATGAATCCATATAAAACTAAATAATATTCCATGGTTAAGAAAATATGCCCACATTTAAATTTGCAGGTGTTCCAAAAAAAAAATGATCGTCCAGCAGAACAACAGGTTTTTTCCATTTAATATTTTGTAACAATGCCTTTTTTTAATTTCAACAGCAACCAATCTCTTCCTGTAGTCTTTAAGTAACGATTCGTATATTTTAGTAGGTATTTGGTCCTGTTCTTCCTGAGTAATTGTCCTCAGGTTTTTTATGTTTGTTTGACCTTTATAACGGATCTTATTTTTCAAAAACCACCATACATTCTCTATTGGATTCAAATCCGGCGACTGACTGTGCCATTGTTAGATTGTTGTTATTATCAATCCAATAGTTCGTACTCTTTGCAGCATTCTTGGGATCATTGTTCTGATGGAAGATCCAATCAGGACGAAGGGCAAGATTCTCTACAGAAGGAGTTACATTTTCGCTCAGGATTTGTTGATATTGTTTCTGCATTCATTCTACCGTCTATAATTTCTAGTTTGCCAAAAGCTCGCATCGAAAAGCTGCTCCAAACCATCATAATACCACCAGCAAATTTGACAGTTGGTATTATATTCTTGGCTGCGTATGTTTGGCCGTCATTCCTGCATAAATGATTCACGGATCTGCGGCGGAACAAAAAAATGTTATTCTCATCTGTCTAAAGAACTCTTAAGAATTTTCTTTATCTTTATGCTCTGTCACAAATTTCAACCTGGCATCGCTATGCCGTTTCAGAAAGAGTGTTATCATTCTTGGGTAGCGTGACTTTATAAAGTATATGTGTAGTTCATTAATAATCGTTTTCTTAGTTACATTAACCACTGACAAACTCAGATCATTCTGAAGGTCTTGTCTGATGGCCATTGTGTTGTTTTGGACCAGTCGCATCAAATTTCTTCGTAATCTGGGAGAGATCTTACTGGGAGTACCGGGTCTAGCTTTGTCCTCAAGAGTCTTTTAAATTTGGCAATAAATGAATCAATTGATGAAAAAGCTATGTTCGTGTCACTGGAGATGTTTCTCTAACGTTTTCTATTGTTCCATAGCTTAATAATTAACTTTTTGAGCAAACGCAAACGTAATTTTCTTACATCTAGCCATTATTATAACCGTTATCAGTGAACAGTGACTGCAAAATGATCCAAGTTTGAACTGAATAATGTAATAGAGATACGGACATTCTAGAACAGTTTAGAATCTTCTACCTTGATGTACAACCAAAATCTACCGTATTATAATGCAAAAATTGATATTGTACGAACACTTTTTCCACTATGCGAAATAATAAATATCCTAAACTATCACCTATCGATGAAGTTCTAATTTTAAATTGCAGATTCTGATTTTATGCCCAAAATTATTTATATAAAATTGGTAAGCGAGGTTTTCATTCGCTATAAGTGAGAATAAAAAGTATCTGTTTGCTGTATGCTCACATATCCTACCCGACAGATATATATATATATATATATATATATATATATATATATATATATATATATATATATATATATATATATAAGTATTATAAAAAAAGAAAGAAGCTGGTGTTCTTATTGATATTTTTTTAACAAAACAGCGCTCAATGTAAATTGACAGAGCATAAATATCATAAATTAACTGATTTAAAATACCGTTGCTTCGCTACACATTTCTACAATATTGTGTAGCGAAGAAACCATATTTTAAATAAGTTAATATATATATATATATATATATATATATATATATATATATATATATATATATATATATATATATATATATATATATATAAAATTATAGCAGAACGAACGGTAAGATCAAAGCATTCTAATGTAACACTGCATATATAATATGTGTCTGTGTCTGTTTGTGTGTGCGTGTGTAATATCTCGTTTACTTTTCGGTAAGAAACAAATTTCGTAGTAAATGACATTAGTTTCCTTAAAATAAGGAAATAAGGGAATATTTATTATAATATTTGAAACAGGAATCGAAGGAAGCATAAAATCTATCATAATATACATATAATTTTATTCAAATAATTATTGATGTCGTGACTTTCTTTATGAAAACCTATTCGTATTTCCAAATTATGATTCGATAAACAGGAGAACAATTGTATTATATCAAGTAATAATCGGTAGAATTTGGTGTAACTAAGAATTAAACTCGTATTCAAATGTACAAAAGTTCTTCTCTAAAGAAAAATAAATAAATAAATACAAAGATACAATTTACTTTTCCCTTATCTTGTAAATAGGATCCCCTTAAAACCTAAAAATGTATTTCCAGAAAGGAGTAATTATATCGCCATTTATAACATAAAATTAGAAATAATATAGCTGTTTTATAATGAAAATAAATACTTCAGTGTAAATGTTACATATCTTGAAAAACTCCTAGATACATATATACAAAGACATATTTATATTGTATTTGCACGAAAGCAAACAAATTATAATTGCGATTTAGATATTTATTTTCATGAAAAATTCGATGACATCATCTTGCTTTTCCTTAACTACGTATTGTTTGTCGTTAAATAAGTCCTGGGAAAACTACGACTATTTTTCTAATGTAATTAAAATTTTACAAAAATTTTGAAAATGTTATTATCGATTGTTCCAAAGAATCTTTTGTTTTTTTTATGTTCGACAGAATTCGACTAAACGAAACATTTCAATTTCATTTAAATCGAACAATTCACTCGAATGTCATATGTATCGATTTGATACTGCATTTCAGATATTCAGTTATACACTATATAGAATATCGATTACTTACCCCAAAATATTCATTGAAATTTACGTTTCTTGAATGTGTCATTTAAAATTGGAATGAAGAACTGTACGTGCCCGACTGAAGAGATCGACGTTATATTGGCCCCGCGGATGAGGACAGAGGTTTCAAAATATAATACACATATGTATGTCAGTTAGTCCAAATAAATTGTATTAAAAGCTTACCCTGAAGATGCAGTTACAGAATATATAAAAAAGTGTTGCTGAAATGTCTTAACCCATTTCCCAAAATTAAGTGATATGATTTTGGCCGAGATTTTTACAATACACATCGCGTAGTTTTATTCGTTTAATTCTTCAACATTCAGGAAAATAACATTTCATAAATTCTTAATTATCAATATTGTAATTCGTAAGAAAGTACACGCTTTACATGTATATACATAAATAATATTAGCAAAGTTTGCATCGTCTTTCTAAATTTTAATATGTAAAAAATCACTTGATAATTGAACACCGCTCAATGGCTAATGTATATGTTGTTTTCAGTGTTACACTCTATAATAACTCAGATCATATTCACAGAATAGGATACTATTCATGCCGTTTATAAGAAAGTCGCATATCTGAAGCTTCCAGCAATGGCTTAATACACCACCGTACAGATTTCCTGTTAATATTATTAAACATTTGATTAGGTTGATATAAGCACAATAGGAATGCTATATGTACGGTTTTGGTAACTGTGTTTTTTTTCTGGTTGCACTTAGTTTACATTGTTTGTTCATTTTAATTTTATTTTTTAGAATAATATATTCTGTTTAAATAAAGAAAGAGTAATCAAAATTACTTTGAAGGGCAGTGGATTTAAGCGTATTTCCTGCTCCGGAAAGGATGTTGCTTGTGAAAAATCTTATCAAAACTTTCAAATATATACATTGCAATTTCATATAAATAAGTTAGCGTTTCTGTAAGTATATTTAACTAACATTTTGACAGATATAATATTTCTAAAAACTGAAAATTTTAAATTTTAAAATAGGTCTACTTATTATCGAATTATTGCGTTATATTTCAACAAAAATATATATTTAAAGTTAACTGATTTGTAACGTGTGTGTCTATATATATATATATATATATATATATATATATATATATATATATATATATATATATATATATATTATAATATATCTATATCTATATATATATATATATATATATATATATATATATATATATTATTTTTATTATTATTACAGTTAGATTCACGTTAGGAATATTCGAACACAGTTGCGTTCCATATCACGTGACGTCAGCGTCTCGCGACGGACGCTACTTCTAAACAAACAGTAATTTTAATTTATTTGTAACAAACAGTTATATCTGAAGAAAGATTGGGGTCAATCTGAAATATAGTATATATATATATATCTATATCTACGGTAGGGGTATTGAAGACTAAGTGGGAATTGATGTTTTTTTATCAATATCTTAATTCAAGCAGAGTAAAATATTTTTATGGGTGTACGTATGTCTGTACATACATAACATTGCACAGGTACATGTAAGTCACTCACGTGCAACACATACATGCAAAGTAACAAGTAAAGAGCGTGTGACGGGAATGGAAACAGATTTCTTATAATACAGATTTACTTTCGTTAATTTGGCCCCAGTACCATAGAATTCGCCCTCCTGTGAGATAAAGATTCATCAGACAGAGAAATAATTTTTCCTGTATAAGAGATAAATCATTATTACGTTTTGAATATATATATATATATATATATATATATATATATATATATATATATATATATATATATATATATATATATATATATATATATACTCTATACGATGTACTATATATATTTCTACTCTAATTGTAGAAGTCAAAAGATAATTTACCTCCTAGAATGCACACTATGCCAGAAACAATATGTAGGAAAATCTGAATGGCCCTTTAACTACAGAATTAATAATTATCGCAATCGAATTAAGTCGACGCCCCATGAAAAATTATTACCTGTAGAACAATATTTTCGCCTGGAAAAACACGATTTCAAAACCCATGACAAATTCACTATAATTAACAGAATAGAAAAGTTCAGAGCAGATAACATTAGAAAGATTTTAGAGTTACATGAATATAAATGGATACAAAGTTTAAAAACACACTATCCAGCCGGGATAAACCATAAATTTAACAATATAGATAGTATTAATATATAAATCTACAATCAAAACCTGCCTACATTTCTCACTCACGCAAGACAGACATACCTACAGAAGTGTTGAGGACTAACACTTATACACACATACGAACATACACAATTACATTCATTATACTCACTCACTCCCTAATGAGCCAAATGATAACACACTCTTACAGTAATATACACCCTTACACATATCATAATCACTCACTCCCTAAGAAGCAATAACGCGCGCACACTTAACAGAGTTACATCACCTCTCTAGAAACCAATAAAACTGTCAAAATGACCAGGGGAATTCGGAGTAGCATAGATCCATCCAGTTCTGATCTCAAATAACAACTTAAAAGAGACTGTTTGACAAGGAATGTTAAAAGATTCATTTTAAAAAGATTAAAAAAATAATAAAAAAAAATGAAACCTACAGCCAAAAGTTCATTTTCTCCATCAAGACATCCATTTCTGTAGTTCATTGCTACCAGCAAGCAGAAATATTTCCTCTCTTTATGATGGCCATGTTGTCCAAAACTAGTCGAGGAATCTAAATGAAATAATAATAATAAAACACAATAGAATATTAATCTACAACCCAGTGTGTCTGAAGATTTTATTTTTTTAATATATTTTATTGTTCAATATATATATATATATATATATATATATATATATATATATATATATATATATATATATATATATATATATAATATATGTATGTATATATATATATATAATTGTGGTCCATTTTATGAACATACATTATTCAATATACAAGATGGTTCACAATATGTTGGCTAATCAGACTGTTATCTTTTTTCAGCTAACAATGTGTGAATCTCTCAATACATACAAAGGTGCATCATTTAAAAGAGGAGAAACATTCATCTAACACAAATAATGTTTCAACCAACAGTTACCTTCCTTAGAGTTTTTTTTTTGTTTTTTTTTTCTTTATTAGCACGTTTTAATATAACAGTAACAGACTGACACCTACGTGTCTCTTTTCTTATTAAACAAATTCGAACAGTAATAAACTTTACAGGTGTCATATAAACAATTACGTCTATTTGACCGCTCAAGAGTTTGAACATATGTGGGATGTGTAGTCCGCACCGACCCTGGCCGTAAACAACTACTACTGAGCTTGATGTTTAGTGAAGTCTTCATAATTTGCGCAAAATTAACGCTTCGTTGGACACAGATGACGAAGCTAGACTTTCTTATTCCGGCATTAGCTCACACAATACTTTAGTGTTAAGCCTACAAAAATTCTTATTAATGGGCGCATTGCATTTCTCAGCAGTGTTTCTGAACTTATATAACGTTGTCTGTAATTTCTGTATGAAAAACGAATCATTTCCATTACGAAGTTCTATGCAAAATTACCAAAGATAAGTAATCTATACTTTTAAAAAACGAGCGACTTGGAGGGTTACTATTTGTATTTAGGTAGCTTGAATTAAATCTACCCAAATAATAACACTTTCAAATATTGTTGTTTTCATTTTCGTTAATTATTGGTTCTGATAACAGTTTAATTGCTTATAAGCTTTTAATGAGAAATTAGTTAACTTTCAAATATTTTGGCATTTCAAGAAATATATTAGTATATTAATCAAGACTAGACACACACACACACACACACACACACACACATATATATATATATATATATATATATATATATATATATATATATATATATATATATATATATATATGCACTCACACATGCAAACATGCATATGTAAATACATATATATTCACTCACATACGCACTAAAACTAAATACGAGTCATGATTAAAAAGTATCTGATATGTTTCTACATTAACGGATGTAACATATGCAATGTGGCGACAGTTAGAACTGACAGACTTTGAATTCTGTCGATTATACACATTAAGTTATGAAGTTCTCACTCACATTTATTGTTTATAGCCATTTCTGGAAGGATAGTGTGCAATGAAATAGATTGAGTCCGGCAATTATTTAATAGTATTTAACGTTCATAAATAGAAAATGTATTAAATACTTTTCGGACTCAATCTAGTTCATTAAATGTTTTAATTGTTTACGTTAAGATACTTTTCGTGAGTAGAAATGGTCGATCGAGAAAAGTTTTTGAAGATTGTGTGTTTATAGACAATAACTCGGACGTTGCTATCCAGTTGCTTAGTATTACAGCACGTCAGTATTCAGGCCATTAAATGTCATTAATACTGTTTAATTACAAAGAAAGAATTTACTTAAACGATTTTATATACAAAAAAATAGAGTATAGACAGAAAACAATATATATATATATATATATATATATATATATATATATATATATATATATATATATATATATATATATATATAATTATTTATTTAAAAATATGATTCCAACTCACTACATAAGAGGTCTCATGTTTCAAAACAAGAGCCGAAAACTTCAAAATAATATTTGAATTAACTTGAGTTAAAGTAGGCTCTGTTCCATCTTCAAGCGAAATTTATTTTATTTTTCGCTTGAAGATGGAACAGAGCCTACTTTAACTCAAGTTAATTCAAATATTATTTTGAAGTTTTCGGCTCTTGTTTTGAAACATGAGACCGCTTATGTAGCAAGTTGGAATCATATTTTTAAATAAATAATTATATTTATGCTCTACTTTCGTATCGAGCACTATTTTTTTTAGATAATAACAAAAATACTAAGGGACTTTTGATTATTTACCAAACCAGTTTCTTTCCTATTTTCTACAATATTTTCACACACACACACACACACATATATATATATATGAATAATAACATATAAACAGAAAATAGTATATATATATATATATATATATATATATATATATATATATATATATATATATATATATATATATATATTCAAGAAACTTTTTGTAAGGAAGTCAGTCAATTCAAATTTTTTTTAGCTGGATGTCGTATGAAAACATTTATCACTGACTAGCGAAGATTATATAGCGTTTTCAGTTTAATTTTTTATCATTATCTTTAATGAAAATAAAATGGGATTAAATTTCTAAGGAAATGAGAAATCAATTTTAACACAATTTCTATCCAAATATGATGTAATGTTTTATAGGCTTTGTTTATTTTGTTGTTGAGACCAATATTTCCATCTCCATAAAGGACTGACTGCAATAAAGTTGATATATAAGACATGATTCACTATTCTCCATTCTATAGCAAATAAGTGAATATTTACAAAATATCACATGCAGGCATGCAGAGTGTATCGGACTAACACCACCTACCAGAAATCTTGTATTTAAACTGCTGCTTTTCATGGTTCAAGATTAAATTAAATGTCAAAAGCAAATTGTATAAATTAGAACATGATGAGCTCTATTGCAACACTTATAATGAATTTAAAATACCTTATAAAATGTTGTTCTTTATATTATTAGACTGATTTTATCCCAGCAATCTAGTAAATATCAGTATTTAGCAATATAGCAATTTTCTTTCAGATTAAAAAAAAATAATCAGTTCTTCATCGTGACTGAGATGTTGAAAAGTATTAAGAAAATGACCAGGAGCTTTTAACAGTTTATCCAAATTTATTTTATGGATATACAAATTCTTATTCGAATTGTGGAATATATTAGTTTGGTGCAAAATAATGTCGTTTTCTCACACATGTTACTATGTGAGAAAACGATAATATTTTTGCACCAACCTAATATAATGGAATACATTGTTCCTTTATTTGATGAATAGTTGAGGTTACATCATGTTGAATCTCTGGTGCAAATCCTATCCCCAATGTTAAGCAATGTTGAATATACTCATAGTCTAGATGGGTGAAAACTTGTGAATACCAGATAAAAATTATAATTAGATAGATAAATATATATATAAAACATTAATGCCCCGATATATACCTGTGATGTTGATCAAATATATTCAATTGTTTCATAAATCTTTTATATTTCAAGATTTTCATATTTTTTCAAAAATTTTTCTTAATCTGAATTTTTAAAATTTCAACATTCATCGAATATTTCACCGTGTAATTTCCATGATAAAAATCGGAGTTTGTTAGTTTACGGATTTTTAACCCATGCTCATATAAATATTTTCACATGTTCATAAAATACTAATTGTGTGTTTGTAATTTTTTTAACAATCCTATCGCCCGATGGATAAATATAATGCCGAAATAATTTTATTACATAATCATGCTAATGTTTTATACATTTATTGTCGTTTATTCATGTGAAAATAAAAAGATGATGAGATATCATTTTTCATATGTTGAAAAATACATGTAAATTTTTGCTATACATTAATTCTATTCAAAATTAGCAAAGGACTATTTACAAAGATTCCCTAATTTGATTGCAGATGTAATGTACAATTTAAATATACTCAAGCATTTCAATGAGGATAAATTCGAATCAAATACGAGAAACGTTTTCATAAAATGATAAAAATCCATGTAAAAACTTATCGAATTCTTATGTTTAACTAAAATCATGATCCTCGAATTGTGCAGTGGTCGATAATTAGGATTGTCACATACGTATGACTTCACATCTGAAGAATATGTTACTCTGAGAATAATATATTGGATGACCCCACTAGCGTTGAATACAATATGTGTAATCTTGCCTTTGTATAAAAGAGAAAGATGCACTTAAATTCAAGCCAGAAAATATATCAGCCAATGAACAAAAACAAATATAGTATAATATATATATATATATATATATATATATATATATATATATATATATATATATATATATGTATGTATGTATGTATGTATGTATGTATCCGCTATATATCCGCTTATATTCATCTCAACTGGTTGGCTTTTATATGCATTCCATTATACGAGATAATCCAGTGCGACTTGATGGCGCCCCGCGCTTAGTGAAAGAAAAAAAAATCAAAACCGTGAAGTGAGCATGACAGCAAATATTGAAACTAGGATGACTGAATTATAACAAAAAATATAGGGAAGACATTTAAAAAAAAATCGACCATGATTCTTTATTTACGATCGATAGGATGGATATCATCGCATTTCAGAGAAAATATTATAGCATCTACATTTCACAAATATAAGCACTGTCTTAGACAGAAGATCTAATCATAATCTCTCTGACAAGAAATAAAACTGTGAAACGGAATGAACAGCGGAATACAGTCTAGTGTTTTGAAAATGTAATCTCTTTTCAATACGATAACTATGTTCTATGTCGCTTTAATCTATTTCTCTCTTGGGATAGATAGATAGATAGATAGATAGATAGATAGATAGATAGATAGATAGATAGATATTCCTGTAAAATCTCCCTAATAATTGTGTAGGAATATCATTGAAAAGAGTGTTTCTCTTACTGCTATAGTTCAAATGCAGGATTATCTGGGATGTCAAATCTTGGTCGGCATCCAGTATGAAAAAAATGATCAACTCCGATTTGTATCCGAGGAAAATGCACCATAGAATTACCCCAGTATGTCATTCAAAATTATGTGCCACTTAAAGTAAAGAAACGCTTCCACTGGGCACTGAATGTATCTAGTGTAAGGAAATAAAATGATGAATTTTCCGATATCTGGGTGGATTATTATTACGATATCTTAAAAAGTAATGTCTGAAGCAAAATTTTTATTTAAGGTTGGTTATTGGTCAACACTACTTTGGATATAATCAACGTTTCATTATCCATGAGTCAAGATTCATTACTTTATTACCCTGTTAATATATTTGCTGAAAGATTGTGTATGAAATATATATTCTACCAATAAAATAGTTATTATTCATGCATTAATAATTTATTCTTTAAATTAGTAATATAGCACAATTAAAACCCTTTTCTCTCTGTCCATATATCGATATATCTCTGCGAGTTTATACATATAACTATGACATAATCAATAGAAAATATCGCTTAAATCAAGAATGGAATTGTTTCGAGACCAGAAATATATATATACAATTCTGTTGAGTCCCACTACAGTTGTTCCAAAAGGTCTTGTAACCATTCCTAGAAAAATGCTGTTCTTCAGTAACTGAAATTTTGTAATTTTGTTGTTACGACTTCCGAATCATTTCAAACGATGACCATATTTCGAACAACTTCTAATACTTAAAAATACTAAATGCCTGCATGTCGATAAAGCGAAGTTTCAGATTAACCAGCATCGACTTGATAGCTTCTTAAGCAGACTATATATCCCAATTTTTACTTAATCATGTCATCCAACAGTTCCATATATTTCCCAATTAGATGTTTGGCATTTTAAAAGATATTCGGAAAAAAATGATTTTTCTCTCGAATCCGCGACGATTATCTGTCGTAATGGCATTCATTATTATTTTTAATAGTACAAAGCACGTGTGTTAAAACTGTAATAATTGCGCTTTGATCCTCACACCATAGTGGTGGAAATCGTCTTCGTCAGTAGGAAATTGTCTTTTTAAACACAGAGGAAATTCTGAAAGTTTAATTTGCAGATGTCATTCCTTACCGTTTCTGTTATTCCTTCACACAATTTGGCTCCATCTTTGTTGACTATTTCAGTATAAAAACTGGATATTTCACAAGTTTTTGAATTTCATTTACAGAGACTAGGTCGTGAAAATTATCAGCAGCTTAAGGCTTTAAAGCCGTTGAAAAATTACCCGAACGCGTTGTTTTGAGTCAGAACATCTTTAGGATAGTCATTGGTGCGTCAAGTATTCCCACTAGCACGTCTCTCACAGTGTATACATCAAACAATAACGGATTTCTTTTAGAGTTTTATTTCTTTTAATAAAGACAATATATGATGGCTCTGACTTCCAAAATTGGATAGCTTATACTTTCAGGTAAGATTTCTCAGCCCAGCATATGCGATAGTTGGTAAATAAGTACATATGTCACGTTAATTCAAATGTTATAACTGAAATCAATATTTTTGCCGCTAAAATTAAACGATAAGATTTGCGATATCAAATAAAAGTAAACTTATCTCCCAGTTTTAGTTTAAATTTTCTATTTAATTAGACAAGGACGTTCACTCTGTACCAGGGCCGAGGTTCACTCGAGTTAGTGGGTTACAGTATAAGAGGCATAGCTTAAGCAGATATATATGGAAGATAAAGGTTAAACCAAGAAGTGAATATGTTATCATTGTTACGAAAAAGCAACATCAGGGATGTCGTTTCTTCAAGGGCACTGCAACTTGCATCTCACTAAGTAAATATTAAAGCAAAGAGGGTGATTCACTTCAACGTGGATGCCATGTCGGTTATTAGCCTTGAAGATTAAAACTAGGGGAACTAAGGAGTGAAGTTCATCTAAACACTCTTCATGGAAAAAGGGATAGATCAGCCAGAGGCTTGCGACGTCTACTCTGTAACAAAAGGCTGGAAAATTTAATGGCACGGAAACTCTCTTTGAAACATAAGGTCATTGCAATTTATTAATGGTTCCGAGAGATCAACTAGCAAGATTATGATACAAAAGACTACGAGAAAATACTCTCATTACAATTTCGCCTATAACGGTGATTTAATAAAGAGGATCGCAGTTTTTTTGCGACGCTGAAAAAACATTCAAAATTAAACGTTGTGACAATGTATGTAAATATGTATTTGCAAGTGAACATTACACTCTCCGACGATGTTATTGTTCTCTTGATGCATAATATAGTGTCAGCTATAATAAATACGGGGGAAGATAAATAGAATAAGATTTCGTGTGGGTCTGTATGTGTATATGCATACGTGTCTTCGCGATTATCACTGCTTTTATCGTTTTGGGATCGTCATGCCGAAGTCATCTGGGTCGTTGGGTCCTAGTTTAAGCTAATGCACGAGCTCAGGCCGCATTACGCATGATCTGCAGCAGGTAGACCGGGTTATGTAAAACTTGGTTGTCAAGCGGTTTGAATAGAAAGCATGCAACTATACTCTAATAGGCGCAATCAAATAAGAGCTAAAAGAGGAGTCAATTTGTAATTTACAGTCTTGCATATTAAAGTGATACACAAACACACACAAATGCATATACAGTAGGGAGCATAAAGATCAGAACGATTTTAAGAAAAAGTCTAAATGTGAAATAACTTTATATTTTAAAGCTTCACAGAACATTTTCTCAAGGAAAAACAAGGTTATAAAGGTAAAGTATATATCAGATCCTCCCATAAATTCTGTCCGATTTTTAACTTTTTTTAAAATGAACGAAATTCAAAGAGTATTTTATAATGTCTAATGGAGCTGAACATTATTTTTGTTTAGATGCATTTAAACTGATCAAATTTTATTTCAGAGAACAATAAAATTAAATTTTGTTTAAAACCCTGCTAACATGGAAGTACTCAAGAATCATTTGAGGCATATAATGCTTTATGAGTTCAAGAAAGGAAACTCAGCAGCCGAAACGGCTAGGACATTCACTCAGTTTATGGAAACGAATGTGTGAATGAAAGAATTTGCAGAAGATGCTATGAAAAATTCAGAGGTGGAGATTTCATCCTTGAAGATGAAGATCGAACCGGACGTCCAGTTGAGTTTGATGAAAAGCTTCTTGAAGCAGCCCTTGAAGAAAATCCTGCTTTATAAGTTGCGGAATTGGCAGTGGTTCTCAGTTCACACCATACAACTGTTCATCGTTATCTTCAATAACTTGGAAAAGTTCTCAAATTTGGAAAATGTGTGCCTCATGAATTGTCTGCAAACAACCTCAATTCTCGAGTTGACATCTGCTCTTCTCTCCATTCTCGCCAACTTGTTTCACCTTTTTTGGATAGACTTGTGAGTGGCGACGAAAAATGGATTTTTATCGAAATGTTAAGCATCGTAGACAGTGACTTGGTAAAGGGGAAGAACCCCAGCCACAGCCGAGGAGGGAACTTTATGGGCAAAAATTTCTTCTTTCAATCTGGTGGAATCGCCAAGGAATAATCCACTTTGAATTCTTACCACCTAATGCAATAATTAATGCTCAAATATACTGTCAGCAATTAGAGCGTTTGAACCAATCTTTGAGGTTAAAAGACCTGCTCTAGTGAATCGAATAGAGGTGATGTTTCATCAGGAAAATGCGCGACCCCACACAGCAAGAATCACGTCACAGAAGATCGAAGAACTTGGTTGGGAGAAAATTCCTCATTCACCTTATTCTCCCGATCTTGCTCCTTCAGACTACTATTTGTTTCGTAGCTTACAGAATCCTTTGGAAGAAACAGCTTTTGTAACACAGGAAGAGGTTTAAAACTGACATTTGTGAGTTCTTCGTATCACAACCAAAAGAATTTTACAGTAATGGAATTAGTAAGCTTTTTAATAGATGGAAGGAAGTCAGAGATCATCAGGGAAAGTACATTGTTGATTGAATCTGTAATTAAATGTAATATTTCGTCACTTGTTTTCTTTATTCAAAATTCGAACAGAACTTGAGATGAATTGATAATTCCAAAATATAAATCTCAATAAACTTATTCTGATAAAGTCATAAGAATAATAATATAACATTCGAAAAAGAATAGGTGATCAAAAACACCAGAACAGTTAACAAAATCATACAATTATAATGGATACATCATATCCAAATGAAAATAGCGTTCATAATTCATTAGTACTTGTGTAAACCTTTCATTTCAGTAAGAGTTTGGCATCTTGTGCTACATGTGTGAATTAATGTCTTGTATTCATTAAAGGATATTTTCTCCCATTCCGCTTTAAACTTAGTCTATAGTTCTTTGGAGTTTGTTGGATTGTTTGCCTTGGCTCTTTCATTTAGTAATTTCCAAACATTCTCAATAGTATTCATGCATGGGCTTTGAGTAGGCCACACCATAAAAGTAACATCCTTCTAAGAAAGAAATATGTTAATAGACTTCGCTGTGCAAAATACGCGTTATTTTGCATAAATACAGCTGGTTGATTAATTGCAGTTCTCAATTTAACTGCAACATGTTTCTTCAATATCTCATTGTATGCAGTTGCGTTAATTTTACCGTGTAGCCTAACAAGAGGTCCATTAGCAGCAGCTGAAATCAAGCTAAACACTATCTCACTGCCTCCTCCAAATTTAACGCTGGTTTTAGTGCAATGAGGCAAATATCGTTCCTTAGGACTGCCACGAACGAACCTTCACCCGTTACAACCGAACACGTTAAACTTTGTCTCAACGCTGAAATGAACACAGTCCCATTTTCCTTCTGTCCATATGACGTGTTTAGTGGCAAATTTCAATCGGCTCATTTGATTCGTTTTTGAAATGTAAGGCTTTGTAGAGGCTACTCGACTGTTCAGATTTACTTCATTAATTCTTCGGAAAATAGTGTGCCTTGATATTTTAATGTCATGGCTAGCATTAGCTCTTTTAAAGATAAGAGTTGTCGCAAATCGATCCTTCTTTGATTCAATACCAATCCATCTGTCTTCCCTTGCAGTATTTTTACTACGCCTGCCAGGTGTTTTCGTGGCTTCACACGAGCCAGTCTCCTCAAGTTATCTTAAAATACTATGAATAACGCATTTAGATTTCCCCACACTCTTTGAAATATCTTCAATCGAGAATATCAGTTTCCTAAGTTCGAATGACGTCAGAGATTTTATCGCCATGTTTACAAATGCAAGAGCCAGTAAAGAGCCGGTGTAATTTAGACAAATACCCGAAATTGTCAATAATGCGAAATAATTATTAAATTTTATGGATTTATTTAATAGTTCTGATCATTTTGATCATCTATTTTTTACGAATGTTATATAATTATTCTTATAACTTTATCCAAATAAGTTTATTGAGCTTTATATTTAGTAATTATATAATTTAAAGTTATATCCTTATTTTTCCTTCATAAAATGTTCTTTGAAGTTTTAAAATAAAAGAGTTATCTTTGTAAACTGAAGAACTTTATATTAGGCCTCCAACTAACTACCATTTAATTTTTTTGCACCCAATAAATTTTAGCCTTTGTTCTTTTTTATTATATAATTTTCTCTATATATTTCGATTTAGTTCTGTTGAGCGAGGTACGAAACAGGTTAGATAACCTGTTTTTCATTTTTACTTTTTAGTAACGCTAAATATATATATATATATATATATATATATATATATATATATGTAAGCAAATATAAATGGATATAAATCCGACAGAATGGAGAAAAATATTTGGAAAAAACAAACAAAAATCCTTAAATGCAATTAAGTTGTTTTAATATGAATGAAATGTCAACGTCTGACGTTTCGGTTTAATAAACCTTCATCAGGACAATATTCATTAAAATGCAATTAACATAATCAGTTCAACATGACAAAGACGATGGACATAAAAACAAAACTTATCCAAAACAGATAACTGAAAATTTTAAATGATCAGCTTTCCGTTTAAGCATGGTCACGCTGTCGTCAAATGGGCGACGCTTCAAAACGTATTCCTAAAATTTAAGTATTTTGAATGAAAACGAAAAAATGAAAAGAATTCTATTATGATGGAAAATTGTATGTACGCTTATCGAGCATTAATCTTGCTAAAAAAGGGGAAATACTAAAGAAACCAGGTCTAGTATTCACCGTGCGTGAGATGGATATTATACCTGCTTCATAAATCCTCCTAAGATTTTTATTATGAAAATATTTTAAAATCTTCACGGAATCAAAATCGAAATTATGATCTGCTTTAGTTATGTGTACAACTAAAGCATTGTTCAAATTTCCGAGGCGAATATCTCGTTTATGTTCGAAAACACGAGATTTTACGGACCTACATGTTTCACCCACATATTTTAGGTGACAGTTTTTGCATGAGATTTGGTAGATGCAAGCATCGGATATAATATGTTGTTTGCTGGTGCTATTTAATAAATTACGGATAGTTCTAGTAGGTAATATTGTAGTTTTAATTTTTAACGCATTTAAATTATTGGAAATACGTTCGGTCAAATGATTATTTGGAAGAAAGATGCGATCAAAAGAATTTTTATCAGGGGCAGCTGAAAGTGTACCTTTCATTGCTGTAGTTGTAGTGGCCTTCGTGGGGTCATTCTGCGCTGATGAGTAAATTTTCAACGCTTTATTTTTAGCTTTCTGTAATAATTGTCTCGGATACGAAAGATTTGAAAAGGTATCCTCAATATATGTGAATTCATCATCTAAATATTTCTAAAATTTTGATCGCATCTTTCTTCCAAATAATCATTTGACCGAACGTGTATATATGTATATACATCTATATATATATATATATATATATATATATATATATATATATATATATATATATGGAACAATTTCCTGATAACTGGACATGCAGTCTGGACTGTTAAATAATACATTATTGAAGTTAAATATTGACTATTCTGGAACCCCCGATCGTCAACGTTCTGAAGGGAACGACTCTAAGTGTTCGCTCGTTGCAGCTCAACGACGTCTGATTATAAAGAAATATTGTGGAAATTGGTGCAGACTCTCGCAAAGCGGTTGTGCTAACATCATATATTAATTTTAATAAAGAAGAGACAATACTATAGGTATATATAAAGAATTTGATGATTCACAAAATATTTAACCATTATATATATATATATATATATATATATATATATATATATATATATATATATATATATATATATATATATATATATATATATATATATATATATATATATATATATATATATATATATATATATATATATATATATATATATATATATATATATATATATATATATATATATATATATATATTATATATATTTATTTGTGTTTGCAAACAGTGTCTATTAATAATGCAAGACTTTTCTATGAATCTGCTTAAATGGTGGAGTAATGGATATCGGCTTGGATTGAGGAATCGGAGAGCCGAGTTCGAATTCCAGTCGAATCCGTTGCATTCACGTACGTGCTAATACCCTTGGGAAAGGTATGAATCCGCTTCTTCTCCCTCCAGCTATGGGTAAAATAGCAGGACAGACTGGGTTCTATAGCCTTGGATGGTAACTGGTCTAAGAGAAGACAACTCTGAATTCAAAACCTTTTGGGAACCTTGTGGCATTCGGTGCACCAGGTCTCTGTATTCGTCCCTCCAAAAAGTGTGGATGGTCCTGCACGAGGCCTTCACGAGTCGGTGTAGTGCTGTCGGCTTCCTGGAAACTGATCTGCTTGAACCTCATACGTCGAATCTCGACGGGAGAGTCGATCATATATGTATGTATATTGTTAAGGTAGATTTACAGATGTGTATGTATCCATTTTGCTTTAAAGTATCTTAGAATACATTAGTTTGTAGATTCATCATGTGTTTTGGTCCATGAATAGAATATTTCTCTTTCACAGAATTAACTTAAGTTTTGCTTTTCAAAACATCAAATTATTTCCTTTAACGAAGACTTTTCTGTCCTCATAAGATAATCTTTTAAAACGAATTGTGACGTGTAATCCTTTTATCAGACAAAAATATTGAAAGAGAAAATGTGTTTTGTGCGAATGGAACTTTCTATGTGTAAGACGATTCGGTTACACGAGGGATATGATGCAGCTGCTTTGCCAGAGAAAATTATTTTTTTTCATTGCTCATCTCCAGAGGACGAATCACTTGTGTCGAATATTTTTGAGCTGAATGTTGCCCAATAAGCAATATAAAGCTTCATTGCAGAACTCAAAATCTTATCAATATATTATTAAAGATCTGATGTACTTTTATGATACAGTTATAACTGTGATGAACGTACATGGTTATATCAACATGATTTAATTCTGCAGTAAATCATTTAGTATGATATTACTATAAATGTTAACTGCGGTGTATATATATATATATATATATATATATATATATATATATATTATATAAATATAAATTTCGTACAATTGGAATTAAGTTGCCATCAGGGAATGATGATATTACCCCGCCTTTCGGATGAAAATGATCATTCATTAGCGGTATCATAATTCCTGTTCTACGAAAAGTATTGCTCTGTTTAATGAAAATAATTATTGAGTGCTTTTGTTCGTCAAGTTTAATAATATTTCATATTTAAAATTCTATATTGTGTTAATAGAATTCTCTTGGAGCATACCAAATGATTACTACTCATATAATATAAATATATATATATATATATATATATATATATATATATATATATATATATATATATATATATATATATATATATATATGTGTTTTTGTGTGTGTGTGTGTGTGTGTGTATCTTGAACTGCTTGAGTAAAATGTCAAAATGACTTGGGCATCTTCGTATCGATTAATAAACTGCCTCTCTAATTTTCAAATTATAAAATATGGAACAGACCGTCTTTCTCAGATTTTTTTAATCAAGCTTGTTTATATATATATATATATATATATATATATATATATATATATATATATATATATATATATATATATATGTTTTTATGTATGTATATATATTTGTGTATGTGTATAATTTTGTAGTAATAAAATACTATGTTTTGTAAAACTTGAATTGGCGTGTATCATGCATTAAATGTTGACAATTTAGTAAGGTTTCAAAAGTTTCTAAATCTCAATTACGAAACTTACCTTGCTTAAAGTTGCCTCTATGAAACTTCGAAAAAAGAGTTTGAAATAATCGATCAAAACATGAAATTTGCGCACTTTCTGTACCAATTTGATAGTAATGTGTAAAAAAATATTCGCAATATGGATACTATAGTAACCATTAAATCGACTGTTTGAATCATGATCAAATAGGAGAACGTTAATAAATTTAACATGTTTCGCTTTTATTAATCTTGATCAGAAAAATAAAATATAGAGAAAAACCTTTTCAATAATTGCGTATTACATGTTTGCTTTCCTAGTTTAAACACGCCTAACGTACCTCAGTTCTTTCAAACTGCATCTGTGCATATAATTCTTGTGTGTATGCGTATCACAATTCTAGTTTCTTTTTGATGGATTCGGATAATAATGGGTATTCGTTGTGTGCGTGTGTGCGTCTAGTAGGCAAATAGTTGTAATCGTCTGTAGATGTATCTTAGATCCTTTATGTATGGATTTTATAATAGTTGATGTTATAAAGCGTTTTAGTCCTGTGATAAAATATTCATCGTTAATCCCGCTATTTCCTGCGTAATATAATTTCCTTTCTAATTTGGGTGGCCTTTATTTAATGGAAATTATGGCCTCATTTTTTTTTCTCTGTATTATGTTCAAGAATAAATTATTGTCCCAACTTTTGTCTCTTTTAGGTTCGTAGTTGCGG